>OZ024895.1:9247500-9292500 GCA_964017195.1 Siderastrea radians | reverse complement strand
TCTTTCGGAAACCGGGATTCTTTTGTCAAAGGCACAAGGTTAAGTGTACTAATTTTGGCGAAATCCCAAGCCGGTCGGAAATTTGAGGTTCTTGAAGCTGCATGCCTTGTGAGTATATCACAGGACACCCAAGTATAATATTTGAATATTATTAAAAATGGCGTTTTAAAATATAAGACTTTGTATGGGATTTCGAAGCGAACATTTTGAGCAATACATAACAACGAACTAACTGAATAAAGTTCATGAAACATTACATAGTGTTGTTTGCTATCCTTACAAAGCATTTTGAGCAATTTTAGGTCCATTTACTTAACTGTGTTAGTACGTGTATAATACATTGACAAGGAAGGAGTCATTTGGCCCGATTTAGCCACTATCACCGCTTGACACGTTTCGGAATTCGCTCGAATTTACCCACAAATATAGTTCAGGCTCCCATTCTGACTTAGCGACTTGACAAAAGGAAGACAAGCAAGTGATTTTCTCAAAACCAATTGCACATACCTCGTGCCCCAAAAGAATTATCCACTGCACAAAATCATAATAGCATCTCAAAATAGGCCGCCATGGATCCGTGAGGATCCCGATGGTCCCATTTGACCGCGGTCGGCACTGGACACCAGTCAAATTATGCCCTTACGGGGAGGGCCACGCTCGTTTGGTCGTGTTACAATTGCAGTAACTATGACCTCACTATGACCCGGTGCGGACACAAGATTGTCACTCCGACGCAGTCTGGTTCGCGTGAGAAAATCGCTGCGTGTTACAAGCGGATAGCAAAAATAAATCATTCCCATTTCTGAATTTATATCCATTTTCAGGGTGTATATTTTCTTGTTTTTTTTTTTAATAAGTAGGTTACCTGACCGGCTTCATGCAAATATAGAAATAGATATAGTATATACAATAACAATTTTAAAATAAAACATTTTCACGCGCGTGAGGATATGAATTTAAATGAATTTGCCGACTTCGGTTCGAAAAAATATATCTGATATATAAAACCTATCGACGGTTCCAAAAAATTGAACACATTCAATTAACGCAGGGTACGTATTTAAAATTTACGCAGTAGACTAACCTGTATTACAAACGTCTTGTACATGAACGCAAATATGTTCAATTTACCACGCATGAATAGAAACATAGGAGGAAGGAGAAACACGGTTCACTTTCTTTTTTTTTTCTTGACTCGTTTTCATTTTCTAACGGCCAAGACCGTTTTAATTTCTTTCGATAATTTCGATTCTCTCCATAAGGTCACGGAGTCCCGCGCAGCGATTCCACCCTTCTCGCGCGAACCAGACCACGTTGGAGCGACAATTTGTGTCCTCACCGGGTCATAGTTACTACAATTGTAACACGACCAAAACGAGCGTGGCCCTCCCCGTAAGGGCATAATTTGACTGGTGTCCAGTGCCGACCGCGGTCAAATGGGACCATCGGGATCCTCACGGATCCATGGCGGCCTATTTTGAGATGCTATTAGGATTTTGTGCAGTGGATAATTCTTTTGGGACACGAGGTATGGGCAATTAGTTTTGAGAAAATCACTTGCTTGTCTTCCTTTTGTCAAGTCGCTAAGTCAGAATGGGAGCCTGAACTATATTTGTGGGTAAATTCGAGCGAATTCCGAAACGTGTCAAGCGGTGATAGTGGCTAAATCGGGCCAAATGACTCCTTCCTTGTCAATGTATTATACACGTACTAACACAGTTAAGTAAATGGACCTAAAATTGCTCAAAATGCTTTGTTAGGATAGCAAACAACACCATGTAATATTTCATGAACTTTATTCAGTTAGTTCCTTGTTATGTATTGCTCAAAATGTTCGCTTCGAAATCTCATACAAAGTCTTATATTTTGAAACGCCATTTTTAATGATATTCAAATATTATGCTTGGGCTTCCTATGAGTATATATACAGTTATAGAGTAGGTCAAACTTCAAGTTTCTAAAACCGCCTCCCGGAGCTTTAAGTCGACAAACCAAGCACATAATAAACACAGTGTTCATATTTTTAAGCGTTTTCATTTGACTTTCATCGGTTCAAAAAGCTTCAATTATCGTGTTCACAAAATCCTTTGTACACAACCGAAGCGTCCATTAATATTCAGCTAGCACAGGTCCGCAACACAAACAGAGGATGGTAAGCCTGTGGCGTAAGCACTGTAACTCCTATGAAGGGAGTTACAGTGGTTACGCAATGAAGCCTAAAATCCACTAAAACGATGAATACACGGCAAAACACAAAAGAATACATCAAAGGTAAGTATTTTTTATTCATTGTATCGAACAAAAGTTCAAATTTATCGTTATTTAGCGTTCGCAGACCTCAGTATTTTAATTCTCATACAACGTCTCTTTTAACGGTCGCCTGTAACGCGATACCGGCTCACTCAAAGGTCACGTTCCGCCTCACCGAAGGTAAGAATGTAAATTACATTACACCCCGTAATGTGAGTTTGGGCCGCCTGTGATTTTACCAAATATTATTTATTATCACAAAACGACGGAAATTGAAACTTTTGAGGCCAGACATGAAGAATATGACGTGATTAAACACTCTGCTGCCTTTTATCAACGTTTCATGATTTTGTCACCTAAAAAGGATAGACCTGCATTTTCTTCAAGAAAAGACTTTTTAACCTGTTACTTATGACGTCATATCTCGTAACCATAGCAACCAATCGTTTCCAAGCTTGTGCTAAACTGTGTCTATAGGTGCAGTTGACAACTCGTCTTGGAAAAATTTAAGAAAAATAAGGGGGGCGCATTCTGTCCTCCCCCCCGACCCTATACGTCCGAAGGTTATTTGGTTAAAGAATGAATATCCCTGCAATTCAAACATTTGCATGACTCCAAAAAAACTAAATAAATGCAAGAACAAAAAGCAAACACTAAAAAAAAATTGGATTTTCCCTTCCTTTTCCTAACTCAGCAGAGGTATTTACATATTTTGATTTGTTTACATGCAGTTCTAACTCGTTATCCCGTGACTTAAAGTGATTGAAAAAAACCTGAACATAAATATCAACACAAGTCCTCGCCTTCGGACCTTACTTTGTTTTGATATTTCAAAACAACCTAAACTTAAACAACTAGCCTGTTATATCTTCTACCTGTCGTTAGACAATTTCCAGTCATCAATTTGCAAGATAACCCACTTTGTTCTGGGTTTCTAGTCGTTTCTCTTCCACATCAGTCTTCACTGGATTAGAATCGGATGCACGTTTTTGCTTCAAGTTATGGTTAGTTCATAATCACTTTGTGTTAATTTCCCAGACGTAACTATTGCCGTTATAGTGTTACGACAGCCGATAAAAAACCGACTTGCAAGCCTGCGTGACAACAGCCCGACCCAGGAGCATATATCTGGGCGCGTGCTGGGCTCTAACGAGGAAAAAGGGGAGGGAACGCCTGTTTGAATGACATGGACCCCCAAAAGATAAATGACTAAAACAAGATGTGATTTTTGCTTCAAAATCCTGGAATCCATTTTGCGGTAAGAAACAAACGTGAAATGACGCTGAAGTCTCATGATGTATGTGAGTATAAGTGTATGGGAAATGTGGGCATAATCTTTAGGTTGAGTCATTCCCAAGAGTGTCTCGATGAGCGAGAAATAAGGCCCGTGAGATGAAGTGCACAGTTTGTGTCGACTGCTAAGCACACGATGAAACATTGTACAAGCCTTTAACGCGTAGAGTAGGAGAAGTCCACTTGAAAGCTACCTAAAGAACATTGCTTTTAACTATCAGGTGAAAATCGATAAAATTCCTGTAGGTAACATCAAATCGATGCGTAACCTGGGATCAGGCTTTGATGTTGTTAGTTATTTTCCTGCCACACACATGTGCTGGCGTCCCCTATACTTTTTTCCTGGCGGGAGCCTCGCGCGCTGCCGACCTTTTCTATTAGCATTGTTCAGACGCCATCCACGCAGGTGACTACACATCCAATCAACCAATCAATCTGCATGATAGTCTCCCTGCTTACATCCCAACCATTGCTTGCGTTTGCATCTGGGGCCTGTACCCCACTGACATCTACCTTTATAAAATGTGTGATTTCAGCGTAATCAGTCTTGACGTCTGGAGTGGGTTTTTTGATTGTTAGCAGTGGATTCTGAGAGGTATTTACTGTAGGCATCTCTTGTATGCTGAAATTTTTCAAGTCAGCATACAGCTGCACCTCACCTGGTCTACGTTTCTAAGATCATAAGATGTAAAAAACACCCTCACAGACAGAGGATTTAACTTCCGTTTTCCTTGACCATAGGCATGAAATTTAAAAAGTTTGAATGCCATTTTTTTCTGTTTTTAATAGTACTTTGGACAAAACAATATTACTTCAGGATCAGGTTAAATTAAATACTGTACCTAAATTTCCGTGAATTTGTCGTCCTGCGAAGTTCGTGAACAACGGTTTTATCTGATGTCTACTTCAAATTTTTTTTGGCCTGAAGAGCTAAGTTGCTCAGTCATTATTGTCGATCACTAAAAGGGTGGGCGGTGATGGCCAATGTCTCTGTATTTAGCGAGATACCATCTTTTCCGTCAATTTATTTTTATTTCCGGGAAAAAAAATTATCTCATGCATCCGTGTATTTAGAAGGAGAAGGTAAGGGATTGGAGGAAAAAGAGTAGGAGGACTAGCAGAAGGAGGAGCAGCAGAAGAAGAAGAACATTGTCTCTCTCCACCCAGGTGTATGAAATGTTTACCGGTGACATACATGTACTGCTGGGGGTAGCCCTGTGATGGACTTGCATCCCATCAGTTGCTTCATGCTACAGAAACCGGGATACGCTCCGGCATTGTGGACCACCTTGGCTTGTGTGCGACTTTACCTATAAATGTACACCCAATACAGACAACAAGTTATCTACTTTAGATTACCAACTTTATTGAATAGATAAAACATACAATCCTTGCAAACCTGTAGTACGTTCCCGCATGCAATAACTGTTCCCTATTGTTAGGCGTCAGGTAGGGGAGGATTCGTGAGCGCCGAGGGCGACGAAAGAGGAAAAGTGCCCTTGACCACCCCCACCCTTTTTCCTCGCGTGTTTCCCCTTTGTTTTTCACACGCACTGGCCTCCGTTTCCCTTCCCTTCTGGCGCCTTCCACGCAGTTTGTTCGAAAAATGTTCGAAAAATTAAAAGAACAGCTTTAACTTTTACAAGTAATCTTATGATTTAGATATGTACATTGTAAATGGACTCACAGATAATACTGATATACAAAAGCCTATTTTTTGCATCGTTAAATTTAAGTTAGGTTCTGATTAAGCAGGTAAAATAATGCCAGACACTGGGCGTGAGTCTAAAAGAAAGAACAAAAGTGTTTCAGAAGTGCAAGAAAAAAATTTCCCTAATTCGTTCTCACTCGCACTTGCGTTCCCATAACTCTACAGATACATTTATGTTGCTATTTTTCTTTTTGCCACATACAGTGTAAAATTTTCTTCAGGTGCGCGTCACGGACCTCCGATATTGTTCCTTATAATTTTCAGACACCTTCTACAAAGGCCCCCGATATACCAACCAATCAATCAATCAATCAATCAACCTACATAATAGTTTCCCGACCTTCATCCCACCCTTTGCATGCGTTTGCATCTGAGGCCTGCATCCCATTAGGCTCAACTCTCATAAAATGCGCGATTTCAGCGTAATCAGTCTTGACGTATGGTGTGGGTTTTTTGATTGGTGGCAGTGGATTCTGAGAGGAATTTACTGTAGGCGTCTCTTGTCCGCTGAAATTTTCCAAGTCAGCATACAACACTTCACCTGGCCTTCTTTTCTATGATAGTAAGATGTAAAACAAAGTTTTTTTTATCTCGTCATTTCATATATGTGCAGATTTTTTTATGTCACGTTGTTATTAGAGTATGGAATCCTCTTTAAAGCAAGATCGCCCATGGTCCTCTTACAAAAAAAGGTGTTTCAATGTGATCGTTCTGCTTCCTTTATGGAGTCTTGCCCGCCAGTTTCAAGCGTCAAACTTTCCTCAAAGTATAGAAAGGGGTTTATTTTTTGAGGCTTGATTAGTGAGAAATTCAGTATGCGAAGCTTGAAAGTAAGTAATGAGTAAGTAATATAAAATAGGAACCTAATTGGTAGTGTTGAATGTAGTACTTAACATGACAATTGAATTCTATTCTGTGATGATGTTTAATGTTTGTTGTACAATGAGCTGGTGGGTAAAATGCGAGCATTCACAACGCATATGGTCTGTTGATTATATCGCTGTTGTGCTGTTTATGTTAGTGTATATAAGTGTATTCTTCCTGTACCTTTTTGCCGTTTTGAGGCTTTTCAACGACGGCATAATGAGGAATGTTTTGGTGTCCAGCTCTTTCGTGAACACAGTGGTCTTCTTCCCTGGAAGTAAAATGTTCTGCATTAGCGGAGTGTTTTTGTTTTGCAACGGGAAGGAAATAGTAAAGTTGGCCCGTACGCAATAATCAACCAGGAGTATTACTACTCCCCTTGGATGAGATGCTAGTCTATCTGCAGGGCTTAAACACCAGAATTAATTCAAATTGGGTTTGCCCAAAGATTCACTGGCAAATTATGCCAAAAGGTGCCTCTGTGGCGGACGGAAAAGTTACGAAACAAATCTTTAGAACACTTCGCCCTGTTTACAACTTATTCGCGATCATCCACTGTCTGGGCTTATCTGACTACTGATGATCTTTATGCGGTGGTTGGATCGGGTTATTGGGTGGGGCAAAATAAAAAAAAATCCACAGGTTAATAAACACAGTGCTATGGCACCATTTTTTCTGCCCATTGTACTAGGGATAACTGCAATAAAAAATTAAGAAAGTATTACTTACATTTCTTCTTTAACAACTTCACGTTAAAAAACGCACAGTTGACATGAAAAGGTTGAAAGAAGATTAAAAATCACGCCGGGCCAGCAGAGGGCACGAAGCTGCACGCTCGGAAAAACTTTTGCGTCTTTTATCCGATAGAGCTCAAACTTTGCACAATGATAGAACTTTTTATTCCAAACAATCGTATCGTTTTTGTTTTTGCATTTTAACGGTTTTTGGCGGGGAAATGACGTCACAGTGCTAAAGGCAAATTTTCAATTGTCTCTTATGGCACAAAAAGTATATGATTCTGAAAGAACTTGTCGGGATAAAGTGAAATGCGAAAAAATCATTGAAAAACCTCAATCCGTCTTGAAGATATAAAGATCTGAATTTTATAAATGTTCTAAAAATAGTAACAAAATGGCGGAAAATTCAAACTTCCGAACTTTATATCTTCAAGACGGATCGAGCTTTTTCAATAATTTCTTCGCATTTCACTTTATCTCAATGAGTTCTTTCAGAATCATGTACTTTTTGTGCCATAACAGGGAAACGAAAATTTGCCTTTAGCACTGTGGCGTCATTTTCCCGCCAAAAACCGTTAAAATCAAAAAACAAAAACAATACGATTGTTTGGAATTAAAATTTCTATCATTGTGCAAAGTTTGAGCTCTATCGGATAAAAGACGCAAAAGTTTTTCCGAGCATGCAGCTTCGTGCCCTCTCCTGGCCCGGCGTGAATAGTGAGAAAGCACGTAAAACACTGTTTCATAGGGAGGCAACTATATACAGTTTGTCCGGAGCAAGGGATAGCGAAGTAAGAAATCTGAGACTTCTTATGCTCCTCCTCTGAGCTACAAGGAGAAGTGTGAAGAGTGATACGTGTTGTGGTCTTAAGATGACTTTGCTTCCAAATTGAAAGCAAAAAAAAAACCAAACAAACAAACAAAGCATTAAATCGCAGCATACACTTTCTGGATAAACGAAAGGGCCAGTTGTGTCAATAAATGTCATCATCTTCATCATCATCATCATCATCATCATCATCATCATCATCATCATCATCATCATCACCATCATCATCGTCGTCGTCATCATCAAAGGACTTTACGCACAATGACGCATAGGATGGAAAAAGCATCAGAATATGCCAGAAGAGGCCACTAAAGCTGTCATTACTCACTTGCAGTGTCCCTTCGCATCCACCACACCGCCAAGGCAACAATAATAACTAAAACAAGTGCTCCTCCTACTGCAGCACCCACAATGATCCATGCAGAATTATCTACAACACATTAAAACAAAAGTGCTTAGAATTTATTTCATAGCCCTGAAGTGGCCTGATTTCATATAATTACGTTATATCTTCAAACGCTCTAATTGTCGACGCGGTTAATTTTCCATTCCTTCACGTTTACACAACGGGCGCCTGGAGCCAGGAAAGTGACTCTGTTAGTGAAGTGTGCAAGTGCCATTGTTGAAGCAATACGTTCTGCAGCAGTGATTTTTAATTACAATGGTTCTGTTTGTTATTTTTTACATGGTTCCAGTGAAAGCTACCCGGCAGAACGTAAGGTGGCATAAAGCCTATATCCTTCCAGAGAAGCTATGAGAGTGTGATAACCCTCATGTTACGACACTTAACAAGACAGATACTACGACAAAAATGAAGGTAATTCAAATACCTATGGGGACCAAGAAAAGGTCCGGCGGAGGATGACAGAGCAAGTCAACTGTTATTGCCGAGCTAATTTTAAAACAGTTTTTAAGCATAATGTAGTAGCATAGACCCTTAGTAGTATCTGCATGAGTCCCTGTCCCATGTATAGACGTACCTGATGATGTTGTTCTCGCCTCGTTTTCTGGGGTATCACGTGTAGTAGGAGAGGAAGCGGTTGGTTTTCTAGAGGCTGGGTAAAGACATTATCACTGAAATTATGTTAAAAGTACATGTGATGTTATTTGAACTATACTGAGAACTATCAGTCTTTGTGAAAGACATGCAATACATAAAATCGAATTCAAGAGTACAAAGAACGGACTTACTTGTACTTGCAATTCTAACAAAAATAGTGAAGTTGGCAGAACCCATGCTGTTTCTCGCAGTGCAAGTATAACTTCCTCCATGACTATCATTCACTTTATGCAAACGGAGAAGTTTGTCAGTGGTAACAACTCTGCCAGCTGCATTCCTCCAGACATACTGTGGACTGGGATTTCCATGTGCATGGCACTTAATAAAGGCAGACTCCCCAGCTGTTATTTCCCATGCGACTGTTTTTGGATTAATAATTTCTGGAGGATCTGAGTAATAACAATAAATATTAAACCACTACTCTTGTTATTAGCTGCATCTTGAACAAAAGCAAAACACACGAGTAATAATAATAATAATGCAATTCTTTATACAGATGGCCTGTATGGCGCAAGGTGGTTTTCAATAGGGCACTGTGAAAATAAAACAAGATAAAATTTAAAAAAAAATTCTAAAATGCTAATATTTAAAAATTAAAAATGAATTAAGAGGGAGTAAACACCTAAGTTCTACTTAAAAGTTGAAGAAAATGCACGTGCCAAATTGCACGAAGATTCTAAAGTAAAAACATTTCACAAAACTACAAGGTCGACTTTAGAAGGATAGGCGGCAATATATTGTCTAATGGGAAGTTACAAACGACTAACTGAAGGACCATTCTTTGATTGTGAAAGAAGCAGTGCTGGCCAGCCTTTAGTGTTTCCAATCCATGGGAGTTGGTATTGCTGCCTTTCCTGGTGCAATGCAATTTTTCTCTGCGAGAGAATTGTAGTTCTCTGAAATTTGTCATCAATCAACTTAGGAAGGTCTTACTTGGGAAACTAACAAAGACGTCCTTTTGGGCGGGGCTTCCAAAGCTATTATCCGCAGTGCATCTGTAGGCTCCTTCATCTTCTTTACCAGTGATGGTCAAAGGAAAGGTGACAACACTGTTGTCAGCAACTCTTGTCCAGGTGATGTTTGGTGTTGGAGTACCATCAGCTTTACACTTGAGTGATAGCACATCACCCTTATTCACCATCCTGTCATCAGATATGTAAGTGATCTTTGCTGAAACTACAAAGGAGGCCAAACCAACGGAGTTAGTTATAGGGAACAGATTGATCTAATAAAGTTTTAATCTGCTAACTATGGCTTAGTAAACAATAGACATTGGACGGACAATTGGACTTAACTAAATTTGATTGGTGCACACAGGATCCAAACCACCTGGGACTGGGATTGAGTGGTTTTTCAAAATGGCGGACGATTCAGATGATCTATTAAACTACTCAAGAATCGGAGGGAAACAAGTTGACAATGTCTACAGTGCACGATACAGCGCTTTGATAAAAGTAGGAGAATAATGCTTCCATTGGATTCTGGCAAAAATGCAAAATGGCTTGCAATAGACTACGTAGTGCTACTATCTAGGATGATTGATCCCAAGTTATGTATTTTAAAAATAATATATCTTGCCCACGACTTTGAAATTACAGAATTGTCATGCTACTTAAGACAACATTTCCACGTTGTAAATAGACATTAATCGTACTAACCACATAGCTTATTATAGACTACTTTACCAGCCAACATTACAAAATCTATCATATATAGCAAGAATTGTTTCAGTCTATAATTAATTAATTATTACGTGAATGGATATGAATTAATAGTCGGTTGAGGTGATTCTGTTTTACCTGCAACAAAAATCCGTACGTTGTAAGCCCACACAGTTCCTCCTAGAACAAGCTTGCACTGAAAAGTCGCGTTCTCTCTTTCCGTAACAGTGTGTATTGTCGTGGAAGAAAATTCACGTGTGGTTGTTACACTGAACCGAATGCTGTAGTCATTCCAGTCAGAAATTTCAGTCCTTTCGGAAGAAGTACCAGGGTCAAATATATACCCAAAGCCTTCCCAAAGAATACCATCCCCAACGGAATAGGTGATAAGCGATATTCTCTGCGCAGGTAATAAAGTGTATTTCCACTTGACATGAAAGTTGGTAGTTCCATTAAGTACTCGTATAACGGCAGTTTGAATGTTAGCTCCTGCGTGATCTCCAGGTACGGTTTGGTTCCAAGAAGGTTGAGGAGCAGTCCACATAACTATAGCACCTGTAAGGCATTTTAATCGCTGGATGTCAGTAAAACAATTCCAGTTTTTACTTCCTTGGCACAGTTCGTTGACTACCAATAACAATTTATACAAAAACTAATAATTCAAATTAATACATGTAAATTTTAAACTTTACACTGACAAGGATGCATTTGTTTGTAGAGTGTTATCGGTTTGTGATCAATTCGAAGTACAAGCCATTATTCATCGAGGTCAACCACTTACTCTCTGCTTAGGCGCCATCAGCAAAATTGTAACTGACACAAAAAAGTTACCGGTACTCGTTAACACTTCCTTCTTAAACGCTCAAATCTCTACGACCCTGTCAGTAAAATTGCAGTTTTAAAAGTACAGTTCTCAGAGTAAACCAACGAGAACCAGCTATGTATAATCTCGAGATTCTCGAACGAGAGTCTATTGTATGACACGCTCAGGAATTCCTTATTTAGTGAGTAATACACTAATTACTGCAATGTTCACGAAATTGGAAATTGGCCTTTGAATGGCATCAGAGAAGCAACATGAATAAATGGATCACTTATTTGAAAAGCACGACATGAAGGGTAATCGCAATTGAATGAAATTGGTTCTAAAATATAATACCTTACTTGTGTCCTATTAAATGTAAAGAAGACCGTCGCAGTATCACAATATCAGTAGCAAGAAAAAAAAGCTGTGTCGAAAGACCTAAATCTTTATGTGCTTGTGACTAAATACAAGGGATAAGAATAATACCGGTTTTGAAATTTTAAACATTAATTTTATCAATATCATTATTAACCACGATGAACAAACAAATTTTTCATGACATAAATTTTATTTTGACAATCTTGTCTTTAATTCTTTAGCCTTGTACAGCAATAGACAAAACTAAAAGGCAAAAATATTTGTGAGTCAAAAAAGGCACCAGAAAGGCCAATGGTTCCCATTAAGAATTAATGTTGACCTTGGACAAGAAAGACTTCAAGCCTCTGACAAAGAACAAAAGCATACCAGGTAAGGGAACTAACCACAATTTCTTTATTCTTCGTTGTCTTCTTCTTTTAACAACCCGTATTTGCAACGATTTCCCAACACAAAAAAATACTAATGTAAATTATATAGCTGATGTACAGGACCAAGTATCAAAGAAAATCGGTAACTAACACGCTGAAATTCCGCGTTCCTCAAGAACAGGAAACTGCGAGAAGACGCAGCTATTCCAAGAAATATACAAATGCAGATTGTACAAACATGTTATGATCTTCTCTCCTCAGGGCTCCTCAGAGATACTTTACAACACTTTGTGTGGAACTTTGCCAGACTGCTTGTGGCACAGTTTACAATTAATGAAGTAAAGAGTTAAGAACGCCCTCTTATGTGAATGAGAATTTTGAGATAGACACTAAGGGTTGTCACTTCAGAGATTCCACTGAGATTTGTTATGCACCAGATACAATTTCCGATCAACCAATAAACTCTTGCTTAGCACTCCTGTATGTAGGTCACATCGAACACTGGGAGACCGTTCGTTTACTATGGCGGCGGCCCCTAGATTATGGAACTCTTCAGCAACTAATATCAAGAATGCAAGAACGGTCGATTCTTTTAAAGCTCTTCTTAAAACTTACTTATTTAAGTTAGCCTTTGGTAATTAATTCACGATGTTGTTTTTATATATTCTTATTTCTGTCATTTTTTTAAAATTCTATTTTAGTAATCTTTAAATTGAAAGGCGCATTTGATCGTTTCGTCATGGAAAATACGCTATAGAAATTCATAACTTATTGTTATTATTATTATTATGTCCCACAGCGTCCATATTGAGTGAAAGTACTGTGAGACGGGGTTTACGGTTTTTTCGTCCTTATCCGAGAAGACTAGAAAGTCTTATGATTTGCAGACAGCACTTTCTCCTCAGTTATTTAAAGACTCTGAGTGTTGGCCCGGCCGAAAATCGAACCCGGGCCTACTGCTCCACAGTCTGGTACCCAACGAATTGAGCCAACCAGGTGGCGGTTTGGCGTTAACAGAAAAATTAAAGTTATTTTGCAGATACGCAGTTAGATTTTCCTGGTTTACCTTCTATGGGCGTGGTGAACAGAAACAAAAAATGGAACGACTCATCTGTAATAGGACAGGAATGATGAATTCCAAGCTGTAACAAAGTGAGGTACTTGATCAGATGGCATGGTTTCACGGAACTACTAACAAAGTATCTGTATACATTCGGTCAGGCAGTAAAAACAACCTACACTGCGAAACCTTTTTTATTGGTGGAGTATATCGAGTGTTGGTTTAAATAAGGTTTTCTTTACAAGGAGGACAAATTCTCTGTGACCTTCAAAGGACATTAACAACCGTCTTCCATTGGTTTTAAAATAGTACCTTACTTGTTCCTTCTTACATTACACGTTACACACTAGATCTTGTAAATGTTGCCTTATTTATTAGTAGCAAGAACAATAAAAGTGTGGAAAGACCTAAATCTTTATATCCCTGTGACTAAATGCAAGGGATAAAGATAAAATATTGCTAGGTAAGGTGAACGTTTATTCGTTTGTCTCACGATGGAATCGCTTAGAGTTGTTGATCGCGACGTTACGATAGAGTTGTTGATCGCGACTTAACTCCTTTCCCCTTAAGTTTATTGATCGTGACCCTCACTGGTACACACGTAGGGTCAAAGAGGCTATCCATACAAGACTTCATCCTAATAACATCAATAGAGATAGTGGAATCGGAATTCCTGAGGCTTGGATACCTACGATCAGAAAGCACAACAGCCGACCAACCACAAAGCGGACCTGTGAGGGAACAACACCTAATAGTCGGAATAATAATGAGGATCGAAATGCACCAATAGCAGCGAACCATCATGCTACAAATAGCGACACGTAAACAATCGACGTCATCGCCTGATGAAGACTAGTAGTATTGCAGTCTAAACGTCGCGATCAACAACTCTAAGCGATTCCATCGTGAGACAAACGAATAAACGTTCATCTTACCTATCTTACACCACGATGAACAATAAACACATATTTAATGACAAAATATTGCTAGTTTTGACATTTAAAAACATTAATTTTATTTTGACAATCGTGTCTTTAATTTTTTAGCTTTGCAACGCAATAGAAAACTAAAAGGCAAAAATATTCGTGAGTCACAGACGGCACCAGAAGGGCCAATGATTCCCCATCAGATGTAATTCTGACCTCGAACACTAAGAAAGACTTAAAGCCTCTTTGACAAGGAGCAAAACCATACCAGATAAGGAAACTAACAACAATTCTTTTGTTTTCGCCATTTGTCTTCTTTTTTGAAAAAAAAGAAGGAGGTAGGTCATCTTTATGGCGACTTAAAAACAACCCTATGGCAGGCCTGTTTGCAAACATTTCGTAATGGAGAGGAGTAGAAGAAGAAATGCTGCTGGCAGCAATTTTCATCGAACTTCACCTGATAGTCAAAAACAACTTTCTCTCGGTAGCCCAGCACGGAATATGTTTTCTTCTAACTAGTCGTCAATATAACGCAGAATTACCGTCTCAAAATTGCAATTAGTTTTGTATCACGATTCAATCGTTCTTCGGAGAGAAAAAGCAGGACTGAGAATTTTTTCTTGTTCTAATTGAAATATAAATTCTTACAAATCGTCAAGTGTAGAACACGAATGTCTGTACGCGTAATCAAATCTTGTATTGCAGAAAAATTATGAAACTGCTGACTTTAATTGCCATAAATCAGTGCTTGGCACACGGAAAATTCGAAATTGCATCTTAATGTAGTTTTCGTAAGTGTCAGGCGTCGACAAAACAGGTAAAATAACGCCGGCTTGAAATTCAACGTAAACAACGAAGGCGAAACAGACAACAAGAAACCACGGGTAGCATTGTTTAGCCCAGCGAAGACAAAGACAGAGGAGCAGACAAACAGAGACCGGAATATCCCAGGCGAGAGACCTTAAAACATAGACAACGTAGATTAAATTTAGCTGCTCTAAATGACGCGATTACAAAACAAGACTCCCGAACAACAAGAGTGTCGATTACAAGGACTCCGAATAGCTCAGGCACACCGAATGAATAATGGAAGTGAACATGAATAATGAGAATGAACATGCAGGAACAATATCAGCGGCTACAAACCCACGGGGGGACTCCCTTATTTGACCTAAATGGGTATGTGTCGTCCAACAGGGTATGGTCTTCAGGGTCTTGCGTCTTAAACAGGGTATGCAATTTCATTATTTAGCGTCTTGAACAGGGTGTCTTTCCGTCCGGAAACCTTGAACAGGGTGTGAACGGTGGCGGTGCGCGGTCTACATGTGTGGTACCAACAATGTTTTCAATCTAATTCTATGATGTCATTTATAAAAAAAATACTTTCCGAAATATTTTTTTCTGGTTAGGAAAAAAGGTCTCTCGTCTTAAAAGGGTAACGAAAGGAAAGGATTTTGTTTTTAACAGGGTCTGGGTTTGAAGGCCTTGGCGGCACACCTCCACCCAAACTTTCCTTAAGTGCACCCCCGCCTCCACCCCCGAGCTACAAACTCTTCGACAAAATGCCGCTCTCAGAATGCGTGCTGAAACCGATCAGGAGCGGCCACACCGACTGGAAGTACTCCGACGAAATGATTTTGTTAGACGCAACAAGAGACGACAAGAAATACACGATCACCAAAATACTTTTGACAGTAACTTTCAAACGGATGGTGACTTAACAGTGACCGCTCAAAATTATTTCTCTTTCACTACTATGTAATCTTTTCTCTTGATGTACCAGTAGTTATTAACATATAACTCCTTTTTCGAGTATGATCAAAACTACAGATCACACAGGATCTAAATTATTTCACAAATATACAACTTTTGGACGACCTTGGTTTCAGTTCCAACACAGTGTAAGACATATTTGTAATGAGCAGTAAAAAAGTTTCAATTTTGAGTGTAGGACGTATTCCATAACCACCCGATCAATTCAAAACTTCAACATCCACCCCCGGGCATACCCCGGGCATTTGACTGTGCATCGTTCCCAGGGAGAGGGGGGATTTAAACGTTGCGTTGGAAGGGTGGGGAATTTGAACCGGGTATATCTCTTGTTCTGACGTAAAACGCCCGTGAGTTTTTTCGGTTTTTGCAGGTTTGACGGATTTTCAAGATAGAATTTCGCCTTAGTGAAAAACTCTTTCAAAAGGGTCTTTAAAAGAAGTTTGAAGGTGTCGTTACGGGATATCTTTCTCTCTGAAAGGCGTGTGAAATGTTTGATTGAAGACGAAATTTATCTTTGAGGAGAGGTAGTTCAGTACTAATTGGTGGGGCATTTGAATGGCTTTTTTGCCCCGAGGGGAGGGAATTTGAACAAGCCAATCTTCAAAAATTCAAATGCCTGGGGGGATTGCCCTAGGGGGGATGTTGAACTTTTGAATTGGTCCGCGCATAACACAGTTGAAAGAAATAATTCATATGGATCAGTAAGGATTAAGAGTTTAAACATTCCGTTTTAGATATTACTACTGTGAATAGCTCAAAGAAATAATATTCAAATGGATTAGTAAGGAGAATTTCTGTTCACAATTTGGATAGAAATGCACTTAAGCCATTTTATTAGCAACATATACTACTCCTAGCAATTACCAACTAATGTGTAGCAGGGATATACATGTACATGCACCTATCCCAATTAAATTAATTAATTGAATTTCGAAAGCAATAGGATATCAATTAAGTGTTTTAACAATTTATAATCTATCTATTTAGTTATTAATTTTTATTTTTTGTACTTTTGCATATTTTTTTGTTTTTTTTTCATGTTTTCTTTATTTGTACCTTATTCTTAAAAGCCCTTTAGGGATCGATAAAGTCTGTATGTATGTATGTATGTATGTATGTATGTATGTATGTATGTATGTATGTATGTATGTATGTATGTATGTATGTATGTATGCATGCATGCATGCATGCGTGTATGTATGTATGCATTTTGTGTGAAACAACAAAATTACCGCTTTACATTAATCATTGTTGATATTTTATGCTATACTGGACAGTGACCATGAGCATCACAGCTCTCCTCAGAACATCAAGAGGGGGCGGGGGGGGGGGTGGGGGGTTGGTTTAACCAGACTTCAAGTGACGAGGAGGTGTGAAAATTTTGGCAAGTATGTTTTTGGATAGACTGTGAGAATAAACAAACAAACACGACCATTCAAAAAGTACTGTTGTTCTTTGATATTGTCATTTAATCCCTTCTGGGTATTTTTAAGGGTCCAAAATTCAGCATGGGATTTTTTGGGATTTCATTTTGGTTCTCTGAAGGGTTTTGGGGGAGGGGAGTTTGCTTCAATCCCAGGGGATTTTTTTGGGGGGGGTTAAACTTATTGTTCCCAGTCACCCCTTCCTCTCACTTGCATAACTCCCCCCCCCCCACCCCAATAGAATAACAGTGCACAAGCAAGCACCAAGATCCTGATCACCTTCAACATGAGTTCTCTCTGTGAAAGTTAACTCAAACTCTCTTCTGTTATGGCTGTGAGAGCTGTATTGACACTTAGAGGGTAATCTACTGTACAATTGATTTTGAGCTTTTAATTTGGTTGCTCAGAAGGTTTCACATGTTATAATCTACATTCATCCTCTTCCCCAATTAGTTACTCTTGTTTTAATTCCATATACCAACTGGCCTTTTAAGCCCCAAAGCCAACCTACAAATTCTCCATGTTGGTCTTCTCCCATACTAATTTCTTATAGTACTAGTGCAGAGAACTTCTTTCTACTGACACAACTGACACTATACATGTTTGGTGGTCAATTCCGTAATTCTGATGACCTGTTTCCTATTATTAAAGCAAATTGTTATTACAGGGAGATGCTGATCGCTGGGGCTATAAGAGTCTTCTTGTTGTAAACTTTCACCCGTGAAAACCCTGTCGTCCCGACTAGCTGCTCCTGGGTCTCCGAGGATGCACACTAGCATCACTCTTCATTAGTAGTAGACTCCTGCTACCTCAACCATTCAAGGGAAATTAAGTGAATTGTCTTCTCAATACCCAGTATTAATAGAACAAAAACAGTGCAACTGAACATGTAAAGGAAACAGGCTAATTTTAGAGGTAGCACTCACAAAATTCAAAATTGGAATTTGAACAGCAGGAGTCAGCCTGCATTTCTGATAAACCTACTCCCACCCAGTCAAGATAAACAGAAACACCACTGCACATTGTCCTGGGCAACAGGTCCACTACAATACTATACATTCTCTCCAGAGATCAATTTTCCTTCTGTCAGAATGAAGAGAGGTGTGGGGAGTGGGCTAAAGGTCTTTTCGTATCCAGTTTCATATAGCAGTTAATACTTCCATTCCACACCGGACATTCCATCTCTCCCCCACCCTCATCACTTAATTTTGCAATGCACCCTTCCCTGAGCTTCACAAGCTAGGCTCTGTGAGTTGACACAAAGTCCAGCTACCAATCAATATTATCTACATCAAAATGCGAGATTAGAAAATCTACATGCCCTTCGGGCATATATATATTTAATTATCAGTTTTACAGCTATGGAGAAACAGCTATAAAAAGGACCCATTTCAGTGAACCTGACTAACACACGCGCAGCAAAGTTGTCCACTTATAGCTACCGAACTACAAAACGTTTAAATTTGACAGCTGTAATTGGACACCCACGTGATCACCCTCCAATTACGGAACAAATAGGCATGCGGAGAACCAATCACAATCAAGACTTTTGTTGCAGATACCATTAATTGAATGACCAGAGATGGTTTTCTCAGAAACACTGGAACAGGGAAATACCCCTTTCTGGGCCGGGAATTTTGGGCACCCGCCCTTCCGACATGAAACTGCTCCAGGAAGCTATTTAATTAGTGTTATAAAATGTTTAGTGGCCGCCTAGA
Source organism: Siderastrea radians (assembly GCA_964017195.1). NCBI lineage: Eukaryota > Metazoa > Cnidaria > Anthozoa > Scleractinia > Rhizangiidae > Siderastrea > Siderastrea radians. The sequence goes on along the minus strand of OZ024895.1, from coordinate 9,273,643 downwards.
TAGTTTATTCCACTTTTTGAAAGCTTTTCTGTCGCATTTTGAGATCTGATAATTATGGTATTTTGCAGAGAATATAACCGACTTAAAGTACAAAGAGTTAAACACAATACTCTTAGTAGAGTTCAGACCACGCCAATCTTGTATTAGAACAGTAACTGCCTGCACTCATTCCATAAACTCTGATTATTTCTATGGTGACAAAAAGCCATTTTAAGTAACAAAGTAACGGTTCAAAAGCTACAGTAGCTTGTGGAACATCGAGATTCTTTACCTTTTAAACCGGTAGACAATAATTAATAATTAAGGTCTCTTTCCCAATTCGCCTTTGATAAACACGATAAAAATATTTATAACAGTCGAATGAAGAAGGCATGGATTTTGTCTCCTACATTTGCTATAAAGGTTTTAGTGTAGAATAACTATCATTAAAACATACGCGGTTGGAACTACCCGACTACATGCATGAACTGTTGTTCAATTTTACTTTGTCAAATTACAAATTCGTAAATAGAAGGGAGGTTTATGAGCAACACACTTTGACTCTACACCTACCTGCCTCGCAGTGAAACATGAATATCCCAAGCAAAAACGAAGGAAAGTACACAATCAATGTCATGGTTGAACAAGAAGGACGCTCACAAGCGTTAACAAATGACAGTAACAATACTGAAAGTAAGTGGCAAAATGTAACCATCACTGGCATGGGAACGAGGAAGATTGTAAACTAAAAATATCTCGTGACACTGGGGGCTCACGATACTAGGGCGCTTTCCATTCAACCAAAATTTCTGGAAATTCCGGTCCGAAACTGAATGGAATGGTTCTGACCAACCGGGAAATTTTCGGAAAAGAAGGGGCGCTTTCCATTCAACCAAAATTTCCGGAAATTCCGGTCCAAAACTGAATGGAACGGTTCTGACCAACCGGAAAATTTCCGGAAAAGAAGGGGCGCTTTCCATTCAATCAAAATTTCCGGAAATTCCGGTCCTAAACTGAATGGAACGGTTCTGACCAACCGGAAAATTTCCGGAAAAAAAGGTCCACCTTTCGAGGTGGACCACTTTTTCGGTTGGTCCGTTCTGATCGGAAATTACTGTTCCATTCGAAAAGATTTCGGTTTGTAGTACCTCTCTGTCGTAAATTTCTGTCCGAAACTAAATGGAACGGCTCGGTCCACCCGGTCTAGTATAACCATCCGGAAAATTTCCCGATTTACTGTTCCATTTGCCACGTGAAATTTTCGACATTTTAAACCGGAATTTTTGTTCGAATGGAAAGCGCCCAAGGTCCACCTTTCGAGGTGGACCGCTTTTTCGGTTGGTCCGTTCTGATGGGAAATTACTGTTCCATTCGAAAAAAATTCGGTTTGCAGTACCTCTCTGTCGTAAATTTCTGGAAATTTCTGTCCGAAACTGAATGGAACGGCTCGGTCCACCCAGGCTGGTATAACCATCCGGAAAATTTCCCGATTTACCGTTCCATTTGCCACGTGAAATTTTCCAAATTTCAAACCGGAATTTTTGGTCGAATGGAAAGCGCCCCTAGTTTCAGTTTCTTAACTTACTATATGACAGATTTTCTACAAGCAACTGATAAATTCGAAGTGCTCAGCAACGCTCGCTGACTCTCAATCTTGCAATAACAATGGGTCGAAGCGATAAGGCGACATACGACTAGGGCAACAAATAGTAATGCTTTTATTATATATTTACCGATTAACTTCCCTTATGTTTGCGAGCTGAAAATATAAGTTCGTCTATTGTTTAGAAGATAAATGTTCAGTTTTATATTCTTGTGTTTATTATGATGGCTCAGTTAAATCATTCTAAAATTCTTAATGCCCAGCGAGACGTGACATGAAAATTATGCTCAGCACTGTTTACCTTTTCATGCAAATCAGTTTTCTGTGAATAATATGGTACGTGCTTTCCGCTTTCATTTTCGCGGAATATCATTTTTTTCTATTGGGTTGTCTTGGTATACTTTTTTAACAAGCAACTGTTTCCACAAAAGCAACGAATATATTCCAGGGCAGCCCTATATCAGGGACTGAAAAAGCATATATATACGCCTGTATTCTAATAGGAGACTGTATACTGAATTGACCGCTCGTCTTACCAAAACGGAAAAGGCTTGGTACTTTGGGCTGTGCGCGGGAGGAAAAAACAACATCACACTTCCGGTTCCCACCACGATCCGTCGTCCTTAAAAGACATTACCGACCTTTAGCATAGAGAACGAGGACGTGGACGTCAACGACCGGAAGTCAAAAAACCACAGTTCCAGGCTACTGCGCATGTCTAGACGTCCACAACTTGTCGTCCACATGACGTTGTCGACGCCATAACAGCTGATTTCCCGTTGTGTAGTGAACGTGAGTACTTTTCGTAATTTTTTCACATGTTTTGTCATTTTCCTCGCTAAAATTGCGGATTTCTTAAAACGTATGGCTTAGTTAGTGCATGTAAGAAGAACTAAAACCTATTTCTGCGTCCTGTGATGGAAATATTAAAAACTAAGTTTTCTGTCGCGTTGCAGGTTTTCTGTATACATGGAAGCTACGCATTCCGAACAAGAAAAAACAGGGTAGGTAACCAGTAAGCTTTGTGCTCTTTTTACTGTGGTCTCAATGCTTTGAATCGCGTTTTTTGTTGTTTACCATAATTTTCAGCATTGGAAAACAGAAATTTGTGATGAAGACAACTATTATTAAATAAGTTGTTTAGCAGCTTACACGCTGTCTTTTGTGATGCTCTCTTCACCATGTGGATCAACTTTTTGTTTCGAGCAGACTTATAAGTGTTTAAATGGGATTTGATGCTGGGTTCATAACGTAAGAATAAATATTTCTCGCATTTACTATTCCTCTTTTTCCAAAAAGCAGCGTTAACTTTAGGTATGGTTCGATAACATACTGCGGTTGCCCTTCCTGACCTTTCCCGCCGTTTGTAATTTTTTCTGTACGAAGGGTTCTATGAATTTTTTTCGGAACTTTGTGTAAACCATTGTGTTAATTGTCGTCTCGAACGATGAAAACATTCTTCCATTTATACGAGTAGCCCAGTGTAGTTTTCCAGTGTGTTTATTATTTTTTGATTGGATATTTGTTTTTATAAATTTATGGATTGCAGTATTTATATACTTGGTTTGCTTGTTGTCCATCCTTGGTTTGCTTGTTGCCCTAGCTTCTGTACTGCTTTTGGAATTAAAGCCCTTGTTTTCCTTTATAAGCTGTTGAAGACAGATCTAGTTTTCACCACATTTAAATACATGCAGAAGACCTAAATATGTCAATTTTGGTAAATTGTTTTCCAGCCCCTTTTCATGGTCTGAGGAACATGACCTGATGCTTTGCCGGGAAGTTCTTGTTATGGAAATTTTCAAGTACCCAAAACGAAGCAAAGAGAGGGGTGAGCTCTGGCATAAAATAGCCACCAGTCTAAACAACACAAGCACCATCAAGTTCAGTGTAAATAAGCGCTCAGTCAGGGACAGACTTACCCTATTGATCAACAAGTACAGAGAGAAAATAAACAAAGAAGAGAAAAGCTCTGGCATTGCATGTGATGATGACAGTGAAGTGGAAATAGCAGTAGCTGAAATCATAGAGAAAGAAAAGGCAGCCGACCTGTTGAGAAAAGAGAATTCGAATACTCTCACTAAGAAGGATGAAAACGACAAGGCTTCAGCAGAAGAAGTAAGGTTGAAAGCCATGGAACGCCTTGGGCAAACCAAAAAGAGGAATGCAGATTCAGGCTGTGATGAAGTCACACCACCAAAAAGCAGAAAGAATGCCTCTGAAGCTGTACAGTGCATGAAAGAGAAGATGGCACAAGAATGTGAGATCAGGAAAGAAGAGCTGGAAGTGAGAAAGAAGGAGCAGGAAAACCAACTGGGTCAGTACAGGATGATGATGGAACAGCAGACTCAGCAACAGAAGCAATTCCAGGATGTACTGAAGGCTATGAATGAAGAGCAGCAGAGGCAGGAGCAGCAGCTGCAAAGCTTTCAAATGATGTTCTTCCAGCAACAGCAGCAACAAAGTCAGCTACTTATGGGTTTACTGGAAAAAGTGCTCCCCAAGTCCTCATAAGAAAAAAATTACAGAGATAAACTGTTGAGTTTTCATTTTTTCAAATAGCAACAATGTTTGTTTTGCCCTTGATATAGGTAAATACATATGCATCTGTATTTTTTGAATAATAAGTAAAGTATTGTGGATTGTTACAACCTGTTCATTTTCACTTATGCTGTTTTGGGTGGGAAATACCAAATTTCGTTTAGGCAAAGAACAAGGGAGGCCAGCGTAATTTACTCTGATAAAAGGGAGAGACTGGCTCACCCAGGCCACTACCCTAGACCCCCACCTGTTTTATTTGTGTATGCACCGCTCTATTGTAACACTTGGACTGGCAAAGAAGATTTGTTGCACTCCTATGCTTAAAAAGTGTTGAGGTCTGTAGGTAGTCTAATCATATTACTCTCGTTTTTGTTTTTTGTTTTTTTTTTTAATTCCAGTAACTTAGTGAAGAAAATTGCAAACCAAAAAGTACAAATTGATTTTTGTTAAACTCAGTCCACGCACTTGGTCAATGGTAGAGCACTGAGCTGTTTTGTAGGTGGTAGCATGTCACTTATCATAGTTACAGAGTTCCATTTTACTGAAAGTATTGTTCCAGGGTAGGGGGCTCAATGCCAAAGTAATCGCTGGTTTCGTTGCCATAAAGGCAGGTTATGGCATTGCGAAGTAATGCAGAAACAACATACATTTTACCCACACTGCTAAGGCCAATCTTTAAGTTCTTCTTGTAGTCAAGGAATTTAAAAGAATTGGTGATATCACCAAAAAGCCACTCGACAGCAATCCGGACAGCACTCATCGATTCATTGTAATCCTGCATGCGTGGAGCAAGGGGGAGGTGACGAAATGGGGTTTGTAAGTGGACGCGTAAAGGGTAGGCTAGATCTCCATATATACACATTGGTTGACCTGTTGGGGAGAAGGCGAACCGTTGCAGGTCATGAAGTAGGCCGGAATCCGCCAGCATCCCTGCGTCGTGTTTACGTCCCTCTGAAACAAAAATGATGATAAAGTAATTTTAGGCAAGAAATTTGGAACTGCGTTAATACCAGTTGATCAAGAATACACTATAAAGTCCATTTTCTAGCAAGAACCTACCTGCTGGTCCATACAGGTTTCCAATGAGTCCATTGGGTAGGGCCAGTGATTGAAATTTTAGGGCATGAACCCGTTTATGCCCATTGTAAACAACTCTTTGTCGTTCACCAGGTCTGGAAATTGGTCGCACGGTCCCATCGATAAATCCGAAGCAGTTGTCAAGGGCTGCTCCTTTCCTGTAGATAGCATCTGCATAATGCTGTAAAGCCCCAGGATTTAAGATATCTTGATTCCACTGGGTGATCCGATGCCCATGAACATCATAGATATAATCCATGACGTGATTTATAATCAGACTCAGCACAGAGACTGGTCGGCCAAACCGTGGTATCATATCACTGAGTCGGCAGGGGTACGCAACACGTTTGAGCAGCATGCATAAACCTTCCATATCGTCGCAAATACTTCTCTGCTCGCATTTGAAAACTGGTGGGAGCTGGAGCGCTTGAACAAGGCGCGGAACATCTTGCTTCTCCACACGGAACTCTGCTTTACACTCAGCGGCATTCATAGAATCCAAGTTGAATCGTTCGTAGCTGTCGTAGGGAAAATCTGGATTTTTCGAAGTGAAGGTCTCGTAAAGAAGCACGAACTCTGCGTCCGAAATTATGTTATCAGCGTACAGAAGTATCAGCAAATCTCGAAACTCTTTAAAAGAAACCATTTTCGAAAGAGTTTGTTATTGTTGTTACGTGTGACTCGGTATTCGTTGACGTCCACATCCGCAACCCGCTAAAGTTTATTTTTTCCCGCCGAGAACGGCGGTCTCGTCCCAGTGCCCAAACTGCCATAGACGTTGACGTCCACGTTCTCGTCCTGTTTGCTAAAGGTCTCTATTTTTATTGTCCAAAAACATAAAAATTTAGATGGTTAAAGAAGTACAGTAAAAGATGAATTGAAAATGACCTTGTATTTTATTGTCATACTTCTCACAGAGAAAGGTAGAAAATTAGATACGAAGGCGAGTTAACTTTCTACATTTGTGTTTCAACGGCATTTGTACACATGGTTGACGGACTTTACGTTTTACCTCACGTTTAACTGAATGAAAAGAGTTTTCAAGAATATATTCCGCGTAGTTCTTCTGTTCATATTTCGTAGTATGCACGAAGCAGACGAAGAAGCAAGACTGAAGCACCGTAGCCTACAGCAACTGGAAAGCCAATTCATCTCATTTTTGTCCTTTTGGCTTATTTTGAACTTTATGATTAGTCACAGACACGGAATGAAGTCATATTCCGCACTTGGAAAGAAGAAAATAAAACGTCAGCCATAATAAGCAGAAGCGAACTCACATTTCCTGTTGGCATAGAATCTCTTTAAAAAGTCGAGTTGTTTTCCTTCACCCTAGCATATGAAAGAAGCAAGCGTAAAATAGAAGATTTGCCTGTCTATTTGGAAATAGACAGATACGGTTTTCTTTATTTCTCCGTGAAAACTGAGACAGGGAAAGCAAGAATACCAGTTTTTTGAATACCCCTACGACCGGAAATCGCCCATTCTTTATAAGTAGAAGGTATGAGTTGGTATATTATATTTTCTCCAACGTTTAGCTTTAATTTCTAATGTTTCAGTTACGATCATCGCGAGATATCTATTTAAAGTTGAATGTTGATGCAATTTATGCAAGTATATGTTATTCCGCGAATATAGTACGGGCTTTCTGCTCAGCGTTTCGTGGAGAAGCCATTACCTATAAGTGGATTGTTTTGGCACATGTTTAACGTCAGCGCCAAATTCCAGGGGAATTACGTGTAGCTATATTTAGCCATAAATGTATTGTACGATTAACTGCTTATTTTGAGTTACTCTGAGTGACATATTTTGTTATATAATTATGCCATATCAGCGCCAAATTCTATGGTAATTCTCCAGGGTTTTTTATTTTTTGTTTTCTGTCTATGTACAAAAAAAAAGAAATCATTTCGCTTCACAATAGCCATTTCGTTTTCTATGCTTTAACTTCCAAAAATGCCATTTTTGATCGGCTTATTTAGCAAAACAGCCAAGATAACATAGGGAAATCGAAGACTCATTCATCTAACATTGAGCATTATACGCACAGTAATAAATAGATTTAGCCAAGCCTAAGAGCGGAGCTCCATATATATATATATATATATATATATATATATAAATATATATTTTTTTGGCTGCCGAAATACTCTCAATAAAGACGTTAATAATTGGCGTATCTGGTGAAAGGCGTAAAAAAAAATTGCATCCCCCAACTGAGAATCGAACCAAGGACCACCTACTTCGCAGAGATCTGCCATGTCAAAAGCAATGCCTACAAGGTATGTGTTATTATTATTATTATTATTATTATTATTATTATTATTATTATTATTATTACTTATTTCTTTTCATGTGACAAAATGCCAGTTGTTTATCGATTGCGACTCGAACACGGATGACGGATAAACACCGGTGTTTCTGCTGGAAAAATGTGTTCGGACCGCCGCAAAAACCATGGTTGTGAACAGAAAAAACAGAAGGCACTAGCTCTTCTATATTAGACGTTTGGACCACCGCCGAATGCTGCGAACTCAAGTAATGTGCCGACCAAGATCACTGAAGGCGATCAGCTCTCGAGTTCCATAAGCAGTTCTGATGCCAGCCCTTCCCATTGATTGGTTTGGATTTTTTCTTTTGTTACAGTTATGGTTCACAACTTTTCGGTTTACAAAGTACTTCTGCTTTGCAGCAGAACACAACAAAGATGAAGTCCTCGAAGGCAAATTTCGTAACTTGAAGTTTAAACCTTCCACTAAAAAGACAACTGAGTGATTCTTTTAAGGTTTTTCTTTGCATTTTAAGATATTAGATCAGTTTTATCTCAAGTATAAAGCTCCAGTACTCTCGAAAAATCGTTTTCCCAAATAAGCTTAAGCTTTCAGAAAAAAAACTTTTTTCTCAAAAGCAACAATGATCATGCGATCTCCTGACACACACAAAAAAAACGTTGGTTGCCCAAAAGCACCGGGCGATTTCCCGCCAAGAAAAGGTGGCATTATCCCCGTCGGGTTGCCTTGGGGACTCCCCTCCTTGTCCCCCAGAGTCTGAATGTACGTACGGACGGACGGGCATACGCTGACGTCAGAACCAAAATTTCTCACATCGATAGCTCACCAGATTTTCTTACCCATGGTGCTTTGCTGGTGCGCTTCGTGCGCTGAACCTCCGCTTAAAATAACGATCACATAAATCCTGAATGGAAGAAGTTTTCAGTCTTAATGAAGCAGTCGCGAACGACTATTAGTTAATCTCAGATGACGGTTTTAAAATTTACCTCATTTTATTGAATATTATTTTATCCCAGTACTCGAACAGGTCGGCGGATATTATTATCGCAAAACAATATTCGTGGTCATTTGTACAATCAAAAACCACATTATGCGCACGTGTTCATCCTGTTTCACTTGTTTCTCCTAGATCCTTTGCTACAGCCAAACTGAAAAATATCACACAACTCTTAGAGAAAAATATATAGGATACTATACACCAAACATCTAATCTAAACATCTGAGATAGATGACCAGTTACGCTGTGAGTTAAAACTAAGAAAAATGTTAAACGGAAAAATGCCCAAACTCAAGGAGAAAAATCCCAAATTAAAAACAAAATGTTAAAAAAAGGTAAGAAAAGCGTTTTTTGAGGCCATTTTGGGGCAGAGCTGAGGATGAAGGATTACTGTGCAATGTCTGTTCAAATTAGAAATATTAAAACTGACGATTTCGTGAATTAATAGATGTTTTTTTCTCAAGTATGAAACTTCAGTACTCTCGAACCATCGTTTTGCTAAATAAGCTTAAGCTTTTAAAGAAATCTCTTTTTCAAACGCGACGATGGTCATACGTTTTCTTGCCAAAAACTCTGCTGGTTACCGAAAAGCGCGGCGCGATTTCCCGCCAAGAAAAGAAGGCATTCTCCTTCCCTCATGGTGCTCCGCTGGCACGGTTCGCACGCTGGAGCTCCGCTACAATGTTATCATATAAACCTTTATTGAAGTTATCAAAGTTAAAAACAAATAGATATAAATGCGCCATTCGATAAGTACCAATGCATCACTCCGTACCGTAACTTGAACGGCCTAGCAACAAATAACCGCCTTTCACAAGCAGCCTCGGTTTAACTGTACGGTAGATTTATTTGCATTTCACATCACTAAATTTTGAGAGCACTTAAACCTGACTTATTTACTACAATGTTTACATACAGTATTTTGAACTCTTTCCCTCACACAGGTCCAGGTGACAAAAGTAAGTCGCAAACCCGTATTGGAAAGCACAAACAGTTGGCACAGCTTGTGCTTTCACAAGTTAAGCCTCTTTTTACAAAATTGGCATTTAGTGAAAACTGTTTCCATAATGTTTCACTCGGCGTTTTTTGTGTCCTTTGTGCTGCTGAAGAAATGTCTTCAGGCACGTCGGCGGTGAAGGTCTGCGATGGTTATTGCTGCCGGCGGCGTATGTTCTCATATGTCGGAACAGTATCCCAGGCAGTACAGGGGGCAATGTCGCAGGTAGTTCGGCGGCATATGAGAACCAAGCTTTTAAAGCGTTGTTCGATGTTCTTCTTCAATCAACTTCAGCTTAGTACCCAGGCGTTCTCCTCCCGCTCAACTTGGCTCGCAATGTTATGACGTCACCGAACAAGTCACGGTATGCCAATCGGTGACGTCACGAAATTCCGCGCCAAGCCGATCGAGCGGGTGAGCGAGAAGAGAACGCCTGGGTACTAGGCTGAGTAAGTGTCATTTTTAGCAGTTAACGTAGAACCGCGTGCACGGTGAAAATTGTGCACGTTTAATTAGTGTAATGTCTGCCTACCGTTTTCTAGACATTCAGGAACCCTAACTTGTATCTGGTTAGGTTTGTAAACTTATTTTTTCTTTGAAGGCGCCTTTAAAGTTAGACCAATCCATATTCTTAAGTTACATGATTTTACATTTTTACTTCTATTGTGTAAATGCCAAAGTTAACTTTTGAAATTATAAAAAGTCGATTACCGCTGATAGGGCTAGAAAAGTGTAGATCACTGAACAGCGGTCATTTCATGGTAACACAGAATCGAACGTTACAATCCTCCAGTAAATCATGCCGTCTTTACCTTATGATAGGAAATTAACGCTTGTGTTAACTAAGGTATTTGAAATTAACGCGACTTAAATTAGCGCGAATTGAAGTGAAAATTACTCTCCAGAAAGGAAATAAACGCGAAGGAGGGGCTAAAATTTCAAAATGAGAGAAATTAACGCGATAAACACACACAAAAAAAAACAATTTGTAGTCCAACTGGAACAAATTTATTTCGTGACTAGATTTAAAAATCATGAACAAAACAGACAATGTGCGTTAAATTCTGCCTAAATGTAGGAAAGCTATTGTTTTTAGGTGTCAAGAATGTCCGGACTGGATCCAGAATTTGGGATTAAAATGATGGAAATTAAGCTCGCGGAACTTAACGCTCCACTTAATTGACAACGCGGAAATTAACGCTCACAAAAATTAACGCGACTTCAATTTACGCGAGTTTTTAGAATTCGCGTTAATTTCATGAAGCGTTAATTTCCTATAATAAGGTATGCTGGGAGTAAAAAGTTTAGTTAATTACACAGTTACATCATCATCTTGATTACAAGAACAGCTAAAGTGCATGAATAATTCCTTTGAAAGTAACATAATTACATTACTGCATTGATTGGTTATTAAAATTCCTCTTTTACTCGTACTGGTTTACTCGTTCAAATCCTCCACTTTTGCGTACAACTCATTGTCGTATATGTCCATGTTGATCAGCCTCTGTAGATGAAGAACAGTGTCTGACAAGAGAGATACAGACTACGAGACTTCTTAGCGATGACAAGCGGTTTGTTTGGATTGACAGACCTCACGCAGCCTAAGGAAGGTAGGTGCAACTTTAATATTGAAAATTTGATTTTCCTCGTCATCAAATGCATTAGATTTTAACCCTCGGACGTACAAGCAAAGTCACACCCCCACCGTGGTGCAAGAGGGGGGGGCGGGGTTGATAGAACCCCCCTTGGGTTTTTGTTATGTTACAATATTTTGAAAAGATTCCACCTTTAATAGAAAGCCTGTGATGTGCTCTACAAGATGAGGTACATATTATGGGTTACCGCGCTGCTGGGGGCCTGCCATATTGGGCGCCACCTTGGATTTTACCAAAACTTAGAAACTGTCAAAAAACGTTAAAAATTGGAAATGTTTGATGCTGGACATGTAGAATATGACACAATTAAACATTTTGCTTCTTTTTGTAGACATTGTTTGCATTTTTCACCTAAAAAGGGTAAAAAACACGAATTTTTCTGCAAAAATGGCTTGACCACCTGCAACTTATGACGTCATATCTTGTAACCATAGCAACCGGTTCTTACCAAACTTATGTCAAAATGTGTCTTAGGGATATACGCACAGCTACTGAAAACGGCAGGTCTAGACAATAATTCGTCTTGGAGAAATTCAAGGAAAACGTTATACACCCTAGGGTTAATCAATAGATAACTTTCCCCTCCCCTCAAATGACTGTCAAATTTTCCAAACGGTCGGTAATATGGTAGGCCACGAGTATCACGTCAGAGTACAAGGAAAGAATTTACAACAATAGAAAGAGGTCCAAATAACCTAAGTTTGAAATTGAAAAGAACAAACTTAAATTGAAAACTGATCGAGGGAATATGCTTTTCGACAAATCTTACCTTGTGCTGGTTTTCCATTTCCTTAAGCTGTCTTGTTAGAACAGGGAATGACGGTCTTGATTCCGGTTCACAATGCCAGCAGTTCATCATGATTTGATACCTAAGAAAAATAAACACCACGTCGCGATTCATGAAGTTTTTAAGCTTCTATTTCAGAAATGGACAAAATGAAAGCGGCTATAAGGAAACACCTATTAGAACTTTGTTTGAGCATCTTTGCCAAGAGTAAAAAAAACTTTTGTCGTCAATCTTACATTTGAAATTACAATTACACTGCATTACAGTTTTGACGGAGAAGCAAAGCGAAAATATCGGTACTGAAGTTCACCTTTCGGTAACTATATGTAACTTAACTTGAGCAAATGTGAAGCCACCAATACACATGACTTTTATAATTAAAGAATTAGAAAAAGATAGATTTTACTTATTAATTGTTAACCTCTTCATATTTATAAAAACAAGAGTCAGTTTGTTATTTACAATTTATCATCCACGTGTTCTGGCTTAGGCATTCTGTATCCTTCCCTAAGCAATTTTGCAATTTTTCTGCCTTCCATCCGTGGATATGGTAAGCCACCTAGAAAAGAGAAAAGCTTTGGAACGAAATTGGTAAAAAGACCTAATTAGGTCCAGAAAAAATAATAAAGGTAACCATCACCTCACTGAGTATCATAAAGTCCTAGTATAAATGACCGCTAATTAATCAAATCCGCTCACGAAAAAAAAAGCCGCTTCCTAAGACACTGAATTTGACTCCAAAACTACAGAAGGCCATGTTACACCCACTTATCCTTGAGAGCTGGAAAACGGAGAAGTTCCATCACAAAGGGAGGAACTAAGGGAAGCAAAGTTTACCTGGAATGGGGCACAAAAAACAACACGAAACGAAGTTTATGCTCACGAAGCTTTAATGACGTTCTAGCCTTGTTAACTTAAAATTAATTGTCTTGCTTGATGGATTTTGAACAAATGGCAGTCCAGTGACCTCAACAAACTTGTCTATTGTAAATATCTCGTAAAGTACAACTCCATAACTCCATCTGTAAGAAAATGGGAATAAAAGATTAATCAGGAATCAGTAGAAAATTCCATTTTCCATCTATGACCAAAAACACGTTTTCCAGGTTAAAATAGCAATACAGAATACTTAAATTAGAAAACCACCAGATCATAAGACGGCTTGATCTAGCAGCACAAACTTAAAAGAACCTTCTTTCATCCTACAACAACAATGGGTGAATTTTTGTGATCGTTGTTAAGCATTTAAGTTAGTTTTAAGTTTCTTTCAATTCATGACTCATTTTTTACGAAGGTTGTTTTATATCAGCTCAAGAATGCCATAGCACAACAACTTGTCATTGATAGACTTACACGTCACTTTTTGTCGTGTATTTTCCATACATCAGTGATTCATATGCAGTCCACTTAATTGGCAGGCGACCCTAAAAGTCAATACGTTGCATGTATCTCAATAACTTGGCTACTCTTTATTAATGCAAGATCAATGATCTCATTTTAGCAGTATTTACGCCGGTACACCCTTCACAATCTACTTTTACCAGGGAAAATGTTTTTTTTTTTTAATACGAATTTTAAGTTTTTAAAAGAATTTGTTTTTTGGGTCTATATGACATCACTATTAGACACTACAAAAGCTCTCTTAAATCCCTCCGCCCTCGGGTGGCTTATTTCGTCTCAGACCTCGAAAAGGGGGGAGAAGGCCAGGCTTAATTGGAGGTTGGACGGGGCTATTCCCAAATTAACAACTTAAAACAAAAGAACAAACAAACAAACAAACACACTTTTCAAAATTATAATTACCGTGACTATCTGAAACAAATCATGTCTCGGGTTGTGCGTCATAAATACAGACCACTTGTTTAAATTATCGACTATTTACCCATCCCAGTTTTGGGGTTTAATTTTTTTTAAACTTCACCGCCTTATGGAGAGAGGAAGGTGGAAGGGAGGCTCGACAAGGAAAAAGGGCTTATTGTAAAATATGACACGTTAACCCCATTGTGCCTGGGGGGGGGGGAGGGGGCACATTGTGCCCGCGCTGATTTTAACGAATTATATCTTTTAAACGGCTAGACGAATAATCACCAAATCTCGTGACTTTTCCTAAAATTTATCAGAGAAAAATTTCCTCTGTCAATGACGTGTCTATGATGATTGACGTTTCCATAGCAACCGTCTACTCAGAAGTGTATTTTGACTATTTTCTGTCTTTTTTTTCAGTCTTTTTTCAGTTTTTTCCCTTTCGTTTGTAAGAAGAAGATATTTTTTTACTTTTGTGTGCTTGTTTCGACTAAGTATGTTTTTAAGAACAAAATCATATGTTTTTTGATGACGCCATGGTAAGCTGTATGACTGTAGGCTTGGGATTCAAGATGGCGGCCTCAAATTCAAAATGGCGGGTTGTGATGTTAATGTGTCGTCACGACACGTCATAATTGACACGTCATAAACTCAATCTGTTAAGCTAATGACGTGCTAAGAAGGTGCCAAGTTTCATCGCAAGAATTTTAATACTTTTCGAGATCTATGGGGGTGGAGGACACTTTGTGCACCCCCTCAGGCTCAGAAACTCAAAAAAAGCCCAGGCAGAATAGGGTTAAGGGAGGGATTTATTACACAGGGGAAGAGAAATCAAAGCTATTCACAATTACTTATCGTAGATAAACATGGCTCCTTTGAGTTACGTGTGCACACGTCGTAACGACGTGCCTTTTAGCGGAGAATTGATGTAAGAACACTTAAGGAAGGGAGATAGAATTTCAGATCCTAAAATACATGTCCGCTGAACACCACAGGAGAAGTCACCCAAAAAAAGTAAGTGTCGTAACACTATTAGCTAACGAGGAGAAAGCTTCGTTACCTCTGTCTTCCTTTCGTAAATATTTTCTTGCTGGCCATTCCAAAGTCTGTCACTTTACACGTTTCTCTTTCTCCAACCAACACGTTACGAGCAGCAAGATCTCGATGAATGATCTACATATATATAAACAATAAACAACTAGTAAAAGACTCACGCACATGCTACAGATAGGGTCTGTTCGTTACGTAGGGATATCGTCAGAAGCATTACAACTCTGTGAACGTGTTGCTATTTTCTGCACTCGTTTCATTGGGGGCGGGGGGGCTGCATTTTTTGGCATATATTGAATCAAGTTTTTTTTTGGAGAACACTACAGTATGTTACAAGGAAGTAAAAGTGTCAAAGTAAGATCTTAATAGATCAGGGAGAATAATGGCAACAGTAGCTAAGAGCTAAAAAGAGGATTTTTGTAGTGTATTGTGCCATCCTTTTTAAATTAAAATGAGCATACTTTCATACGTTTAAACCCTGTCGCCAGTGTGGTGCATTCTTGTAGTAAATGTAATGTAAATGTCTACGCCAGTTAGTGAATGTAAATGTAAATGTCTACGCCAGTTATTTGTACGTGGCAGTGACCAACTCGAAAGCCTAAGCTCCTTTGGTCACTGCGCACATTTCACCTTTCATGATTTATGTAATTTGTTGTTTTATTTTTTTTCTTACTTTTGTAATGTATTTTAATTTCTGTAGCAACCTTTTGGAATAGTGCAAAAAATAAAAAAATCTGAATCTGAATCATTCCCTGAAGATGACGAGTGTGATGTCGAGACGCCTGATGTATGTGATTCACTGAGACTTCAAAATAACCCCTTTCTATCCTACCACAATGCAATGTGCAATGTGGCGCAATGTGGCGCGAAATACGTTGGCAACAGACGTGTTACACGGGACGATTTTTAGTGCAACGGGGACAGCCAATAGGGTTGTGGGATGGCGTTGCGCAAAAAAATGACGACAGGCATGTTACACAAAACAACTTGAACAAAATTCGTGTTTTGGCTTTGCAAGTTTTTGAAGCTGGTTCAAAAACCTACTGCCAACGAAAATATTGCGCAGAAAATCGTCCACGGACCCATGTTACACGTCAGCAACTTCGCTAAGAATCACCCAGTGGAACATCACCTTTAGCATTCATCGCATTCATTCTGTGAAAGACAAGCTAAAACCAGGTACTGTACAGATGACGCTGGAGACAGAACGGTTTTACTCACAGATCTTGATGAGAGGTAACTCATTCCATCAGCGATTTGCCAAGCAAACTTCATCAGCTGCTGTGACGTCAGACTGGTTTGTGGTTTGATATTGTAATAAGTGTCGTTTAATCCACGGGTCTTCCTCAGATAACCCAGTAGATCCCCATAAGGCACATACTCGATCAACACCAACAGTGGCTCTGAAAAGTGCAAGAAAAGACAATCATTATTGAATCGTGAGAATCATTATTTAAATGGAAGCACACATATTGCAGCAATAAGAACATAGTCGATCAATTTATAGTACTCATTGTGAACATAGGCCGCATTACATGGTAAAAATTACCGTTCCATCTAGAGAAGTACATCTTTGGGTTAAGCTCTTTGTGGAGCAAAAATGTATGTGGTAGGAGTTAGTAACCCAAAAAATGGTGATACTTAACAAGAGTGACGCTAGTTCCTCTGTATAGTATGGCAAGATTCACCCAAAATTCTGAATCTTCCCTACGAAGTTATTTGTGAGTCTACACGTTACCAGATTTAGTAACACATCCCAGTAGTTTTATGACGTGTGGATGAGGTTTAAGCGTCTTCATCACTGCAAGTTCTGATAACAAGTCTTTCTTGTCTGACTCGGGAGCGTTGTCTGAAAATTACCAACAATACAAAAGATGATTTGTAAAGCCACTGACAACAGGAAATTTTGAAACGGAAGCGGGGTGGGGGTAGGGGAGGGGGGTGCTGAACCTAGAAGGGTATCTTGATGTCATCTATCGCCATATGTATATACATATTTATATTAATACACTTAATTGTTTTTTCTTAATTTCCATTTGTTTTGTCTTCAGAAAGAGCTATCAATCGTGATAAAAAATTATCTCTATAGTTGCTTTGTGGCTGTATTTACTTCAGTTTTCTTTCACGGGATTTTCGCTGAGCTCCTCCCTTCTTTATCCAACTGCCTACTTGAAGGAAGAGCTGTAGTATTGCACTGATTATTGTACTAATCGAATCTGTAACAAAATGCTCGATTGTGATTGGTTCTCTGCGCGCCCGTTTGATACTTAATTGGAGGGTAATCACGTGGATTTCAAATTTGAACTTTTTAATACTAATAGATATAGATTGCTGTTATCGGACAACTACGCTGAGGGCACGTCAAGCAGGTGCACTGCTTGCAAAACCTGTAATTACAAAGGGCATGTAGTTTTTCTAATCTCGCATTTTGTTATAGCTATGATTAATTGGTAACTGGACTTCGTACACCTCAGGGGTAATCGTACACGTAATTTAAAACTACTTGCCCGATTACTCCCTGAATCGTAGGCCACTCAGTCCCTTTACCATTACTTATTATTCCATAAAAAATGGTAACAAACGTTCAAGAGAGAAAAATAATATCTTACAATTGAGCATTTTAACAGCAACCGTTGTCTGTCCAGGTCTTCCTCGAAGATCCTTTGCCGTTCCCTTGGCAACCTGTCCAAACGAACCTTTCCTGATTATCTTCTCTATAGATGCATCGCTTCTTTTAACTTCCCAGGAAAGTGTGGATGGATGAAGAGGTGTGTAGTCGGCACCCTTAGATGGAGCATTGGTGCGTTGCATTTGATCTGTAGTTTTACCTCCAGATCGAGTTGCCTCCTGTAGGTCCATGTGGAATCGCTTGGGCGAAGTTGAGTGGTGTTGACATCATCCAATTCTATCTCGTTCTGACAAATAGAGATACGCACTATTTTCTTGAGGTACCTGGGGTACAAATGACAATGAAGCTTGAAACACCTGTGTGCCAAGTGCTACTGACGCCTTGCATCCATTTTTTGCCTGCCACAAAAATACCTTATTTTCCACTTTTGTGGTCACAGGAAATCTATAAGTTGAGCTCCATTTTAAAGCATGCACCAATTCTATTTGATTCTGAACTGATAAGTAAAGACACGCACAATTTTCTTGAGCAGCTCATGGTACAAATTAATGTGAAGCTTACAAAAATACCACTAGCATTACTCACTCTTTGTACGTATGTATTGTTTGCAATAAAAATGTTTTAATCTCCACTTTTAATTTTAGGCCGCAGGAAATTTATATCATAAGAAACTGTTACTGTTAACGTATATAAAATCACTAATAACGAATCCAAAAATTAAGGAGAAGGACACGAGACAAAGAATACAAGACAATGCCCTTACTTTTGTAAACAGGTAAGAAAAATGAAAGCAACCATATAAATTTAAAATAAAAATACTCACGTCATATTGTCCCCTCACTTCATATGGCCTATGGAATCACGCCACAGTTAACAATGTGTAATCGTTCAGATTCAGATTTTTAAGGACAGGTAATTTAAACTCATTCACGATTGCCGGATTCACGTCATGTAACCGCTTTACGGAACGAAAATGGAGGGAGGCTATGCCAGTTCTGACAAATAAATGGTTAATTATGGTGGCGTTAGGATGGCAGCCAGAGGGAAAGAGAGCAGTTGGGGGACCAAACACGACCTGGCGACGGACAGTGGAAGCAGAGAGAAGAAAGGCGAAGGGGGGTGGGGGGAGGGCGACTTGTACTGGGGAACTGCGAGATCAACAACCAAAGACTTCACAGAGAAGCCTGGCGGGATAATGTTACGGCGAGTTATGCTGCTGCTGCTGCTGATGATGATGATGACGACGACGACGACGACGACGACGACAACGACGACGACGACGATGATGACGATGTTGATGATGATGACGACGATGATGATGATGATGATGATGAACCTCCTCAACAGGCGACGTTAAAATTCTTTAATCTGATATCAGCGTTAAGCTTTCACTGGACCTAGGAGCGTAGCTTTTGAATTTCTTCACGGTGATCGACATAACTAATATAATATCTAATAAGTGTTTCACCCTCCACCGACGTATCCTTTATTTGGAAATTCAACTTTTGATAGATCAATAACATAGTTATGTGAAAGCTTCATATCATCCTTCATTTAGCTGTCATATATACGCAAGTGTTGCTAGTTGTTATCTTGTGAAAACGCTTTTGGAATGACGCAGAATGTTTAATATTAACTCATCCAAGTTCGGAAACTATTCAAGTCATTCTACTAGTCTACGTAGCACAAAAATTATTGATCTTCATAGAACAATAACCACTTTTGGGCTTTTCATAAGAAAAAAAAAACATCCATTTATACTCCTAGACGCCTTAAGAAACTGCCGAAGTGAAGGGGTATCGATCCGACGGTAGGAACACGAGTCTCACTGACGAAAAGTATGACACAGCATCATTCACTTGCGTAATGAATTGGACAAACCAATTTTCTTGTGTTACCCAGGATAGACTCATCTTACCTTTTCTTCTCTGCAGTTGCTATAAAGTAGCAAAGGAAAGAAATTAACAAGTAAATAAATAAATGAAGGAAAGGAGGAAGAAAAGAAAGAAAGAGGATAGGAAAAGGGAATGAAGGAAGAAAAGAATCAATGAACGGATAAATACATAACGAATTATTAGACAGGAAAATGAAGCGGTGCGGAGAACAATGCTATGAAGGGGTGCTGTACAAAATAAAAACTTCTAGATTGCCACAAAAATAAGAGACAAAAGTAATAAAACAAATTAGATTGGGTGTATATAGCAAACGCTCGCCCTGAGACTTTTTAAATAAAAACTTGGAGTCTAGGTTTCTGAGCGGTAGATGGGGGATTTTAAAACTAAAACAGGTAAAGAAGAGAAGTTCTAAAGGTAATATAACATAATTTACCTTTCTTTCGCTGCCACATTATGCAGAAAATGAGAAGAATATTGATAAACACAAGAACTCCAATTACAGCTCCAAAAATTTCGTAATAACAGGAACATTTGCATTCTGCGAAAAAAAATATTACGACCATCTGAACTAAGAACTACGAAGAAGATTAACTTATAAGCCTTATATGTAGAGAGCGGAGATCATACGAGACTATTTAACTATTTTAACTATTTTGCGTTAGGGCGCAATTGGGATGGTAACTGCAGACTAAAGGTTTACAAACGAGCATGTTTTTACTCGACAAGTGTTATTTGCTGATGGATGCGACAAGCTATGGCTAAGTTCGTGTGTACGACTTAGCCCTAAGAAGGAACGGGGACACAAAGTGCTCGGGGTGACATTTTTACCACGCAAGCAACAGCCACCTTACTTTGCGATTTTTCCGAAGAGTTATGCGGGAACAATTTGGAATGACGTCATCGTTCATAAAGCTGATGATGCCACGTATTTCGATAGGCAAATTTTTTTTAATTGTACAAATTCTTATTTCAGTGAAAAGTCTTCATCCCTCTTGTTGGTTTAAATTACTTTTATGGTCAAGGAGGTGGTGGAAAATGAAGTAGTTCAAGTAGTCCAAGTAGTCCAAGATGGTCGACGTTCGGAAGTCATGACGTAATTCCCACGTCGTGTTACGCAATCAGCTGATGTTGCGAACGTCAAGGGAATATTTTAGGTGTATCGTGTACCCACGAGGAATCTAGGTTAAATAGAGTTAAAACTTGCCAAGGAAATACATCTCGTTCCCAAATTTCCCACCGTTTCACGTTTTGGTATATCCTACATTACAAGGAGTCAAAGGAAACTTTTTAATCAAACGATTAAAGCGATACAGTATTTCGATGTAGCCAACATCATCATCAAATTAAGATGAGAGCGAGTTTTAATTTATGTACTATGAAAATAACAACCCAGATGGAGTTCGATTTCACGTTCACATTTCTTTAAAGTTCCTTGTTTGAGACAATCAAAATTATCACGAAACCTTTATTCACTTTTATCACAATCTCATTCTGTACTTTAAAATGATGTTGGGAACATGCGCACGTCGTTTTGCTTTAATCCTTTTTTTTCCTACTAAAATGTTGTAACAAACCTTTATTCTTTCATTGCTTTCATGGAATAGCTGACATGGAAATTCAACTAAAAGCTCACCTGATATGCCCTGCGTTGTCTTCTCCTCTGGCGTTGATGCGATAGTGGAATCCGCTTTCTGAACGATCTTCAAAGTTCTTACTGTGTACGGACCAATGGTTCCTTTGTCCACGGCATCTCTGAGTTCAACAAGTCCCTCATCTGTGGTGACGGGAGTTGTAAAGATCAAGGCGAAAGACACAATTACACTGCCTCTCCTATAAATGTAAATGACAAAAGACGACTAAGAAAATAGAATTTTACACAATTCACATGAAAACTGTCAATGCAGTGTGTTAACAACCTGAGTTCAGTAACTCTTGTCCTTTCATAGCTGCTTTTGTTTCCATACAACTTGTCAACCTGAGAGAAAGAAATATATATTTGATGCGTGGTTACTTTAACGGACAGTCTAAAATATTTCAGTTCGGGTATACCGTAGACGTGCCTAAGTTCTATTTTATTTGGCATTTCAGCCGCGATCGCATCCAATGTAGTTTCTGAAAACCCGAAGATCCCCCAAAACAGCAAGTAGTGCAACCTGATTTGAAAGGAGGGTTGTTGTTGTTGGGGAAGGGGGGGGGGGGTATGAATTAGGCGGTAACTTCACAACACTCAAATGTAATGCTCAACACTCAAGTGTAATCCTTTTTTATTTTTACTTATAAAATTGAAGAATAAACTTTGAAACTTTGAAAAAGGTAACATCACTTACGGTTTTTCAGACTCAGTTCAAACATCTCCGAGGGCCAAGTTTCTGAAGTACAAGCTCTTACTGGGTGGGTGAACGCGTTGACTACATTGCAGGCTTTTTTCGACGCCTCACTGTAGACATCTTGTGTACGAACTTAGAGCAAGCCACTGTAATAACGGCAACCGTTACCGACAGCGCAATAACGACTTATCGACCACATTAACAAAACGGGCAAGCCATAGCCTGAGCTGACAATTGAAACTAGCAATAGAAGGGTGGAAATAAAACCGCAACAATTAATGGTTTGAGACACAAAAATTGTCAAAACACTGTTTGGAGTTTTGACAGCCTGCAACATCGGCATTCCACCTATCTATGACCAACGAAGCCAATATGTCGTGTCTACTACCGCAGTCCTTTTCAGGAGTACTTTCACCCACAGAAAAACAAACAAACAATCAAACAAACAAAACAAAACAAAACAGGCATTGTACTTGATGAATCAAAACCACATGTGAAAAATTACCTCTTTTTCAAATGGCTCCACAAATGCTTTTGCAAGGTCACTGTTCAGGTCTTTGTAATCTGGCTCATAAACAACCTTCACTCCGTTCCGTTCCACCACCGTAACCTCAAGTTGAAATTCCTCTCCTTATATAAAAGTAAAAGTAAATACTCTAATGACGATTTTCTTGGATGACTAACATTTCCACATTACGATAGTGTAGGAATGCTACGTTTTTATAATAAACAGACTCTTTTTATCACAGGGAATGAAAAATTTGCACCTGCAATAATAGGACTGAAAAAGTGCACAATCTTATTCAATGGTTCTTAATTTTTTTAAGGTTTTCTTTTGGAATGACTTGCACATTTGTATCTTATGTAAATGTAGACCATCCTTGGTCTGTCTTAAGCTATAGTCCTGTTCCAGTGTAGAAGAAGTCATCACCAGCACGGCCCTTTAGAGAAATGGTGCTTCATAACGGCCCTTCAACCTTCGCTTTCATGAAGTGAAACTACCTGAAACACTACTTTTTATTCTTTATGGATCGGGCCAGTCACTGCGACCATTTCGTGAGGTTCTACCAATAAATAACTTTACATCTACAAATCTTTTCTCCTGGGCCTGTTTGTGAAAAGCGTGGTTTTTCGTTACTTGTGTTTACTTTTCATTCTGGCTTATAGCTGAGCGATGGGGTCCTGTAAATTCTGTTTTACCTTTTGGCTGCTTTTTAACTTTAACTTAAGATTACGTAACAGTAAAAACGCTTTCCAGCAAGAGTCACACAGATCTTAGTTGACACTCAATCCCAGGTTAGCATTGTCGGGCCTTGTAACAACCGGGCCCTTGATGGAACTGCAGGTGACGCTTGCAAGAAGCTATGCAAATGGCACTACTGGCTGGTCCCCTACCGTTTACTTGGAACGAAAGAGTTAGGTGGATGCATATAAGACGTTATTCGACCTACGTGGATGCCAAATAAGGTCTGAATGTGCGCTAGGCGAAGTTTGGCGGTAGCAAGTCTATATGAAAACTGTGACAAAATCTCATATTTGAGTAGCACACCGCAGGAGGTATCAAATAGTACGTTCAGTTTGTCTATGAAAAGAAGCGAGAATTGGGGAATTGGGCTTGAAGTGCCAACAAAACTGGAGTACTTGGACCGCCAAAGTTCAATTCAGTTGATACTAAATTGAAGTGTTCCACCCTCAACCGACGTATCCTTTACTTGGAAATTCAACTTTTGATAGATCGATAACATAGTTATTTGAAAGCTTCCTGTCATCCTTCGTTTAGCTGTCATATATACGCACGTTTTGCTAGGGTTATCTCATGAAAACTCTTCTGGAATGACGCAGTATGTTTAATATTAACTCATCCAAGTTCGGAAACCATTCAAGTCATTCTACTAGTCAACTTAGCACAGGTTATTGATCTTGATAGATTAACACTGGACAACTTTTGTGGGCTTTTCACAACGAAAAAAGCCACCCATTTATACTCCTCTTATAGACCACTATTTGTGATACGGACAATCATTTCAGGCACTTTTGTGTCCGCATTATTCACCTTATTGAAAAAATAAACAACACAAAACATGAAAAAAAGAAATGTAAAACATGAATGATGTCTCAGAATAGAGTCCTGGTAAGAGGGCACTTGCAAGTGCATTGCGTCGTGTATTGCTAGGGCGTTTTAAGAGTAGAGTTAGCCTTGTTATGTTATTATAGTACATTATAATGTGCAAGGAACTTGAAGCGGTATAGAAGCAATCTTCCGTGCCTCCCAGAAAACTTACCGTTCACGGTTTGTGCACTTTAATTGACAATGTTTTGTTGCTGTTGTTGTTGTTGTTGTTTTGGTGTATATTTAAGAGTTTAATCAGTTCAATTTTTATAAGTGTCAAGACATGTACTATTTAAAAGACAAGGACATCGGGTAACTGAAACTTACTTGTCACTTTTACCAAAATAAGGAATTTATCAGACCCTAGGCTATTTATCGCAGTACAGGTATAAATTCCACCGTCACCATCGTTTACTTCTCGAAAATTGAGGTATCTGTCAGTGGTAACAACACTGCTGGCTGCATTCGTCCAAACATACTGCGGACTGGGGTTTCCTTCTGCTAGGCTCGGGGGTTGAAGCGGAATATTTTCACTTTAAATATTCATTATTCCCCGCCCATTTTTCACAAGTATTCATTATTCCTTGCCTATTTTGAGATCAATATTCATTATTCCTTTAAATAGGTTGATGTTCCCAGGTATACAATTTTCAGACCCACAAAACGAGAGCGGTCAAATATTCTATTCCAATTCACAAGTTGTGCACAGGACACTGGACATTGTTCTGCTGCTATCCTTCTGGAAGGTGTTAGTTCATCACTTATTACATGCTTTTTTAATGGTGCCCTCTAGTTACACCTTCAATGGCCTTGATTAAAGTGTAAGACGCATGTGGCTTCTTTATTTGCTGACTAGCAAAATGGTACCCCCCAAAAAATAAGCCAAGCAACATGTTTCAGTGAAAAGCTTTATTAAACAAACAATGACGACAATGCGGTCCAACCAATGAGTCTATATAATCTGGAAAACAATGAAGTGTTGCACGATGTTTATAACAAGTTCTTTTGTAGGCCATTGTACAAACTTGTTCGAAAACGCGTTTATCTCCTTAACATCATCACTCGTGCAATCAAGTCGAAATTAGTGCACCTAACAGAAATACATAATATCACACCCGCTTTCAGCGAAACATAGTCTTTTGAAGCATGTACAAAGACAACAACTGTACGTAACCATAACGACTTGTCTATCAAGAGTTACTTCTAAACCAATAAGTGAACAACGGATAAAAGATAAATGTAGTGTTTGCCTTCAGGAATAACAGGAACGGTACAAGTGCCCACAAGTACGTCAACCGCTACATAATTTAAAAGTAGCATTCTGTTACCAATCTGAGTATCATTCCTATATCACGACACATTTTACATTGAGCACCGCTTTATGCGTTATCTATTTTCAGCTGTAGCTGTTAGATCAGCTTTGTGATTTTTCAAAAAAGTTCGACATCACCGTAATCTAATACGGGTTGCTGTTCCCCCTGTTCGTGTACGACAAGAAACCCTGGATGGTCCTCCCGGCTGTTCGTCGTCTGAGGCATCTGAAGCCTCATCCTCGGAGTCAATGTCACTGTCTACGCCTCCTTTGAGTATCCGCTCAATTCTTAAAACTTCTTGCTGCGAAATTGTGTACAGTTTTTCATTTGGCAGACCCTCATTGACTACAACTTCGACGCGGTCAATAACTGAATACGGCGAATTTCGACAATCTGAATATGACTCTTTAAAGGTGTATTTGTCTCCCGTTTCACAGTTGTCGAGCCATGTTATGCTCATACAGTCGTCAACGAAATCTATCCCGTCATTGCTCCCTTTCTTGATCAGCAAATCTTTCATAAGAACGGCAAGGAAAAATCCCCATTCCTCTTTTTTTCTACCGTGTTTCACTGCAATGGTCTCATTTTGTTTGAACAAGATGTCGCACTGAATAACTCGATTATCCTGGGAATAGCTTGACGAATTAGCATGACCTGCGGCCAAGTCTTCTGTGAGGACATCACAACTCGAATCTTGGCGCTGCTGTAAAGAGAATGAAATAGGATAAGGTAGCTGGCCGGTTTCTTCTTTACTCTTGTCTCTTACGGTATGCTGGCGAACGCTTCGTCCAAATGAAATGGCAAATTCACGTAAAGTTTTCTTCTCTTCAAGAGATAAATTTTGCAGATCACTTTGTACTGCATCGACAATTGCCTGTGGAATGGGCGGAGGAGTGTTAAGCACTTTGTTAGCATAATAACTCTTGGGACCTGTGAAATATTGAAAATGACCACTGTGCATTCTCTTTTCCAGCTCTCTTATACAGGCGGCACGCCGGATTCCGTATTCGAGTTGCGTTGGCATCGAGTCCTGTTGCCGCATTAAGGAGAAAAAATTCTCAACGATTGAAGTGGTAAGTGCAGAAAACAGAATCT
>OZ024895.1:8977500-9242500 GCA_964017195.1 Siderastrea radians | reverse complement strand
AAAAATTGAATTCTGGACAACTTATGAATCGTAAAGTAAACATACTAGGCAAAAGTTTTTATTGACCAAGTTTGGAAGATGTAGCTGGTCTAGAAAGCGTTCAGTTACGTTTTTAATTTTCCATACATTTGCCTATAATTTTTTTCCCGCGAACCGCGTCAATTTACGGGAAAGTATAGACAACTGGATGGAAAATTAAAAACGTAACTAAACGCTTTCTAGCCAAGCTACATCTTTCAAACTTGGTGAATAAAAACTTTTGCCTAGCATTTTAACTTTACAATTCATAAGTTGTCCAGAATTCAATTTTTGAAAAAAATATTGCCGTCGGATTTCCATACACACACTATAATTTCTAACTGCGTTGCCTACCTGTCAAGATGGCGTAGAAAACCGTGATAAGGCCAATTAAAACATTTTTTCGTGGTGTTCTGTTTTCCAACGTGGAATCTGTGAGCTTCAATGTGAGCTAACAAACGGATAAAAATGTTTAGATTCGTTAGTTGGCAGAGTTGAAGGGCCAAACGTTTTCAAGTTCGATTCAAGTCTACTTTGAGATCGACTTTGAGGCTTGTGAACTATCATTGTTCATTCAATTGCAGAAAAATAGTATGTTATCCTTTTCACCTTTCACTGTGACTTCTTGTCTGTAGCGTTATTTGGTTTCGCTGGCAGACTGAAGTCAACATGAGTTTCGGATGAGTTTATTAGCGGTCAAATGGCGAAGATGCATGGATCTACTTAGATTTCAAACACTACACTTAGAAATCGATTAGAAAAGAACTCTCGATTTTTATTGTTGTTGTCGTCGTTGTTGTAAGCTTATGGTTTGGAAATCTGTTCAAGTTAAAAATAGTTTAAAGGCTTTACTTACCTGTCTTTCCTGTGCTTTCCCATCTTTACAAGTCCGAACAGTTCTTAGACCGTAACCAAAGCGTCGAAATTTAAAGCGGTCAACTGAAGCATGTGCTTTGAAAGTGACGTCACAAGAAAATATCTCCCTTGGGGAGTAGTCCGCGTTGCAAATTTTGTAAGCTTAACATGAGGCAGAGCGCCTGCCAAATATCGAAAATATAGAACACCTGCGATTCTCATTTGGAGACAGAGAGGGTGAGGAGAACTTATTTTCTCTTTGCAAGTATTCAATATTCTTGATTAAAAAACTGAATATTCAATATTCCTTACAATTTTGAGCCAATATTCAATATTCCTTTACAATTTTAAGCCAGTATTCAATATTCATTATTCCGCTTCAACCCCCGATGCTAGGCATTCAATAGTGGCACTTTTACCGGCCATCATTTTCCATGTAGCTGATTGGGGTTTAGTTATTTCTGGACGATCTGAAATCAGCCAAAAAACAATAACACTTAGGCCTCGTCCACAGGTATACGTTTTACTATGAAAACGCATTGAAGGCTTTCTGTTCATACGACCGTTTTTGAAATAGGTTTCACTTGTCATCTCGTCCACACGTAAACGCTGCAATGGGTTCGAAAACGCTATTGGTTTTCAATTGAGCATGCGTGGAAGCCTAGGAGAAACGCATGTGTTTTCGTACTCGTGCGAATAGGTTAACGTATAAATGAGACCTTAGCCAGTTTTTATGTTTATTTTCGTCTCGCGAGGAAAGGCGTGTAAGGTAATCCGGAAACTGGTGGACTGTAAAATCAAGTTTAAACTCAACTCTGAGAGGTTTTTACTTGCACCATTGCAATCAGCGAACAATCAGCCGTTTTCAAAGGGTGCATCTCTGCCAGTGTTTACCCCACGAAACTATCGATGTTATGCACTGCCAGATTATAAAAAGAAACACTTACAATTGACGATGACTTCAGCCGTATCAACAGCAGGACTCTCCACTCCATTACTAGCTGTACACTGATACTGGATGACGTTATCAGGAGTACCCGGTCTCTGTACATTCACAAGCCTGAGAAGTAAACTTTGTGACAACACTTGGCCTGATTCACCAATTTTTGTCCACGATATGAGAGGTTCAGGTTTACCAGACACATTGCAGGACAATGTAATGCTATTTCCTTCCACGATAATAGCTGAAGTGGGGTAAACATCCACAGAAGGTGCAACTAAAGAGAACATTTTTAACAAAATTTAAAGGGGTTCTTTTCTGAAAACAAAAACTCGCCAGAAAGTAATATGACAACTTTTAAGAGATCTTTATTAGTACCTGAAGCGTCTTTTTTTGCTCCAAAATTACCATTAGCTTTGTTTATCTAAGTTTTCACAGCTTAGCGAATTTCGTGTTGATCTCCAATCCGAGAGAGTTTAATAAGCAGGTATCAAACTAAGTTTCTGGTGCGCCCAGTTGTACATGAATAACCTTATCAACAGCAGTGACTCTGACAGTAGCATTATGTCCTGTGCCGACTGTGTTGATAGGAGCACAGGTGTACACTCCATCTGCCTTAACAGTCACATTGAACACACCGGAGCTGCTGTTACAAATCAGGGTGTCATCAAAGTAAAAGTAATACTTATGGGCAGCAGGATTGGCATATGTACTGCAGCGAAATATCACAGTGGAGCCATGTAGTACTGTGGTGTTACTAGGAACAGAAGTGAGCACTGTAGCAGTTGGTCGATCTGAAACATTAGCAGTATCGAGTGAAAACGCTGGATTATAATAAATAACCGCAACCTGTCACAAACACTGAGGTGGAATAAAGAACTCGCTCCAGGTGCTTGCCAAGCAAGGTCTGTCTCAAAGCTGTCTTCAATAGACCATTTTTATTACAAAAACAGGCGGGAAAATGTTTCCGATAGTTGTTGTAAAGAAGAAAATGAAAAGTAACACATCATAGTTGGCTGAGAGCGACGTCTCTACACTTATTTTTGTCTGCAGTTTGGGTTATCTAAGTGAATGGAAAGCTTTAGAAACCAATATTGAAAGTATAATTTTAGTGTCTTCCTAAATGGAACCTGAAAAACCTGGAATGACTGGCCGCTCGTTGGAACTGGATGGTGAAACTTATGTATGTCGATACTTCGCTTTGATTTGATTTTTATGATTAAAATGACTGTTACATTAACAACAGGGACCAATCGTGGCTAAGACAATTTTTCAGCGTAAAGGGTAAAGTCAAATTCAGTGGAAGAAATCGCCTTTTAATGAAACCTTCTGAAGAGTCAATCAATCAATCAATCAATCAATCAATCAATCAATCAGTCAGTCATTTCAGTCATTCAGTCAATGATTGGTACATGTCAACTTAAAAAAAAAACACCTACAGTAGACGATCACGTCAGCTGTATCAACAGCAGGACTCTCCACTCCATTACTAGCTGAACACTGATACTGGATGACGCTATCAGGGGTACCCGGTCTCTGTACATTCACAAGCCTGAGAGGTGAACTCTGCGACAACACTTGGCCTGATTCACCGATTTTTGTCCACGATATGAGAGGTTCAGGTTTACCAGACACATTGCAGGACAAAGTGATGCTATTTCCTTCCACGATGGCAACTGAAGTGGGATAAACATCCACAGAAGGTGCAACTAAAGAGAACAATTTTTACAAAATTCAAAAGGGGTTATTTTCTAAACAAAAAACTCGGGAGTGAGTACTAGGAAATCTTTTAAGAGATCTGTATTGGCACCACGAGCGTCTTTGTTTGATCCAAAATAACCCCTGGCTTTGTTTATCTAAGTTCACAGCTCAGCGAATTCAGTGACTTGATCTCCAGTCTGAGAGAGTTTGATAAGCAGGTTTCAAACTATGTAATTAATACAAAGTCAGTTCCTGGTGAGCCCAATTGTTCATGAATAACCTTACCAACAGCAGTGACTCTGACAGTAGCATTATGTCCTGTGCCGACTGTGTTGATAGGGACACATTTGAACTCTCCATCTACCTCAACAGTTACATTGAACACACCGGAGCTGCTGTTACAAATCAGGGTGTCATCAAAGTAAAAGTAATAGATATGGGCAGCAGGATTGGCATATGTACTGCAGCGAAATATCACAGTGGAGCCATGTAGTACTGTGGTGTTGCTAGGAACAGATGTGAGCACTGTAGCAGTTGGTCGATCTGAAACATTACCAGTACCGAGTGAAAACGCTCGATTGTAAAAAAATAACTGCAACCTGACACAAACATTAGGTGGAGGAAAGAACTCACATCAGGAGCTTGCCAAGCAAGGTCTGTCTCAATGTTGTCTTCAATAGACTGTTTTCATTATGAAGACAGACTGAGGGCGACCTCTCTGCACTTATTTTTGTCTGTAACTTTGTATAATCTAATGAATGGAAAGCTTCAGAAACCAATACTGAAAGTATAATTTTATTGTCTTCCTAAATGGAACCAAAAGCCTGGAATGACTGGCCGCTCAACGGAAGTAGGTGGTGAAATTTATTTATATGGATCTTAGCTTTGGTTTGATTTCTATGATTAAAATGACTGTCACATTAACAACAGGGGACAATCGCGGCTCGGATAATTTCTCAGCGTAAAGGGTAAAGTCAATTTCAGTGGAAGACACCACCCTTTATTTGAACCTTCTGAAAAGTCAATCAATCAATCAATCAACCAATTAATCAATCATTTCAGTATTTTAGTCAATGATTCATACATGTAAACTTAATTGGTATATGTAATAGGACTGCATGCTGTCCAATTTGGAAATAATTAGGTGAGAAAAATCCCTAGGACTGCCAAATTCGGCCGAGTCCAACATGAATTTGGCACTCAGAGAAATTTTATGAATCTAATTATTTTTTAAATCACCTATTAAATAACCTATTACCTATCGTGCGTGTGAAAAACCAACGATGACTTCGCCAGCAAGCGACTGTTTTTAATATTGTATGGACACTGCTGCATAGACGAAAATGAGTTCAAACGTCCCTGCGATTTGTCTTATGTCAAGTAATACTGCATGAAATATCCTGGAAATTACAAGAAGCAAATGAATATGAAAACGGTCCAGAATATGAACTCAAACTGTAAACACTGAAATCACTTGCCATTTTTGAAGCTGCCTTTAACTTACAGTAAATTTTCCTACAACTTTCGCGCCGCTTTAGCTGATCGAGTCTTAAATGTCTCACATAACAGCCATACGGTCTGGTTGAATTATTCTTTCCCGTCTTTTTGTTGTAATTTCGGCGAATAGTTTCCAAAGTATAGGAACATGTTTTTCAAGCAGAATGTCCGCGAGCGATCGACTCACCACACGTTGAGTCATATTGACGTACTTTTCTCCGTGTTTCTCTTCTAAGTACGAGTCTTATTTGTTGCAATCCTCTTGTTATTTTTTTGCAAGCTTGTTATAGTGTTAATTTGTTTCAATTTGTTTCAACTTTTTGGAAAAAATGCTGGTCAAGCAACACGAACAAAACGCTCAAATCCTTTGACATTCCGCCGGCTATTTACACTTCTCCACTGAAACTTTCGGCCGATGCATGGCGTCGTTACGTGCTGAGTCCTGATTGGTTAAATTGCCATTCTTTAATCTTTTTGTGCGTTTTCATTGGCTGAGGACAAGCTGTCCAGATTAGGGCAGCCGTTTTTTTTCCGTTGAAAAAACAGTATCTGAGGTGTCCAAATTAATAGTCAAGTTGGATAGGTTGAGAAAATTAATTAGGAAGTAATTGCTTGGTTGGTTGAATGGGATTTTAGGCTAACAATATAATTAACCTTATAATAGATCTTAGCGGGCCACCTGTACAGCAAACTCCTGAAAACATAATAGACAAGCTATCATCGTATTGGCACAACGTAAATGGTACCAAATAAAAATATCCATACATGCACAAATTGGCTTACTTACAGTGCACTGTCACAGTGGTTATTTGTGTGAGTCCATCACCATAATAATTGAATGGAGTGCAGCTGTAGATAACCTCATTTACTCTCTCACTGACTGAGGTTGTGTACACTGCAAAATGACTACCAGCTGTCGTGTTGAAGAAACTCGTCTGATCTCTGTAGAATCGATACTTTGCAGGTGGGTTGGCATGTGCACTGCAGATGAGGTTAAATCTTGTACCCACAAAGACAGTGTTGTCTGTCAAATTAGTTGACAAGTTTGTTTTTACTGGAAGGTAGTCTAAAGGGAAAGAAATCTTGAATTAACTAAATATCAATTCGATACTGTAAAGACACTCCTGTTCTGGTTCCCTGCAAACTGCAGGCTTCTTAGTGGGACTGTAGGTTGGCGAAGGAAGCAAGGCTTTCATGTGGATGGGGAGTGGGCAACAGTGTGCATTTTATAGCCATTTCTCACGCCAAAATATACTTATTCCATGATTTCAAGAACTCCATCAGCTCATATAAAGAGCTAATTAGTGTAATGTTAACAGTCTACGACCTGGTTTCAAGCCTGGTTTTAAGCCTTTCACTGCCGGGCTCCTCTTTCTAAACAAGTTGCGGCTAACATAGGTCCTTTATAAGTCTTAGCCAAAGACGATTACTACTGACATGTTTGAAGTACTAACTCACTTAGTACAAAGATATAGACAGTTCTGCTGACAGAATTTCCAACGCCATTATCGCCAGTACATCTGTATTCTCCCTCGTCTTGTTTACCAGTGATGGTCAAAGGAAAGGTAACAACACTCTTATCAGAAAGTCTTGTCCAGGTGATGTTTGGTGCTGGATTACCGTCAGCTGCACAGTTCAGGCTCAATGTATCACTGTGGTTCACTGTTTGGTTACCAGACAAGTCAGTAATATTTGGTTGATCTGTATGAAATAAAAATAAGCTTTGACGATGTCATCTTTTGGGATTTTACGGTCGCAACTATTTCAGGAGAATGACCTGATATATAGACCTCAGCATCGAGACGTTCCAACCAACTCGCCTAAAATAGCATTTGATTCCTAACTCATTCTTGTTTTAAAGACTTCCTGAGTCGAACAACAAATTCTTCTGATGACCTTCCGAACTGTTCATGGAGTTCTATATATGCGGAATGGGAAGGCCTGGTGTTTAAAAGTGGCATTTAAAACGTGCAAAAACAACACAAAAACCCATCCAATTGCGAGATCACACGATGTGCTAACAACGAGGATGAGAATGTTGACTATATTGATTATAATTTATTGTACCACGATAATCAACAAAATGACGTCTAGGTACTCAAAAGATTAATCTAAACACTTTTTTGTTCTCTTTTCCTCCTTCCTTTTTTTCCAAACGTACATTAACATACACCTGCTAGAGAGAGAGAAAAAGAGTGAGTGAGTGAGAGATAGATAGAGAGAGAGAGAGAGAGAGAGAGAGAGAGACATCATAAGCTCCAAGACAACAAGAGCAAAGGACTACTTACAACGCACTGCGATCATCACATCACTGGTAGCTGATGCAAATTTGCTGTTGGTAATCTGGTATTCATATCTCCCACTGTCCAATCTATCCACGGCAAGAATTGTTATTGTTGTTTCGTTATCTGAAATATCCACTAGGGTGCGGTTTATGTATGCGGGACCCACCGTCAAGCCGCTGGTATCTTTCACTGCAATGGTTATCGATGGAGGTAACCGAAATGCTGCAGTCCGCAATGTTCCGTCTAGTCTGTACGTCCAATGAAGGGAAATGTTATTTCCTTCGTCGACAAACGAGGGTTTTGAAGGTTTTTTTGTCCATATTGGCACGCCATCTAATTAATAATTTAAAAAGTACGAAATAAGCTTTAATGTAATTCATAGTTCACTGTAAAAACGCAGTTTTCAAGAAATGCACGCGGGAAACCCACAACAAAGACGGACTTCAAAAATATTTCCGTCAATGTAATTTGGGTTAAAACGACAAACAGTCCAGTATTTTAATTTCTTTTATGCCGGTACGTCTGGTTGATCAAAGATTTAGAGAACACAAACAAAGCCTAACATCACTCCGCACAACTCGTGTTACACTACAAGTGGTCTCTTTTTTTTTCTCCAGAGCGGGAAACGCAGTGATGGGCGGGAAAAGTAGACTTTTGTGCGACAACAACGGGATTTAGGGCAAGCCACGATTTTTGTGCGCTTAGGTGTTTTTCGCCCTCTAATCACGAGACGCTTTTACAGACATCTTACTCATTAATTTTGATGCCAGATTCTAATAGAAATCATCAGAGAGCTGAGAAACAGTTAAGGACACCGCAGTGCAATGCAGACGTCCATTATTCAGGTATAAGTAGCCTTGTGACAAGAAATAACTTACTCTCAACCCATAAGGGCCGACCTTGGAAAAGTTTGTTGATTCCTATTTATTTTGCATTCGAAACGCAACAATTACTGCAAGAAAAGCCCACATAATTTTCCCAAGTAATTTATTCAACTCAAGTGCTTTTTATACACAAACAGTCATCGCCACCATGTTTGTGTACCTGGACTAGTAACCAGAAGGTCATAGGTTTGACTCCTGTTGGGAGAACTCGGATTCTTTTCCGAGCTGTCTGTGTCACTGACTGAAAAGGTTTCTCGTACTGAATATATGAAAGATATCTATGCCAACTGCGGTTTAAACATGAAATTCTTGGAACCTATGACCGCGATACCGGTGCGTTGCTCTGCCAACTGAGCTATGAAGCCTTAAAAGGACGGTGCCTCCTAATACAGGTGTATTTTTGCAAAGGTTATGACTATGGGGAAAAAGTAGGTCTTAGCAAGGGTTTTGGAATCCCAAAAGAAAAATGGTGGTAACCACGCATTTTTGAGAGATAATCAACCATAATTCCAAAAAAAGCGCTAAAATACAAAGAATGTATGGCAATTTCTATTCAAATTATTTTAAGCTCAATTATCTCTGAAAAATGCGTGGGTTACCCCCAATTTTCTTTTTGGTTTCTGATAGCCCTTGCTAAGATC
This sequence comes from Siderastrea radians, assembly GCA_964017195.1. Taxonomy (NCBI): domain Eukaryota; kingdom Metazoa; phylum Cnidaria; class Anthozoa; order Scleractinia; family Rhizangiidae; genus Siderastrea; species Siderastrea radians. The sequence goes on along the minus strand of OZ024895.1, from coordinate 9,233,679 downwards.
TGCTTACTTCCACATAGTCATAAACAGCGCAAATAAGCGGGCAAATTCCTTAAGAAACATAAATATCCCGAGATGCGCAGAACGTATGCGCAGTAACAAACGGAGGGACCGTCCTTAAAAGAGCAGGTCAGGTTTTTAAGCTTTAATATCCCGTATGTTACCCTGCAAGCAGAGGTTTCTTGATCGTCCTAAGTTCCGGCGGGCGAATAAGTAACCCCTGCGCAAAACCGTCCCGTTCTTTGATCAGCCGCCGTCCAGAATTTTAAACGAATTAATAAAAAATACTGGTATCTAACCAGCTCTCAAGTGGTTTTGAAGCTGACGCATGCCACGTTGTCAAAAAGTGATACTCTTGCAAACTTGTTGTACGCGACAGATTTATTTGTTTGTTTGATTTTTCTCCTAGCTCAGTAAATTAGCAGAAAGACAAGGCGGCAAAGTATAAAACGACAGATGGAAGAGCACGATTACAATATTTACACCGGGAGATGAGAAATCGTGGCATTTCTTACTCGGTCTCGAGTGCTTGGGTACCATCAAATAGGTCAGTTTAGTAGATTCTGTTTTCTTTGTTCTCTCCTCTATCTCTTGGTAGAATTCTCTAAGTCAATTTTTATTGGCAAGGGGATTGTCTATGTAAGGACCTTTTGGTTCAGTAATAGTCTTCCTTCTCCTTCCCGAGTTCTGTTTCGCTTAGATGTTTACACCGGGATATGAGAAATCGTTGCACTTCTTACTACGTCTCGAGAGCTTCGGTACCACCAAGTCGTTTTCTAGCGTATGGTTTCTTCGTTCTGCCTTCTTTATCTCTTGGTAGTTTTGTTTAAGTCAATACTCATCGGCAAGCGGCTTGTCTATGTAAGGATCTTTTGGTTCTGAATAGCTTCTTTCTCGACCTCGAGTTATGTTTCGCTTTCAACTTCAGAAGTTAGCCAGTCGCATTCGATGGACTCTAAAAGCTCCAAATCACTGCCTAGATTACTAGTAACAGCAGTAGTTTCACGTAATTCCGTGCTTAATTTGGTCGTTGCGGAATAAAGAAAAATAAAATGTATTAGATCTCCGCAATGTGGCCCACGTGGTTTGTTTTGGCATCGACTCCGTTCCTGGTATGACATCACAACGTGATTATGCGCGGTTTTTGACATGACCGGGATTAAAATTTCACGTTTTTAAACGGCAAAAGCGCAGGGAAGGAAAATCGAAATCGAAAAACAAACAAGTCAGGATGCCATTTAGATTTGTTCAGGAAAATAAAAAAAATCTGTCATATACACTTTAAAGCTATGAAAACGAAACTTACAAGGCAGAAAGTGCGTCTAAAAATGTTTCCCGTGAGGTTTTCAATATGGCTGATGACGTCACATCAAGTAAGAATTGCGTCATGTTCTCAAACGGCAGCCATTTTGAACTTTATCAAAATTGATCAAAAAGTTATCAAAATCAATGAAATGAAAACCAGAATGATCTAAAAATGTACTAAGTTATTTCAAAGATGTTATATTTTTTTACTAAAAAGGGGAAAATTCTAATTTCTAAAAAAATGCCTGTCAAAATATGGTTGCCATAGTAACGACAAATCTGATAAACAACAGCAATTCATCTCGCAGATGAATTTGAAGAAAAAGTCTGCAAGTTTCATGGCTTTGGCTTCCGTATTTAAAAAAGTAACGAACATCAAAAGTCTGTGAGAGTAGATTCCGCCTCCTGCTGGTCTGAATGAGAGGATTTCTGCAGACGTCATGGTTATCAACAAACCTTTTTAATTCGGTAGACCTGCACGGTTCCAAACCTCTAATTTCGTTGGTCCCTATAACCTGCACCGTCTATTCTTATCAGGGTTAGGGCTATTGTTTCGTTCTTTACCTATTGTTCTCCTCGACCAATCCTAGACCTCGTCTGGAAGCGGTGCGGGTCCTCCCTTTTAATTCCAAACACCTCTCAGACTTTAAACAAAGCAAACTTTGCCTCAAGCATCCAATCAATTGCAAGGAGTACTAACCTCAATAACAATAACTGAGATCCGTCTATAGGGTTTACTTTCGTTGAGTTGTTGGTTGTAGGTAAATTGCGCCACTAGCTATAGGATTCTCAACGATTTTTTTTAATACTTTATTAACAATTAAGCACATTGAACATTGCAATATTCCTTAGTTAACAAATAATACATAAATTACGTTGAATACTTTGATTACATTGAACTTATGGGACCCGGGGGCACTCAACGTTACAAGGCAATATTACTAATTTAAAAAATTATACATTGAATATGTTACTGATATTTTTTTTTTGAGAGTCTGGGGGAGTACAAGTGGGGAGGTTTGGAAGAGGTGTATCTTTCCTGAGTTTTATCCAAATTCAACACGATATCCTGTCTTGAGTTTGTTAATGAAAGCTGGGACGAGTAGTGCGTCTTCGTTTAGTTTACATTTGTAAATGTAGTAGTGCATGGACAATAGAGTATAATTGAATTTCTAGTTTAAGGTGTTTGGATTGTTTGAGATTCCAAATAGAACTTCTTTTGTTCCCGGCGTAAAATAACAATGATTAGTTTCGTTGAACCAGTGAATAATGCTCTTCATAAAATGTTTAGTAAATTCGCAATTAATAAACATATGATCTATCGAATCTGATTCACCACAGTATAAGCATTCGTTATCAGTTTTGATTCCAAACCGGAAGAGTTATTTTTTGGTCACTATAATTCTATGTAAGAACTTAAACTGAAATTCTCGTAATTTAGTCTCTTTGCAAGTTGTTCTTACTGAGCTGAAGGTTGTCCTCCAAGTGGTTTTTTTTTCCACAGGCATTAGCTTGTTCCGTCTTTTCACGCCAGTTAGCTCGTCCATGTAGGTTTTATTGATTATTAACCAGTAGAAATCTTTCGATTTTATTTTGGTCAGGTCCAGTTTTACGCCAGATTCTAGACAAAAAGAAGTTGGATCAAGAATAAAGTCGTTTGATTCTGCTGCAAATGGTTTCTTGTTGATTGATTTAGCGAGTAGATGCTTATGGATGGGATTGATGACCTGACAGAACTGTAAGAAGTAAGTCCTTCTTAAACAGTATTTACTTTGGAAATCATTGAAGGATAAGAAACGTCCTTCGGTATCCAAAAGGTCTGTAATTGAAATTATTCGTCCGGAGAACCATTCCTTGTTAAAGAAAGGTTTTGCTCTAATTAAAATGTCCTTATTATTAAATAAAATTGTTTCACACATAATTATCATCATGATTATAAAGTGTCTTGAGCTCACTCAAATATAAGAGGATATCCTTGTAAAAGTTTGGCAGGTTTTCGAAAAATTAAAAATTGTAATTACAGCTCAAAATATATTCTAAGCCTCCATATCTCTTGAAGAAGTGATCAGGTACAGTCTTCCAGTTTTGGTGACCTTCCTTTAGAAGTCTTGGAATCCATGCCACCCTTAACGTTTTAATCATCGGGCATTTGTAACCCTCCCTTGTCGTAGTTTTGGTAAAGACCAACCCTTTTTGTCTTATCCCTGTTGTTCTTCCACAAAAAACCAAATAGCCTTTTTTTAACAGTGGAGATAACATAGTTTGGAACGTCGACATTAGAGACGAACTAGATAAGTTGAGATATTCCCCGTGATTTGACTATCATTACTCGTCCAAACAGGGTTAAATCTCGCATTCTCCACATGTCCAGATTTGTTTGCAGTTTCCATTCTTAAGGTCAAAGTTCTGATAGTCATTACCCTTTTTGTCATGCGATAGATGAACTCCTAAAAATCTTGTTGGACAGCCGACCCACTTGAGGCCCAAAGGATTATCCCTATTGTTGGCCGATGTTCCTAACCACATAGCCTTAGTTTTCTCTTTGTTTAGGGTGAGGCCCGAAATTTTACCAAAATCTACTAAAATTTGTAATGCGTTCTCAGCCGATGGTATGTTGGTGCAGATTAGGTTGGTGTCGTCTGCGAACTGGTTTATTTTAATCTCATTGCCACCTAGTGAAACTCCTAGTGAAACTCCTTTTACAGTATCTCCATTATATCCGAGATTTTGAGGCAAATGTTATTGACACCCGGAGCCCCCAAAATCGCCCTTTCGTCGAGTCGAAATTAGCCAATTTTGGGAAGTCTGCTGCCGACCGCATATTTATCCAAAAAATCTAACTTTTATATCAGTAATACATACGTCATGTTACTTTAGAAATGTGGTAGAAACAGTTCAAATTATCGCGACTTCTTTAGACGAGAGAGTCTCAAAGTGGCCAACGTTAACGGTATCAGCAAGAAGCAGGTCAAATGGTAAGACAAAAACAAACGTTTCACAAAATTCTGACTTACTCTGACAATCTTTTGTATTCTTCCACAGAGTATTAGGATAGTGTCCTTAAATTACTTAATAATATTTCGTGGATCTCTAATATGTGAAGAGATACAGTTGTAACAATTTTGGAGAAGTCCGTTATTCCGCAACAACTGAAATGAGACCATTGTGACAACGAACGTACAAATTTTGAATTCTTTGTCTTGTTCACGGATGAAAATGGGCAAACATTATAACTCAAACGGTAAAAATTAAAACCATACCTTAAAAGTTGTCCAGCTTTTAATACTTCTGGGGCTGTTTTTCAACAGCTAACTGGCTGCAAATTTTGCGGTTCTGCAACGGATTCCATCAATTTCGTAGTCTTCTTTCATCCGCTTGCAGGTGGCGATCTCGTGAGCTAAAAGCCTGAAGGACTCCATTTATGTTGCGTGAAGACAATGACCAAATTCATTGTAAGAATCTGCTGGTTAAGGAAACGCCAGTGACAAGTAAAAGAACGAAGACAAAGCGGGAAATGATACCTGAAAAATACTACGTAGTCCATCTTGTTTCAAGTGTATTACCGCTGACCGCAACAACACATTTCGCAGACTTGATCGTAGTGGCAATGACACCGGAAATTTAAACCGGAAATCACTAACTTGCAAGTGACCAGTTATTCAATTGCCTTGCAATCCGCTTCAATAAAATATTTCACAATCAGAGTATAGTTTTGATCGTGCTACTACAAGAAAAAGTCTTTACCGGTACAGAGAAGTACTTAAGGTCAACTTTTAGTTGGAAATTCCTAGACAAACAACAGAATATGCCTTCGCGTCGCGTCTCCTCGAAATTTCGCGCGCGCGCGTGTGTATTTTGCCCGCCCCACAATCGGCATCGCCAAAATTAGAGACTACTCGCAGTCTATATGCTCGTGGGCGACCTTGATATCACTGGCATTTTTATATTCTGTCTTAAGGCAAACGTGAGATAAGCCGGCGATTGCAGAAGTAAAAAGTTAATAGCGCTTACCATTTTGTGCGAGACAAGTCAACCATGTCAACCGTTTGGATTTTGAAATGTTGGATTTTTAACATATTGTCTTATTTTCTCTTATTGTGTTTTCGGCTAGACGGTGTGCTCTTTAAGTGGTGGGCGTCAATGCTTCTGTCGTTAATGCTTCTGTCAAGTTTGTTTATCCCTGGTTTATTATTTTCTCAGCCAAACCTGTGTGGTGTTCTAAGAGCTGCTTAAGCTCGAACAACCACTTCCCTTGAATTCGTTCTCCTAGTAACAATGGATCTTTGAAACTAAACGGAGGCTTTTTTGTGGAACAAGCGACTTGTATCGCCCATAAGGTTGAAAAACCAGAAGAAACTCCAGATACTTCATATGAGGCTCGCACAAATCCTAAGAAAAATGCGGTTCTTAGTATTTATGAGAGACACCAGGAAGTACTTACACTAACCGAAAACTCCGTCCTTTTGTAATAATTGACATCAGCGTTGTTATTACCGGTATACTGCAACCTCTGCATGCCTTAGGGGGTTTCATATCTCCTGCATGAAGGTTTTGTATTGGCCCCTTTTGCTGTAATTTAACAACATTTTAAAGGTGGTTTTATTACAATTGTGAAATTCTGCGCGGAGATGAGAACGGAACGCATGCGATGTGAAAAACGAACGGTCAAGTTTCCATTGGGGTCTCCAAACGCAGCTCTTTTTTTGCGTCTACAAAGAGCACTTTTCTCCCATCTCATCAAAACCGTTCTCAAATCGCCGTGAAATTTACGAAAAATCACTGGTAGCTTATACGGACGAGTTAAAATCTCACTTAAGGCACACATATAGGGACAAGTGCTGCGAACTGCCCCTATCTCAAGTCTCGGAAGCATGTCCCTTTGTGTGAACTACCCATTTCTCAGTAGTAATCTCAGAAACCAAACTAGAATACTGAGCAACAAAAAAAAATGTACAGCTTGTCGAAGCATGTTGTGAACAATTTGCGTCAAATGAAAAAAGACAGACTGACCGAAATGTGCTGTAATCGACGATTACTTTACATTTTTGTACCCATGAAGACTACCAAACAAACGCAATATTATTATCACACTCCACAGTCTGTATAGGTTACACCAGCATTTCCAGGAACGAAGGAAAAACAGAAACATACAGCTTTTCCAGGATGCTTTGGTAAACGGTTTCGTTGCCAAGACAATTTACCGCTGACTAAGTGTCTTGAAGTTTCAGCCCACACTCTTTCTTACACACCCCCCCCCCCCCCTCCCTTAAACGAACCTCCCAAACCCCTAGAAAACCGCCGGCCCCCCAACAAACTTTCAGGAAGGATAATTAAATTAAACCGGCATCAAACTCAAACACACACACACAAACAGAACAAAACAAAATACTAAGACGCTGGCAAAAATGAGGACAAGCGCATAGGTTCATACTGTGTCAAAATATACATAGTTTCCCTACTGTGCAACCACCCTTGCTGTTTTATGGTATTTGGTTCTTTATTTTTTGCTGATTAGATTCTTTACTACGGGATCCGGTTCTTTTATTTTGTTACGGTGGTGGGTGGTGCATGCGAATCGAAGCTACTTGTTTTACAGTTGGATCGATTGATCGATCAATCAATCAATCAATCAATCAATCAACCAATCAATCAATCAATCAATCCATCCATCCATCCATCCATCCATCCTCCATCCATCCATTCACCCATCCATCCATCCATCGATCCATCCATCCATCCATCCATCCATCCATCCGTCCATCTATCCATTTATCAATCAATCAATCAATCAATCAATCAATCAATCAATCAATCAATCAATCAATCAATCAATCAATCAATCAATCAATCGATCGATCGATCGATTACTGATTCATCATTTTGCGAGTCAATTTGTCAATCGGTCAAACAATCAATTTTAATTAAAAGCAACCAATGAAACAGTCGACCAGTTAGTCAATCAATCCGTCAACCGCACAGTCAGTCATTCAGTGAAAAAGTGTTTTAGTCAATCAGCTCGAACACCTTAGCGGTCGGGAGGGATGGGAGGTGCCTGTAATCACCGGCGTATCTCACGCTTGCCTAAGACAGATTAAAGAGTGTCAGTGATATCGAGGTCTCCTACAAGCATATTCTGCTGTGTCTACGACTCTGACTAGATCACGCTGGCATAAAGAAATAAATAATAATAATAACAATAATAAAACCTTTATTTAACCACGATCTGTTTTAAAGCAAATACATGCTTGAGGGGTCGTGTGTACGTGTGACTAACTACCTACCTAAAAATGTGTTTGTATGTGTGAGTTGACCTTTAGTACCTATCTGTAACTGTAGGATTATTTCTTATCGTAATTCTCGTGAGACGCAGCACAATCAACACTATACTTAGAATGTGAATTATTTTAAGAAACTGGTTTGTACGGCAATTGAATTGTTGGTCACTTGCAAGTTGGTAATTTCCGGTTTAAATTTCCAGTGTCATTTCCGCTACGATCAAGTCTGCGAAATGTGTTGTTGTGGTCAGCGGTAATACTCTTGAAACAAGATGGACGGCGTAGTATTTTACAGATGTCATTTCCCGGTTTGTCTTCGTTCTTTTACTTGTCACTGGCGTTTCCTTAACCAGCTGATTGTTACAATGAATTTGGTCACTGTCTTCACGCAACATAATGGAGTCCTTCAGGCTTTTAACTCACGAGGTCGCCACCTGCAAGCGAACGAAAGAAGACCACGAAATTCATGGAATCCGTTGCAGAACCGTACAATTTGCAGCTGGTTAGCTGTTGAAAAACAGCCCAAGAAGTAAAGCTGGACAACGTTTAAGGTATGGTTTTAATTTTACCCTCTTAATTATGGTGTTTGCTTATTTTCATCCGTGAACAAGGCAAAGAATTCAAGATTGGTACGCTCGTTGTCACAATCGGTCTCATTTCAGTTCACTCTAAAACTAGGATTTTTGAATTAAGATAACCATTCCTTGTTTTTAGTTCTCACATTCTCAAATTAGGAAATGTAACCTTGATTTTAAACTTTAATTTAAGAATTTTTTTTTCTCAAAACTATGACACAAAATTAAGAAATGTGATCTTGATTTTAAACTTCATTTTAAGAATAATTTTTTTCTCAAAACTATGACACGAAATTAAGAAATGTGATCTTGATTTTAAACTTCATTTAAAGAACAAATTTGATCTTAAATCTAAGGCACAAAAAGAAGAAAAAATTTTTACTATAAGAATTAGTATGATCGTGTCTTAATCGTCGTCTTAAAATAACAACGTGCTGGCTTTCTCGACACGCACTTCGCTCGACTTGGCGATGGAACACGCGCAGCAAAGAAGGCAATACTCCCTCCAAACCAAGAATGGTTACAAACCTCGCAAACAAGAGTCATCCGTGAGAAAACAGTGAGAATTCTCTCGTTTTTCTTGAAGCAGCCAGCCTCAAGCGATTGCACATGAACAAACAGAAGTCATTTGCCGTGTTGTTTCCGGCATTAAAGATCGATATTAGTTCGTATTTATACCAATTTTTAAATAATATCAGTATGCGAGTGCATGTTTGTCGAGTGGTTAACGCGGGCGACTTCAAATCTGAAGAGCCGGTTTCGAGTCAGGTCGGTAGGTCTTATTTTTCTTTCCTTTTCTTTTTTTTTGTAATTTGAGCGACTTTTATTATTTGTTTTCTTTCCGTTCTTAAATGAGAAATCTTTTTTGAACCTAAACATCTTTATGTAGATCGAAGAACTAGTAGCGCACGATCGTAGCGGACATTTTTGTTTCTTGAATTGAGAACAGAATTGACCTGAAATCAAGTAAACATGACTCTTTCGCTGAGTTTAAAACAAGAAAATTTGTCGGTTTTTTCTTATTTTAGGGGATTCTTATTTTGAGAAATTTTGCTAAAATTAAGAAAAGTTTGGAAATTAAGAACTTAAAAATAAGAAACAATTTGCCCTTACTACCGGAAAAAAAATAAGAAGTTTTTGTCCTTAAATTAAGAAATCGGGTTTTAGAGTGGTTGTTGCCAAATAACGGATTTCTCCAAAATTGTTGCAATTGTATCTCTTCACATGTTAGAGATCCACGAAATATTATTAAGTAGTTTAAGGACACTATCCTAGTACTCTTTAGAAAACTGCAAAAGCTTTTCAGAATAAGTCAGAATTTTGTGAAACGTTTGTTTTTGTCTTGGGCCATTCCATTTAATATCCACACCTGACCCCCCCGATGGAAGAGATTTTCTGAGGGGGTGCTTGAACGTCATTTCTGATCGAGGGGGTCTCTACGTCGGCGCCTTTGATCTTTTAAATATTTCCGAGGGGTTTGGAAAAAAATTGCCTTTTTGCTGAGGGGAAAAGAAAATTTAGGCAGTTACTGATGGGGGGGCACGTGTCGGCACTTTGATCTTTGATTCTTAGGGGGTAAATTTTGATTGACCTCTTCCATAGGGGGGGTGTGGATATAAAATGGAATTGCCCCTTACCACTTGACCCGCTTCCTGCTGATACCATTAACACTGGCCAGTTTGTCAGACTCTCTCGTTTAAACAAGTGTCGACAATTTGAACAGTTTCCACCATATTTCTAAGGTAACATGACGTATTTGTTACTGGTGTAAAAAGCTAGATTTTTCGGGTAAAGATACGGTCAGCAGTAGACTTCCCAAACTTGGCTAATTTCGACTCGACGAAAGGGCAATTTTGGGGGCTCCAGGTGTCAACAACATTTGCCGCAAAATCTCGGGTATACTGAAAATTACCAACAAACAAAATGTATTTTTGTTATTCCTATATCGACCTTGTTTTGTACAGAAAGTTTGAAGGAAATTGAAAATTTGATCAAAATTGAGTGGTCGGTTCTTACGCGGACTACCCTGCAAGCAGAGGTTTCTTGGTTGCCCTATAGTCCGACAGGCGAATGAAGTAAGTAAGTTACTTATTCACCCACCGGAACATAGGGCGACCAAGAAACCTCTGCTTGCAGGGTATATGCGGACAGCCACTTAACACGAACAGGAACGGGGAGAGCGGGCATCCTTGCGTCACCCCCTTAGAAGGCTTTATCCACTTCAAGGCATAGCCATTATTAAGTACTGTGCTTTCAATATTTTTATAAAAAGTTTCAATCCACCTTCTGAGAAAAAAAATTGTAGGTTTCTAATGTTTTATGCATAATTGGCCATTCCAATGTATCAAAGGCTTTACGGAAATCTATTGAAAGTAACATCCCGGAGTTTTTGTCCATTTTAGTTTGTTCCAACAGATCACATATGAGTCTTATGTTTTCCCCTATATATCGTCCTTCAGTGAATCCAGTTTGGTCTGTATGGATCAAGAAAGGAAGTGTAGATTCCATTAAGTGCCATTGTTTTTGCTGCTATTTTATAGTCCACATTTAAGAGAGTGATCGGGCGCCAATTCTTAAGGTCTAATAATAAGGATTCATCCTTAGGTAATAATGTTATTACGCCCCTGTGCTGCGAGATTGATAGTTCACCCTTTTCATAAGCATGGTTGAGGCTTCTAACTAAGTCTTCTCCAAGAATGTCAAAGAATTTGATGTAAGATTCAGCTGTAAAGCCATCTTCGCCCGGCGATTTGCCCTTACTGAATGACGATAAGGCTTCGTTGCATTCTTCATATGTTAGAGGACCTTCTAACTTGTCACTCATATCTTCTGTAAGTTGAGGAATTTCTAAATTATTAGTGAACTGCAAATATTCATTTAACGTTGTGCACAGTAGTTTTGGAAGAGTAGAGATTATTATCTATCCCTAGCAGAATAAGTGTTTCATTCGTAATGTGTTCCCCAGTTTCGGTTTCTAGTTCCGTTATCACCTTTCTGTTATAATTTCTTTTTTCCAAATTAAAAAAGTACTTGGTGGGACGCTCGCCTTTTCTACCCATCGGCACTTGGATCTGAACATTGCCGCACGACCTTTACGTTCATAGATCTCATTTAATTCCCTTTTGAGTTCATCATAATATTTAAGTTCTTTCTCCACGTTGTCTAGGTTGTCACTTTTGCATATAACATTATCCAGTTCCTCCAGTAGCTCTCCCACCAATTCTAAATATTCATCACCAGCAAGTAGCGAGTTATTTAATTTCCAAAAACCTGGTCCCCGGGAGTTGATTTCTGGAACAGACAAGATTATGTAAACTGCGCAGTGGTCAGGAGCGATTGAGGGTTGGATATCAGACTTTTCGACGTAGGTTCTTGGCCACAAGAAGAAAGTCTATTCGCGATTTCACGTCTAAGGCTTTTGAGAGATAGGAATATTTGTTGACATTCGGATATTCCTCTCTTTGAATATCAATTAGATCGAACATGTTCATCCTGATTAAAACCGCATTTCGGAAACTTGTTGGTTTCTATCTTGCACCGCCTTTCTTGTCTTTCCTAAACAACGTGCAGTTCCAGTCGCCTCCTACAATTAATGCGGTCAGTTCTGCCTTTTCAATTAAGAAGCTATTGAGTTCTTGAAGAAACTGAAGCTGTTCCGATAAATTGTTCGGGGCGTAGATGTTACACAAAGAAAGCCTTAAACAATGGAAATTCAAGGTAATTAACACTATTCTCCCGCAATTGTCTGTAAAAGAGTAGTCGACTTTGATTTTAGTTGAAGGGTCTACTAGAATGCATACACCTCTGCTGTGTTTGCTACCATGGGAAAAGAAAACCGCTCCTCCCCATTCGTTCCTCCAGACATTTTCGTCAGAGCTTTCGGAATAAGTTTCTTGTAAAGAGTAGAAGGATGCCTTTTGGTCTTTGAGATAACTAAAAATGCTTTGCCGTTTAGTTGGATCCCTGATGCCCCGCACATTGAGAGATACGATTTTACAGTTTTTGTTGGCATCTGTAACCATACTGACTAATTGCCTATTAAATAAGCCTATTCAATAATGGTTAATGTAATAAGGTTGCAAAAAAAAGGGTTAATAAACAACAAATAACAAAAAAAAAAGCGGTTAATATGACGAACTTACAAAAAAATATATCAATAAATAACGAAAAAAAACAACAATTACAGCAACAGAACTATCGAACGTATACACTTGTACTAATGAGACAAAATAAGTTATGAAAGAAAAAAAAGGAACACTGATTCAATAAAATCTAAGTTTAGGAGTCCCTCTTTCCTTCTACATCAGCAAATCCTTTCCCCTTTCGAGCTTAAGAGCAGCTGACTGTAAATATCGAGAATTCGCTGTCAAAACTGAAAAATCGAATTTCTTCATATTTGGCCAGGAGAAACCCTTTGGTTTTCAAGAAGTGCGGTAAAACGTCAAATGCTGTGTTCGCGTTGCAGCCGCCACTAAATTTTGCCGAGAATTGGTGTAATTTAAAATTGCTCGTGAAGAAAGACGACTTGACGCATCGAAATCACCTTTTGTATCTAAGAAGGGCAACCAAATTACAACACAGAAATATAAAAATATTGAAAGACAATGTATTTTTTCATGTCGTTTTGAAAGCCCAAAGAATCCTATTTTTAGCACTTTGGGAAACTCTTGAAAATGAGGAAACTTTACAGGCAAAAATCTTGTTGTGGTACATCAAAATTTATGATAAAAGTTCGATGAGCGAAATGTTCTGTTATTGTACTGTAACATATAAAATGGTGCATGGTGAGCAAGAACAAATAGCCATGACGCTTCAAACATAAAATGTCGCACCCCAACACAGTAGCTTTTGCCATATTCGCGTTATTGTGCGAATTGTCCAATGAGACAAGAACAACGGGATGAAATTACATATTTGCATATTTTTGTGCGCAGAGGTCGGCGGTCGAATACCGACATTTGATTTCAGGTACAAGAAGCTCAAAATATTGCCGTTTATGGTGACAAACGTTCAGAAAGATGGAACTTTTCCGGCGTATAGTTGGGAGCGATTTCAGAATACCCAGCCACATATTCGAGCGCCACAAATCTAATGCTCCCGTGGTCCCGCAGTCATTGAGTAAAAATGCAATTTTATGCTATGCCCGCAGTCCTGAGTCGATGAATAATTAAGTTTAAGCTAGTTGAATGATTGCTCCCACAGTCCTGCAGTCGATGAATAATTAAGTTTAAGCTAGTTGAACGATTGCCCCCGCAGTCCTGCGGTCCCATAGTCGATGAATAACTGAAATTAAGGTAGTTGAACGAGTGCTCCCGCAGTCCTGCAGTCCCGTAGTCAATGAATAATTAAGTTAAAGCTAGTTGAACGATTGCTCTCGTAGTCCTGCGGTCCCGTAGTTGATGAATAACTAAGATTAAGGTAGTTAAATGAGTGCTGACTCGCAGTCCTACAGTCCCGTAGTCGATGAATAATTAAGTTTAAGCTAGTTGAACGATTGCTCCCGTAGTCCTGCGGTCCCGTAGTTGACTGCGGTCCTGCAGTCCTGTGGTCGATGAATAATTAAGTTTAAGCTAGTTGAACGATTGCTCCCGTAGTCCTGCGGTCCCGTAGTTGATGAATAACTAAGATTAAGGTAGTTAAATGAGTGCTGACTCGCAGTCCTACAGTCCCGTAGTCGATGAATAATTAAGTTTAAGCTAGTTGAACGATTGCTCCCGTAGTCCTGCGGTCCCGTAGTTGATGAATAACTAAGATTAAGGTAGTTAAACGAGTGCTCTCGCAGTCCTGCAGTCAGTGAATAATTAAGTTTAAGTGTATGGCTAAGTATGGCAGTGCATAGCTGTGTATAGCCATGTATAACTGTTTATAGCTATGTATGGTTAGGTATAGCTGTGTTTAGCCATGTATAGCTGTGTATAGCTATGTATGGCTAAGTGTAGCTGTGTGGAGTCATGTATGGATGTGTAAAGTCATTTATGAATGTGTATATCCATGTAGAGCTGTGTATAGCCACGTATAGCTATGCTTTCTGTGTATGGTCATGTATAACGGTGTGTAGCCATGAATAGCTGTATATAAACTATGTATTAGCTGTGTATAGTCATGTATACCTGTGTATAGCTGTGTATAGCCATGTATAGCTGTGTATAGCCATGTACAGCTGTGTATAGCCATGGATAGCTGTGTTTAGCCATGTATGGCTGTGTATAGTCATATATGGCTGTGTATAGCCATGTAGAGCTGTGTATAGCCATGTATAGCTATGTATAGCTGTGTGCAGGCATTTAGGGCTGTATATTGCTATATATAGCTGTGTTTGGCCATGTATAGCTGTGTATAGCAATGTAAAGCCATGTGTATGGCCAATTGTAGGGATGTGTATTGCTATGTATAGCTGTGTTTGGCCATGGGGCTTGTGTATTTCTTTGTATAGCCGTGTATAGCTATGTATGACTCTGTATAGCCATGGATGACTGTGTATAACCATGGATGGCTGTGTATAGCCATGTATGGAGGTGTATAACTATGTATAGCCATGTATAGCTGTGTATAGACATCTATGGCTGTGTATGTATAGCTGTGTATGGCTCAGTATAGTCATGTATAGCTGTGTATAGCCATATAGTGCTGTGTATAGTCATGTATGGCTGTGTATAGTCATGTAGGGCTGTGTATAGTCATGTAGGACTGTGTATAGCCATTTATGACAGTGTATAGCTGTATAGCTATGTATCTCACTTCCTATGTTTAGCCTATCTTAGATTAAGTCAAACCACTATATGACAGTTACACCACGTACCTACCTTTCAAGACTAATGCTGCTTGTAAATTTTGATGACTGCAGGACTGCGGGAGCAGCTTTTGAATACGAATGCTGTATGTAAATTGGTGACTGAAGGACTGCGGGAGTAGGTTTTGAAGACAAATATTAAGTGGCCGGGTATTCTGAAATCTAGCCTATAGTTGTTTTCGACTATGGATTCATTCAGATTTGAGGAAATTGTGAGTAGAAATGGCGCAAATTTTCAAGAAATAGAGATCATTTAAATGCTTGGTGCAGGTGAACTGTGTATCACCTTTCATAATTATAATACAAATTAGAAGCAAAAATTAGAAAGACGGCTATTCTCGCTCGGAGAGCAAATTTTTGCCCTAGATAGCAAGTATGTAAGATACAAACAAAGAAACACTGTTTATTTCATTAAATGTTATTAATTTCAGTCATAACGCAAGCTTTGGCTACCTGTGGGTGTACTAAAAAGCAATATTCTTCATTAGTTCAAGTTATTACTTTTTTATTTCCAGTGAATTTTAGAGGGGGTCAGTAAGAGGGGTTAATAAGGGGACAGTTGACTGGGGGTCAGCGTTTTGTCGAAGCCCACTGGCACCAATTAAATTGAGCGGTGACCACGATAAGGAGACTGGCTATAGTGTAGGATGGCAGGACAAGATAATAATGGTCAGGAGGAGTGGGATTGCACTAAGACTATTTAAATCTCATACAGAGTAAGTTCTCTGCAAACGGAAAGCACAAGTTTATAAACTATGTAAGTATAATAAAGTATATCAAATGTGTTGGATTTGCGTGCAAAGCTTTGTAAGAGTGGATGTAAACAATCACGTTGCAGACTGGCCTCCAATTTGCTTTCTAGATTTAATGCTACAACTGAAGTATATGCTACATGGTTTTCTCTTTGCAGATCAACCGCATATCACTCGAATCTCTAGTAACCAGTCAGTGAAAGAGAAGAGTAAAGTGATTTTAAACTGTACAGCCGATGGTAATCCCACCCCAAACATCACATGGACAAGACTATCTGATAACAGTGTTGTCACCTTTCCCTTAACCATAACTGGTAAACAGGATGAAGGAGTCTACGAATGTACTGCTGATAATAGTATTGGCACTCCAGCCACTGCTGTTGTCTCTATAGCTGTTGAAAGTAAGTATAACAGTATTCTTGAACAATAACTATTTGTGACGTGAAATGATGCAAACTGCGGAAATACAAATGAAATGAAGATGTGACTATCGCAGTTGTAATGGCAATTAAAAAAAAAAGATTTTCAGGGCTTTAACTGGACTTGAACCCGTAGCCTCTGCGTTCGCGTTGCAGTGCTCTACCAACTGAGCTATGAAGACCCATACATTCCAACTGTGATGGTCACAATTTCATTTCATTTGTATTTCTGCAGTAAACATCATTTTATTCTGTTGCATTCCTTTCACGGGTTAAGATGAACTCAATAACTTGGCCTGTTCCCAATATATGGGTCTTCATAGCTCAGTTGGTAGAGCACTGCAGCGTGAGTGCCGAGGCCACGGGTTCGAATCCTGTAGAAGCCCCAAAAATATTTTTTTCGGGCTTAATTCGCAATTGCTTGAATTGTGATTACAACTGCGATGAACACATCGTCATTTCATTCAGCTATTTGTGAATTAAGGATTATATATAATCGGGCAATTGGCTGATGCATGTGATAGAAGTATGCAGACATGCTGATGCAAAATGTCACCTTGTGTACAAGGTAAGTAGCCATGTTTTTGTGCTCGTTACACTTACTTAATTAATTAATCAGTTAATTAATCAATTAATTAATTAATTAATTAATTCAGGGCCTCGTGTTTGTCAGTTTACATAACATTGTCAGTGCATGTTAGTCGGTCAGTTAGTCAGTCAGTCATTCAGTCCGTCAAGCAGCTAGTCAGTCATTCCATCATTTTAGTTTATTTTACCTAATTATTCATGTATTTAACATAAATATCGTAATAACGAAAGACACTTTTGATGGGAAATCCCTTCAATAGGGCCATATGCATTTCCTCATGCAAAACGGGAAAAGCAACAAAAACCTCGTGTAAAGGCAACCAGTCCACTGAGAGGGTGATATCGAGTAGTTTTCTCTCCACATGCTTTGTGCATGTGATATTTTACTGAATTTTAAGGAGGGCCCCAAATAGGATAAACAACTGTCTTTAACTGGCCCACTAAAAAAAACATAGCTGGGTATAAACATTCATTTGTTTCAAAATTTAATAGCCGCATTTGTTTATTTTTCAAGACCGAAAAAGTGCATTATCTTATAGGAGCACCATCTTCTATTTGGTGTAGAAAATCAAATTTGGCTGTGGCTTTGTTCGTTCTGAATTTTGACAGAATTCGAAGATATTTTCATTGTTATCTCGATGGCTTCAGGAGTCATCATCGTTTGCCATAAAATGGCCGTCCCTTTTTTGTTAACAATGCCGCCGGTTTGCACTTGAGTTGCCAAACTTCATTTTTTACCTGCATACGTGCTTTGAAAAATATGGTTATAATTACTTTTTCTTCAAAACTTGTTTAAAGTTGGTATAGTCAAATTCAAATAAATTCAGCTGAAAACAACAACAACAACAACAACAACAACAACAAACCACCTGTTCTCTCAGTATTTCACGCCCTTTTAATGAAAATGGACACGATAACAAGCAACATTGGGGCACGAGTGTTCCATGATTTCCAGCCATGCATGTATAATGAGCAAAACAATGCCAGGCAGATCAAACAGTTCGGACGCAGCAGCTATAAATTCTAGTTACACGTATCTCATCTTTGGGACCAGTTACAGGCCTCAACCAAAATGATGGGTATATTTCGGAACTTCAAACGGTGGATCTTTTCATTGCACCTCATGCACCAGTACTAGAGATATTACTGTCGCATGACTGTTTCTTTTAACTAGATAGTATAGGTAAAATTAGTTCGAAGAGAACAGGGAAATTTTCCTGGAGCTTTTTTTGAACATCTCTCAGGTGAATCAAATTTTGACATGCGAAATATGCTGCAAGCTCTCTTTGTTTTCCGTTACTCGAAGATAACATTTTAGGTGAACTCTTGGAAACTCGCAGTGGAACTGAATCTTCGAAATTCCTCGACAGTCGACAACTCTTAAATTTCATCCAATATAAAAATCTTAGTGCCTGTATCCTGAATTTCAGCCGACTCCTCTGGTCACTCACTCGAGCGGATTCAACTGGAAAAATCTACCAATATTTTGTAAATAACAAACAACCTTTAACTCGATTTTTTTTTTGTTCTAGACTATCATCCTATACAGACAAATGTGATGACTGATTTGAGTGGAAACACTGTTACTGCGAATAAATACTTCAACATCATTTGCAGTGCGCAAGCCAACCCACCTGCAAAGTATCGATTCTACAGAGAGCAGGAGAGTTTGTTTAATACTTCAGAGGGGGGTAATGCTGGAGTGTACGAAACATCAGTTAGTGCAAGAATGGACAAGGTGATCTACAGCTGCATTCCTTTTAATGATTACGGTGATGGGCCCCCAAAAATGATCACTGTAGAAGTGCATTGTAAGTATACTTATGTATTAAAATTGATCATTATCAAATGTATTATTGCATCCTACAAGACGTTTGACTGCGCTAAGGCTACGTCTAGAAGTGGCAAGAGCGAATGAAATCGCTGTATTAAGATACTATGTACCAAATTTTGTAAGTAATTTCTACCCTGTATAATCCAGTCCACAATCCAATCTACCGTGTGGCACTAAATATTTGCGGGTTCTAATTTTTGCGATTTTCTCTGATTTTTTCACGACCCGCAAAAAAACGTTCTAGCGAAAAAAATCTCCAGCAAAAGTTTTCTCCGCAAAAATTTACTCCACAGTCGAAATTATATACAAACATCGCCTTTTACACATAATGTAAAATTATATTGGCGCCCATTTACTTAAACCGTCTCTTTCGTCCAGAAACAAAACAAAATTAGAACCAAAACATTCAGAATTAAATAAAACGATGAAATTGTAGTTGGTCAGGAGCTCCTGAGTTGATACCTGTACTTGACAGTTAAGGATCATCTGAAGGTACTCCATTGATTAAGTGCATGTTGTTCACCCGTATTCGATTATTTGTACTCAGAAAACGACAACGTTAGAATTCCAAATAGAAGGCGACCTCCTGAAAATCGCAAAAATTAATTCCCAGCTAGAAAAACCAGTTTGTCCCATTCGCAAAATAAGTTTCCGCAAAACACAAAAAATCGCGAATCCGCAAAATTAAACTCCCACAAAAACTCAGTGTTACACGGTAGGTAATCCAAGAAAATGTACGTACACATTTCTTGTGGGTTTAATGACTGCCTTCGTACATTTCTTGTATTTACTTGTGGCTTCTTAAAGTTTAAAAAGTTTAAGCAGCATGTCATAATGATTTCTGCTCTGATCTGATCAGCACATGTGCAACGTGTTCTATTTGTTTTTCATAATGTTCTTCCTCTCACGTGTTTTGATAGACCTGCCAGTGATTGCCACTGCCCCATCAGCTCAACAAGTTACAGAAGGAAACGGAGCCACTTTGTTCTGTAATGCCACTGGTAATCCTCCTCCCAGCACAGCTTGGACTAAACAAGGAAGCAACACTGTACTCTCTTCATCTGAGACTCTTACTCTGACAAACTTGATGAGGGGAGACAACGGAGCAGTCTACAAATGTAAGGTGGAAAATAATCTCGGATCAGCAGAAGCTAATGCCACGATTATCGTGTTATGTAAGTGTGTTGATTGGATTTCTTTATACTTTGTCTATATTTTAGGAGATTATTGCTCCAGTTGGGTTTTGTCCCTGAGGACCCAAAAGGTATCCGTAGTCCCCGTTCATGAGTACTTACAGAAAGAATAGGTTGTAAGCCGGGAAAAACTAGATTGCCGAAAATGAGCAAACAAGGGTGTTGTTCACTCGATTTTGTTGTTCACTTGTGCTCTCAACGTATGAGCCAGTCCACGAGAGGTTCAAGGATTTTTGGAAATGGTCTGAAACAACTCTATCTCAAACTTTACCTCCTGAAAGCTAGTCATGAGCAAGTAATTAAATCGACATTATTTTGTCTTCTAATACTAATGTGGTCACGTGACAGGCAACGTAAATTTGACCCCCCTGGGAGCACTTTTGGCTCGAAATGTTTTCTAAAATTTACAAGCTTTGCATGTTTCTTGTCAAAATGAAACGTCAGTCAAACATAAATCCAATGATGTTTCCTTAATAAACTGACCTTCGCTTTTATAAAAATACTATTTCAGACTCTTCTTATCAGCTGAGCAATAATTCACAACAGAGAGGGTGGTTTGGCAGATTTGAAAAAGTGCCAGTTTTACCAAATTTCAAAGGAATTTTTTTCTATGTAGTAGACAAACTCTATGGATGATCTGCCGGCATTTCCTGAAGGAGCCAAAGGATTGTACTTAAACATTATTGGAAAATTTCTGCGGGCAATTCACTTTTAAGGTTCAGTATAGGTTATGCAAAATTGACACTTTCCTAAAAAAGACATATCTGCTGAGGGAGAAATGGTCCATTTGATTTAACGTGACCCATTTGAAATGGGTCACGTTAAATCAGCTTTTAACAGTTAACAAATACATCAAAAACGCAAAAAGGTAAAATAAAGGCTACTAAAGTACACGGTTATCGTTTGAATCATTTCACTGCCGCAGATTTTGCACATAAACCACTTTTGTAGCTCTGTTATTTCTGATCGATTAACTGACGAAATCAGTTCCAACAGGTCATTTATTGATTCAGTGAAACAAGTATTACTATTATTATGTCTGATTACCGTGGTATCCTCGGACGGCATTCAGCAAAACCCCTTTACTCCCTAAACAGATTATTCTGGAGACAAAACACGGCTGAAGCAATTGTTCTGCTTCAATTCTTGAGGTTTTATAGAAAGTAAGCTACATTTGGTTCATCATCATCATCATCATTCGGCTGCAAAGCAGGTCGACCACAAGTTTCCTCCAGCGATGGCCGTCTTGGGCCATTTCCAACAGCTTATTATCATTTAGCAGGCTATCAGGATCACCCAAAAGACAGTGAATATAATTGGTGAACAAGGTTCGCTGTCTTCCGGGTTTCCTCCTCCCATGAGTAGGAATATACATTGCAAATTCTCTGACAGGCTCATTTTCAAGCAAGCGGAGCACGTGACCAAGGAACCTCAATTGCCGGAGCCTGACTGTTTCAATAAGGAGAGCTGTTTCTGTGAGGCTGTAGATGGAAGCATTTGGTACCCTGTCGATTCGCCTGATATCCAACATGATTTGGTTACCTACTTGCTGCAACAAATGAAATCGCCTCAGACACTGAAGCAAATCGCAAAATCGGGATAACAGTTGTTTTACTGTAAAACTTTAAACGTCCATCATGTGTAAGGCGTCGGCTGGTATAGCAAGTTGTTGTTCCTCGTGGAATGGGTGAACTTACTTGGTGCGTGAAGTTATTTGGTTGCCATTTTCCCCTTGTAAAATAGTAAATCTGCCGTCGAGAAGTTATCCATGGAAAGTCGCTTCTCTGTGTCACGCACAGTAACGCAACCTGTCGACTTTAATTCTCTCATTTCAGTCTGTTTTTATGGCCTATAACTTTATTTTAGATTCTAAATGAATTAAAACAACATCGAAAAGCCAAATGAATCCATTCGAATAGCTTGAAATGAGCTTGTGCTGGAATTATTAAATGAAACACAACTGACACCTGAAATCTGTCGGGGGAGGGGTGGGGAAGGAACGACTTCAACAGCCTTAAAACGTTTATGTGCAAAATCTGCGGCAGTGAAATGATTCAAACGATAACCGTGTACTTTGTCAGCCTGTATTTTACCTTTTTTCAGTTTTCATGTATTTGTCAAGTGTTAAAAGCTGATTCAACGTGACCCATTTGTCCTCAGCAGGTGTGTCTATTTTATGAAAATGTCAATTTTGCATAACCTATTTTGAAGCTTAACAGTGAATTGCCCGCAAAGATTTTTTAATAATGTTTAAGTACAATCAGGAAATGTAGATCATCCATAAAGTTTGTCTACTATATAGAAAGAAATTCCTTTGAAATTTGGTAAAATTGGCACTTTTTCAAATCTGCCAAACCACCCTCTCTGTTGAAAATTATTGCTCAGCCGATAAGAAGAGTCTGAAAAAAATATTAGTATTTTTATGAAGGCGAAGGTGAGTTTAGTAAAGAAACATCACTTGATTTATGATTAGCTAACGTTTGTTTTGACAGGAGACATGCAAAGTTGGTAAATTTTAGAAAATGTTTTGAGCCAAAATTGCTCCCAGGAGGGTGAAATTTAAATTGCCTGTCACGTGACCACATTAATAGCAGAACTCCTTTGCGGCCGAAGGCCGCAAAAGTGGAGCCCCATACCCATACTAAGAGGTATGCTGGTGATTTTTTAGCGGAACTCCTTTGCGGCCGAAGGCCGCAAAAGTGGAGCCCCATACCCATACTAAGAGGTATGCTGGTGATTTTTTATGGTCATGGCAAGCGGAATGGCTCGCGGGCGCGTGCGCCGTACATACATACATACATACATACATACATACGTACGTACATCGCATTTCATGACATTCTTACATGAGGCAATTTCCCCTGGAAGAGCAGAGACGAAGGAAAAGAGAAGGAGATAGAGATCAACAACGGGAAAGGATGAGAAACGCCACTGAAGAACAGCGTCAAGCACCCGGTCAAGCAGAGCGGAAACGAAAACGAGAAAGACGAAGGAACAGTACAGCAGAGAGATAAAGGCAACTAGAAATAAGACGGAACGGTACTGAAGAACAACGCCAGAGGAAAACTGAGAGACGCCGACAGAGAACTGTAAACATGTCGGGTACAGTTTTCTTGATTTTTATCTATTTGTGATTGGAAATAATTTTGCACCACCGAATAATTTACGTCTACGTTTTTGTTTTTTATTCTACAGATCATCAAGGGGAAAGAAGTCGTAATAGAGAGAGAACGGAGAAGAAATTTACGCCAAGGACAGCATGAAGTTACAAGGTGTTCAAAAAGGTAAAATCAATTTCCGTGCTTTAGCAAAGTTTGTTTAACAAAAAAAATGTACCGTTACAAAAGGGAACTTTTCGTCAAAACTTAAACCGCACCTTTTACGGTATGTCATTTAATACTACTCGTAGAAAGTGAAAAAAAGAGGAAAAGAAACAAAACAAAACAAAACGAAAAAAGGGAACACAATTTGAGGGGGTAGTGCAAAGGTGATGGTATCATATTACAAGATTTCACAATATGGCCGCGCGCGTGACTGAGTGAGAACGAGAACACAATACCTTTTCAGCGTTAGAAATGAAAAGATAGGCTAAAGAAACTCGACTGCCGGTCCCGAATGCCTGTTAAGTGGAATATGAATGTCTTTATTGAGGAGAAATATGGATTGCTTTGGCCCGATGCTTTAATTGAACCAGCGTGAAGATCTGATTGCTGAGTTTCCCGGGTGAGTTTCTCGGAATTTTTCAATCATTTCACAGAATATTACGGTATGGGGAATTCGCTTTTATTTAGAAGGATCCCACTATCTCAACTCGCTTATCTCCAATTCCCCGTTATCTCGAACAAAGAGAAATTTGTCTTGGCTTTGGTCATAAATATAATATTTCCAGTTATTTACTTTTACGACGATAACCCGCTTTTCTCAACTTTGAAGAATACCAGTGTCTTTTGTTTTCACGGAGCAAAGTGTAGCCAGGCAAAGGAGGAAACAGCTTATGAAAGCATGCAATGAAGTAAAAGGCGAAAACAAGTACCAACGCGAATCGTCAAGATGTTAACTCATTGACTAACAAAAGAATAACAAAACAGGACATAATTGACATATGCCTCGTTCTTTTAAACTCTGAATCCAGTCATTGTTTACAATATCCTCGGCAAAACCCCTACCAAAATCCATGCAAGTAACGAATCGACGAAAAAGCACATCCTCATTTATGTATCTACTGAAGTAGGTCTTAAATATTTTTTAACCCTTATTCTGATTTCTGAATTGTTTGCTTGAATTTCAATAATTTTATTTGGCTTCACTTAAGCTCAAGACTTAAGCTTATGTGTGAATTAATTTTGTTTATCACTTATGAATTGTTTTCTTGAATTTCAATAATTTTATTTGGCTTCACTTAAGCTCAAGACTTAAGCTTATGTGTGAATTAATTTTGTTTATCACTTATGAATTGTTCGCTTGAATTTCAATAATTTTATTGGGCTTCACTTAAGCTCGAGACTTAAGCTTATGTGTGAATTAATTTTTGTTTATCACTTATGAATTGTTTGCTTGAATTTCAATAATTTTATTTGGCTTCACTTAAGCTCAAGTTAAGCTTACATGTGTATGTGTGAATTTTTTTTGTTTATCACTCAATATTATGCATGGTTCAATTCTATCTGTTACCATCCTCCCCCTCCCCGGGCCTACCCCCCGGGATTTGCAATTTTTTTCTCACTTGGCAGTCTATTCCCCACCCCCGGGCACACAGAAAGAGACGATTCCCCACCTCCGGGACTCCTCATCGACCACAAATACGTTGTTTTGTGTACAAAACCTAAATGACCATATTGATTTCCGTACAATAGCAAAATCAGACGTTTTGACAAGAACTTAAATGCTTTTCTAGAGTTTATTGAAAGAAGGACACTACATGCATAATATAATAAAAACATGAACAGAAAACTGAAGAAAAAACTCTACCTGCACTGGCGTACGGCTGGCAAGTAAAGAAATTTTCTTCGCCACATGTTTTATTCTAAATATAGTGCATACGCACAAGAGGCCCATGAACAAATTGATGGCAGCATTTAAAGGAGTTTTTCTTACCTTGTTTCATAAGAACACTGGACTGAAATCTCTGTTTAACATAAAACTGTGCATCCGTTTTGATATAGAGTCTATTTAAGTGGTCTTATTACAAATATAAACACACTGAAGAAATATTTCTTTGTTTGTGACGACCACCATTCATTCGAGTATGCATCAAACGCACATTCTTTCAACAATTTATAATAAACGTACCGTCGAACACAGATTTTAATTTTGAGAGATTACTCTTCTCTAAACAGTCTGCTACAAATACTTAAGAGATTTTCACTGGAAATACGCTCCACGCGGTCCGGGGCCATCATATCAACTGAGAAGTGACGTACTTTACAAGAACAACAAGAAGTTATTTTCAATTTGCCCCCCTCCCCGACTCCCCGGGACAAGACCACTTCAAACAATTCCCCACCCCCAGGCTCGAAGGGCTGGACTTGTCCCCGGGGTTGCCTGGTGGGGGGATGGTAACGGGTAAAATTGAACCATGCATTAGTTCAGAAGGCGACTGCAATTTGCCATTTTTTTTTTATCTCAGTTAACCTACATGTATGAAATAAAAGCACTGCATTGTGGAAAGTGCTTCTTACTATTTGTCACTCATAATGGAATGTTCATGTTTTAGAAAGTTTAAATAATTACTGCATGCATTTTTTGGTTTTCTCAAAAATCATTGTATTCCCAAGGGGGGGGAATCCAGATGTAAGCAAAGGATTTTTTTATGCAACTGACATATTTGTACTGATGTGTTTTTGCTTTCTAAAGGCAATCTGGCTTGTTTAACTGACAATTGTCTGCTGGGATTAGTTAGAACATGTTTGATTAATTGCAATTGGCTCTTTACTGAGTTAAGCAAAGGAGACTGGAGATGATTGAACATCCAGTAAACTGAAATGAGGTCCTGCCATTTTGTTGCTCATTCGATCGATTGATATTCAAGTGCTTTACCTTACCTGGATTACCCAATGAACTGTGCAAAGGGCGGAAGACAATTACATGTAACCACGTTTTAGACAAATGGCTAAAAGAGTTTGGATAGCTGCAAATGAGGGGTTCAGGCGATGATTTATTAATTATTTGTTAGGATTCCACAAAAGCTGGAAAGAAGAACACTTTCACGGGTGGATGCAAAAATTTCCAACAATGGGTCTTGTACGTCTCATGAATCAGGTGGATCACAAAAGTAAAGCAAAGTATAGCTTCGGCAACAACATTTCAAAGCGGGAAGTGACAATGCTAGCAAAGTGAATGACGACTCCCTTAATAACTGACATTGAGTATAATTACTATTCTGTTCACCCATTCTTTCTGTTCATTAATGTCACATTGGTCAAAAATTGCGTTGTGAATGCTTTAATAATGTATGTTACATACAATAATAGTTATTTGATGTTGTCAAAAGAAAAACAATGAAGTTAATATTATTTTAAGGATGAAAGTAATTTGACACGCGCTCGTTCTCATGAATTTTGCACTCCAAGAACTGAAAATTTTCTTCAATTGATGAACTTAGAGTTGAGGAGGGGAAAGAAAACAAAGATGCTCCAATGAAAGTCTAATTTATTTGAATTGTAACTACAGTGTACCTTTTATTTGCAGTCCTCTATCAGGCATTTAAGCCTCGACTTTTAGTGGCCCTGGTCAGTTTTAAATCGCCACTGGCGACTGGGCGACTGCCATTTTTTAGCCCTGAATGTGTTTTTTTTTTTTCACTGATCCTTTTTTTCTGTTCTAGGCATATATGCCAGCAGTGATCAGTGATGCAGCATTTTCTTACAGTGAAGTTAAGGTACGTGGAAGATATCAGTTAATATATAATTAGCCCAGCTTACGTATCTAATTGTTCAGTAAATTGAACTGGATTGAATGCAGTGATTGGGTTAATTTGGGTTCGGTAGTTGAACACAATTGATGACCAAAAATATGCCTATATATACAGCTGTGTTTGATTCCATTCAATTTCTGAACCCAGTCAAACATAATTAAACAGTTTTAAAATCATTCAAGTATATAGATTTAGCCAAGCCTAAAAGTGGAGCTCCAATTTTTATTTGGCAATCCTATTATTCACAATGGAAAATAAAAATTGAACCAAGGATAAAATTGAACCACAACATTTACATGAGTGTGCCATCAAGACTTCCATTTGGGTGGCAATGAGAGCCTTTACATCTGGACTTAAGGGAGGAGACTCTTAATCACCATATTGTTGCTGTGGGAAGTTCCTCAGAACCATCATATCTTGGAAACCCTATTACTTCCACAGATAAGCTGCTTGGCCACGTTTGTTTTATGGGAAAGGTTTTCAAGATTTTCAAGTCACAACCATATTCAGCATGTCATTTGACCTGAACAGGAAAAATGCTAAAACTCAAACAGCATACAGTTCTCGCTATTGTAAACATTGCGAACATTTAAAGATTATCAGGATGCAAAATTTTAAGCAACAGTTTCTAGAAATTTGCTTTATTATGAATATAAAAGTTGTGATGGCACAAGCACATATCTTTATACATTTTTGTGCTGTAGTTCTTCTATTCTTTGTAAAAACAGTAATTGCATGCTTCAGATTGTAAAGAAGTGTGGGGCGATTCGCAAAAAAGTCGGAACTTTACTAGTTTCCTCTTAGTTTTACTGATTTTCGTTTTAATGTGCAGTTGCATGGGACTGGCAGTAGCTATGCGTGCACAATGTTCAGTTGTGGAATTCATATGTTCTTCTTCATTACTTCACCAATATAGTGGCAGGAAACGCTGTAAACAGCGTATGACAGAATACCATCCACAAAAATCCCTTAGCAACAATGCGAGATTTGTAGTTAAGAATCTCCACTCCTCAAGTTACAAAATCCTGTTTTCACGGTGATGTGAGATTTATCTGGATGGCAATATGGTTAATTACAGGGGGGTAACTTAATGCAGAATGAATCAAATAGTTACACCATGTTTACGTGATACCGGTATGAACTCACCCAGGTATGGCTTGCACTGTTACGAGATTTTGTGTTGTAATCATATAACAAATACAGAGAAGCAAGAGGGAACTGGGGTGAACTTGTAGCAGAATGAAAAGCATACAATGAACTGGTGTCATGCAAACACCCCCTCAGACTAAAGTTGAGCAGCTCTCAAGAATGTTTAACAACATCCTCAGATAACCAGGGGCAGTAAAACCCTGATTTCATTAAAACAGTGTAAACTCAGACTGGTCAGGGCTTCTGATAATTCGCGGGAAAAAAAGTGAAATTTCACGGGATTTGAAGAGACAAATTCGCGGAGAAAACGGCCGATTTCGCGGGATTTTCGCGGGAATTTTCGGGCCAAATTTTCGTTGAAAAGCAAACAAGAAAGCAAAAAAGAAAGATTCCTGACAAAAATATTGGAAGGATGTCAAATTCAGGGCAAGAAAGAAACACAAAAGTTCATCCAACACAGTTCTGAAGGCGACTGTACTTGTTTCGAGCGACAAGAAAAACATATAAAGCTTTACCGAAACGCTTGGCCGGTTAACCTCCTTTTTCAGCTGCAATTTAGAGCCGAAAACAGCAACGCAATAAACTTCTTTCCCCTCATCGCTCTCTTGTGTTGCTTTGCAGTTTACAAGGCAAGATTGTTCTAGATCAAAGGTTTAAATCCATCTGTGAAGTCAAAACATTCTTGTGTCTTCATCCATTCGTGTACGATTAAACGTGTGCCTGCATTACTACAGACAGCAGTTTCCTTTCACACTCCGTATAGTGTCAACGAAAAGTCTTCTCTTTTATTTTACCAGTCCCCAGGTTTTCGCAACATTAATCTAAGAACGCCTGGTAGTTTTGGTACGATGTTTACTCGTGGCAGTGACGGAATTTCAAGATAAATTTGCAAGTTTACGGCAAGTAAACAGCTCCAATAGCCAAGATAAGTTTCAAATATGTTGTACCGACATGTGTTTGGTAGAATTTTTAGCGAATTTCGCGGTATTTCACGTGTTTTTGTCAATTTCGCGGGATTTCGTGGATATACCTGAATTTCGCGGCTCCGCGACCGCGCGAAATTTCAGAAGCCCTGACTGGTGCAATTTTGTTTACATGAGACCAGTCTGAAATTCAGACTGGCATAAGTATTTACATGAGACCAACCATCTTGAAAAATACAGTTTACCTTACATCCACTTGGATTGCTTCAATGCCACTTATTTAAATGCACATGCTCAAAACTGAAAACAAATACCGTAAACTGCCGCTTATAAGCCTACCTACTTACAAGCCCCCCCCCCCCCCCGGCTATAGGCCCATCCACCTGTAAACAAAAAATACATCCGGTAATATGCCACCCCCCCCCCCCCCCAGATATAAGCCCTCCTCTAGTTTTCCCTGTTTCCTTAATATCAAGCACTCTCACAGAAAACTGCAAAGATTAACTCTGAGCTTCTGTTTTGTTATGTTCCGGTTACGTTCGCGTTGTTGCAGTTTTGATTTTGTTGTTAAAATTGAAGTGAATTCGATTTATTGTGACATTTCAAAGGTTAATTACAAACTGGTACATTAAAAACGTATTTCGATCAACACTGCTGTGGCTCATTTTGTAACGTTTTTCTTATCCCGCTTATAAGCCCCCCCCGGATATAAGCCCCTCCATTTATAAGCCCACCCAAAACCCCTTACAAAGTTGTATCAGCCTAGGGCTTATAAGCGGCAGTTTACAGTGTCTTAAAACATTTGGGGTAGTTTTTCATGCGAGCGTGCATGCTCAGTGCATGACACGGTATGACATAATGCCAATTTTGTGAATTGTGTGCGCAGTATGGATGCGCAGAAAAAAATTGCGCAAATATCCTTAGAACCTCCCTAAAGCCACGGGCTTACTTTTGGCAACTGAGGTAATTAAACTCTGCTTTGTTTCCCATACAGGTTTTTATTCCATCAACCTGATGTCAGAAAAAATATGGCAGTTTATTGTAAGGCTTTGGTTAATAAATTTGTACTCTTAGCTACGTGTATGTTCCCAGGCAGACATTATCAATTGAAATAAAAAATTTTAAGAGCAGTTTTGAAATAAGGTTTTATATTTTTGTTTTTTTTTTGTTGGTAAATTTTGATGTTGGTGATTAGTTTGACTGTATCCACATACACTTCATGTTCCCTCAGTAACACATCCATACACCAGTAGCATTTCAGTTATTTGGGAGTAACCCTCCCCCCCCCCCCCCACACACACACACACACAAGCACACACACAACTAACTTCCCAGGAATAATGATTCAGACTTATTTACTTGAATTCACTTGACAGGGAAAACTATTTCAAATGATGGATTCACCACAGTCTGACCCCCTCTTTCTCAGTTCATTACATGACAGGTTTCTGACTATCCTGAAATGATTTATGAAGAGGCTTTTCTTTTTGTTTCTCTTTGCTACCAGATTATGACAATCAGTAACATTGCTCATTGGTGACATTAGATGCAGTGTAAAGGCTAATGATCAAACCAAAAACAAATTCAACCACAAGATTTACTACCATCACAGTCAGGGGTAGTAACATAGTGAGTCATAATCTGTGCATCAAATAAAGTCACTAGTGGTTACTGGACCATTTGTTATTCGCGTTGGCAACACTGTTAGTCACAAATTTTTAATTGACTGATTGACCGATTTATCAACTAAGTGGTTGAGTGGTTGATTCATGACTGATGGGTACTTAAAGAGATTGATTTTAATATAATAGTCCCTGGGCATCAATGAGAGTAAACAAGGTACATTGTTATTCCACTATAGCATCAGTTTATCATATAAGGGGGAAACACATACATGAGGGTATGAGTGTATTGCACTGTAGTGTCCCGGTTTCAAATCACTCATTGAATAAATCATTTAAAATGATAGGCAAATATTGTAGTGGAATAATAAATATCATTCAGTGGTTTTACAGATAATGGTCAAGGACATTTTACCGGTACTCATTGCTCGCATTTTTCCTCGCTCTATACCACACAACTTATCTGTCAAACCACTGAATAAGGTGGAGGTATTTTTCAATTAGTACCTTGTCTATGCAATTTGACAACTCTGCAAAAATGTAAATAAATTAAACCGTAGACTTGTGGCAGAGAAAAGGCCGAGGTAAGGTGAACAAAAATAATTATTGTGCCCAATATTTAAGTTTACAACCTAAAACTGGGGCTTATTTAGAATTTTGTAAAACAGGTTCATACCTGCCATCCATCCCCATTTAATGGGAATTGTCCCAATTTTGGAGTTTCAAAACCTAAAAAAATCGGGACATTCCGATTTTCCAGGAAAAAAAAGACAATTTGGAACTGGATTATTAAAGATTGGCCTTCAATTGGTCTTTTTTTGACTTTTCTTTTGTTTTGTGCAATACATGTGGTGCTTGAGACCATTAAACAACACCTGAGAATTCTAATGCTAAGACAGTACAGTACAGGCAATATTTTAAAAAATTAATGCAAAAACCCTAGAGCATCCTAGACCCTGCTCAGTGTTGGGGGGCAGTGGGGGGGGGGGCAGGGCACTACCCCAGGACTGGGGTGAGCATGGGGGGGGGGGTGGTCCCTATTTCTGATTTTATAAGGTTGCCAGGTATGCAGATTCTAATTTGATGAGAGGTGTATTTACCTAAACTATAATATTGCTGTCAGGTACCACTTGAGATAATAATAATAATAATAATAATAATAATAATAATAATAATAATAATAATAATAATAATAATAATAATAATAATAATAATAATAATAAATAAAATAATAATAAATAAAATAAATACCAATAAATAAATAAATAAATAAAAATTGGAGTTCCGCTTTTAGGCTTGGCTAAATCTATATATTATTAGAAGACAAAATAATGTCGATTTGATTATTTGTTCATGACTAGCTTTCAGAGTTAGCGTTGTTTCTGACCATTTCCGAAAATCTTTGAACCTCTCGTGGACTGGCTCTTAAAAGCACAAGTATGGGATTGAAACGGATCGAAATTCACAGAGTATTTTGCGTAGTCTCTGGCGAGCACATGGCTGACTTTAGATTAATCTAGGCCACTGTATTTTCATCTCCGATGTACTTTTATCCCTTTCTCACCGTTATCTTGACAAATGTAAGCTAAGTTGCCGAAATGACGCCTTCGTCAAGCAAAATCACACTCGACGAGAGACCGATATTAGCTGTCATTATTATATTTTCAATCTCCGTTATTAAAGTTTTAGTTTTCTCCTTGATTTACCGCGCATTTGTTATCAGCGAATAACCCTGCTTTTTGCCTTGTTAGGAGAATCAAAGCCATATTTTTGTCCAAAAACATGGCAAAAAAATTCAATTCAGAACCTCTCACCGTAAGTGAGAATTCAACAAAACGATATAATTCCACTCGCACTTGTTTCATGAGAGGTGATTATAAGCATTTCGGTGCTTCGCATCTCGTAAGTAATCTATTTATCTCTGTTATTTTGAGCGAGAGAACCGAAAGTTAATTTAGATTCCCGCGGCCGCAAAGAACTGGCCAAACAGGAAGCACTTGGTTGTTCCCCATCTTTCTTACCTATTTCACTTCCCTCCAATGATTATTCTACTAAACTTAAGTGTATTGGATTTGTTTCAGTTGAACCTAGCACTACAGTTCAACAGTGTTTTACCCCTGTTACTGAGGGTGATAATGCAACACTTCATTGCAATGCAACTGGTAACCCCGCCCCAAGTATTGCATGGATAAGAGCAAGTACAAGGGAAGTTGTAGCTTACAATGAGGTCTTGTCCCTTGAAGCTATTACACGAAGTGAATCTGGCAGCTATGAGTGCCTGGCTTTTAATGGCATCGGGAACAACAGTACCAAGTCATGTACAATCGATGTACACTGTAAGTTAAATTGTCTTGCTTAAGGAAATCTTTTTTTATACGTCATTGAGCTAACATTGATATCAATGTTGATGCATCACTGGGTATAACAGCAAAATATACCTGGGATTAATTAGTCTTATTTCCAATTTATTACTTTTTTACAGATTCTCCAGAGATTGTCATTGCGCCATCAGCTCAACAACTTGTGGAGGGCGATGGAGCCACTCTGTTCTGTATTGGCACTGGTAATCCTTGGCCAAACATGTCATGGACTAAACAAGGAAGCAACACTGTTCTCTCTTCATCTGAGACTCTTATTCTGGCAAATGTGACCGGAGAAGATAATGGAGCAGTGTACAAATGTAAACTGCAAAATAACCTTGGGTCAGCAGAAGCTAATACCACGATTACTGTGTTGTGTGAGTGTTGGTTCAATTATTGTTTAAATAGCTGTCAAATCTCTCGCGTATTTATTGGCCAAGAACCACTCTCTCTTATATAGTAAGCTGTCATGCTTAATCCACCCACCCTCTAGGGAGTGGAAAGTTTGGAAATTTCCAGTAAATAATTGGCGTTTTCAACTAATAACCGTCCCACGGACCGGGAGGCCGGGAGATCTCGTTGTTGTTGATGAATTTTTGCTTGTTTGTTAGTTTTTATCTATTTCTGCAAGAAGAGTTTTGTATTGTATTTTACCAATATGTTTCTCTCGTTAGTCGTTAATCAACAATGAAGTTTGATCTGATTCTATAACTTTCTTTCTAAAAGGTCTAGACAGCAGCAACAATATAGATATTCTCAGAAACGACACAATTGTTTTCAATTTTCCAGGCATGTTTCGACGGTACATCCGTCATCATCAGTGTAACATATTTTGAAATTACCGTTGGATTTATAGAGCGCGATTACAAGCAGTTCGTTACGTTGCGTTTACAATATTGCGTACACAAAAGTTTAAATAATGACGTAGAGGGACTAACAAGGAAAGTGTCAGGTTTATGTGTTTCACTTGCTGATTAAGATGGGGTGTCTTCCATTTTATATACACAGATTCTTTAAGTTTAACCCAAAACTAGGTACCAGCAGAGTCCAAAATTTTGAAAACATCCGGTGAACTTGATGCTCGACCAGACTCTGAACTCTGTAGATGCCGGGATGGTGCAGCCGGGATGGTACAGATGGGGAGCAGGGATGGCGCAGTGGTGAGAGCACTCGCCTCCCACCAATGTGGCCCGGGTTCGATTCCCGGTCCCGGTGTCATACGTGGGTTGAGTTTGTTGTTGGTTTTCGTCCTTGCTCCGAGGGTTTTTATCCGGGTTCTCCGGTTTTCCTCCCTCCATAAAAATCAGCATTTCCAAATTCTAATTCCACCTGCTTGTAAACCGCATTTGATTATATTCATATAGAAAATGCGCTATGTAAGTTCTAAATTATTATTATTATTATTATTATTATTATTATTATTATTATGCCTAAAGACGTGAATAGATCTGTCCGAAAATAAGTGCTCGCGCACACGTATAGAGAAATGTCGGCTGGTTCCACCAACATAACGAGCATTACAACTTACACAAGAAAATTTATATACTACACTCGTGCGAAGCCCTTTGGGGAAAGCATCTTTCACGTTGAATAAATTCTTGATTTTGAAAGTAGTTAAAACCAGTTTGATAGTAGTGGTTTACAAAACCGATGTGTTTTACTGCCCTTAACCCTATTTAGCGCTGACTTTACTTATTATAACTTTTAAACTGCTTGACGAATAATCACCAATCACCAAATCTTGTGACTTTTCCTGAAATTTTTCAGAGAAAATTTTCCTGTGTCAATGACGTGTCTAAGATGATTGACGTTTCTATTGCAACCGTCTACTCAGGAGGTGTTTTGACTTTTTCTGTCTTTTTTCAGTCTTCTTTTCAGTTTTTCCCCTTCATTTGTAAGAAGAAGATAAACTTTGACTTTTTGGGTGCTTGTTTTGATTAAGCATGTTTCTTATGACAAATAAACTAAATTAACTAAGAAATAACCAGTCAGAATATCGAAAAATGTTGACACGCTTTTCTTTGTGATTAACACTGTGCAGTTATTTTTCCAGTGCGCTTGGATTTGATACCCTATTAATTCAATATGACACATGATCATTTTCGTGGTTGTTTGAGATTTTCTTTTGCGGAATTGAAGAAACCGGCAATTTACATTTCTTTTCCGAAACCCACATTTATTAATAAGCTTTCCAACGATATATAATTTGCCGTGTTTTCCTTTAAAATGGCGCGCATACAATTTTTTTCCCCCAAGGAAACCCGCAAAGGTCCGGAGTAACCTCACGCCAATGACGTGCTATAAAAGTGCCAAGTTTCATCGCAAGAGCGTGAATACTTTTTGAGATCTATAGGCTCAGAAACTCAGAAGCTCAGAAACTCAAAAAAAAGTCCGGGAGAAATAGGATTAACTGACTTTAAAATAAATTGAGAAATGCCTTTGTTGATAAAGTTCTTAGGGAATAGGTTCTTCCGTAAAATGGCAGATAATTTTGTAGGTCATTATGGAAACCCATCCAAGAGTTGTTTTTCTTAGACGTCCTGTTTGTCGGGGTTTGAGTAATCCCATTTTGTAGATAAAGGGGGAGAAACTAAGATCTTTGGTGAACAGACTTGTGAATGTTTTTTTCCGGTAAATGGTGGTGACAGTGAGGCGTGCGTCAGTGATGTTCATTAGAACATCTGTTCTCCCTTTCCATCGTGAAG
Source organism: Siderastrea radians (assembly GCA_964017195.1). NCBI lineage: Eukaryota > Metazoa > Cnidaria > Anthozoa > Scleractinia > Rhizangiidae > Siderastrea > Siderastrea radians. The sequence goes on along the minus strand of OZ024895.1, from coordinate 9,198,279 downwards.
TGTATGTTGGGGTGTTGACGAAATTAAAGAAAATGGCAGCATCATGTTCAGAGCAGTGAAAAAGGCAAAATGTGTCGTCAACGTAGCGACGATAAACTAATACCTCAGAATCCCTGTATTGTTCCAATCATATCTTTTCATGGTGCCCCGTGAAGAGACTGGCGAGAACGGGAGCGATATGCCCCTCTCAAAAATATTCTAAGAACACCTCGCTGTTCGCTGTGATCTCACACTATTTCTCTTAAATCTTAACTGCAACATATTGAAAACTACTCAGTGCGAAATCATTAATAAATGACACGAGTTATCACTCTAATCATCGGGAAACCGATTACCCTAGTTACATGATACATAAGCGCCTAAAGCAACGAAACATCTCCGCCAACAAGGTTAGAAAATACAGAGAAGTTACTACCTTAGGAATACCAAAATTCACACGAACAACCCGAATGCACCCGACTGAGCCATGGAAATAACGACAGAAATGTGCCTATGTCTTCCCATTATCGCTTAGGTTGCTATCGCAACCACGAGATAAAAACAAAGTTCTTGTTTTTATTTTCCAGATTGTAAACTGCGTATCATAGTAAATCTTCCACTCTACTTTTCAAAATTAACTTTTGATTTATCGGGCATGGAAAAACCACAATGCTGCAGCAGGCACGTCTTGAGTGATGTCATGCTCGACGAAGTGTCAAACGCGTCCTCGCAAATATTGCCCTTAGCGAATCCCTACGTCATGGTCAATGCTTGCATCAGTGATAACAAATTGGTTTTAACAGCATGGACAGCTATCCTAGTTTTATATAGGTGATCATTTTAAGAAACAACACAACACTTTTAATTTTGAAACAAGACAATTATACTGTTACTTATATAAGGAATGTTTCAGAATTTCCATTCAACTGAGGATGGCATCAGGGATGCCGAAACATGTCTTATTTCAAATTTAAAAGTGTTGGATTTTTTGTTAAAATAATCACTTGTTTCTTGCTACGAAGACCTTTTATATAGGTGCTACTCAATATTGCATTTTATTAGACTAGGAACCATTGGCTAGGTGCAGTTCATGTATACCATGCAGGAATTTAATTGTGATTCTATTAAATTACGTGTATTGCATCTCTTTCAGTTAAACCTAGGGCTACAATTCAACAGTGTCCTACCCCTATTATTGAAGGAGACAATGCAACACTGTTCTGCAATGTCACTGGTAACCCTGCACCTAACATAACATGGATCAGAAAAAGTACAAGGGAAGTTGTAGCGTACACTGAGATATTATCTCTTGAAGCCATTACACGGAATGAAATTGACAGCTATGAGTGCCTGACTTGGAATGGCATCGGGGACGACAGTGCCAAGTCCTGTACAATTGATGTACACTGTAAGTTAAATTCTTTTGCGTAAGGACGTTCGCACGAATTGATTCTGCGCATCCTCACTGCGCACGCAATTCACATTGCGATGCCGTACCACGTCATGCATAGGGCGCGCGCACTTTTGAAGATATATAGCGCTAGTGGGCATTTTAATATCTATGCACGGGTTTAACTCTCTTAAATATCCGATGACCCCAGGTTTTCTTTCGATAGTTCAACTTCTTTATCGATTATCTACGTTATATGGAAAATTGAAGAAAATCTCTCTTGTGGAAGTTGGATTTTTTTTCACCTTTTCTGCCCTCGCATCATTAAACTCCGCTATTATATTTTAGCTGCACGGTGTTCCCAATTCAAAAGCCTATCTTAAAGGTTGAATTTAACTGAAATGATGACACCGGTTCAAATTATTTACTTGACAGACCTACTTAACCAAAATTTGACTAAGAAAGTGGGTCTACATCGAATCACTTCTTAAAAATATTTTCAACTAGCAACCACTGAGGCCATGTCGAGTTGCAAGGACCAATTTGTCGTATTGGGGTAGATTTCCACGCGCTTTATTTCAAAAACGAAGTCAGTGACCCCCCAATTTTTCGCGTTTCTGACAAAGTTAACTCATTATCAGACTGTCAGAAAAGTATGAAAAAAATCTGTGCTGTAGAACTTTTTCGTGCGAACGTCCTTTACGAAATATTTTTTAGTCATTTAGGTGAAATGAATATCATTGTTTTTAACCACAAAATATGCTTGTGTTAATCAGTTTTTTTACTTCTTACAGATCCTCCAGAGATTTTTCTTACCCCACCAGCTCAACAAGTTGTGGAGGGCAGTGGAGCCACCCTGTTCTGTAATGCAACTGGTAATCCACCACCCAGCATTGCTTGGACCAAACAAGGAAGTGACACTGTACTTTCTTCATCTGAGACTCTTCCTCTGACAAACCTGACGAGGAGAGATAATGGGGCAGTGTACAAATGTAAAGTTAAAAATAATATTGGCTCAGCAGAATCTAATGCCACGGTAACTGTGTTGTGTGAGTATTGATTCAATTAAGTCGTCTTTTCATGATCAATAACTGTCAAATTTCTCGGGCTTTCACTGGTCGAGACCACTCTCCATAAGCGTTCATCTGATAATTTGTCATGGTCCACTCTACCCACCGCTTATTATATTTTAGGGCAAAATGTTGAATTAGTTAGTCTTATAAAACGTGCCAGGTACTTTTGGTAGGTGTATTTATACATTGGAGGTTTTTAGATTTGTATCGTCGTGAGCGGATGCATTATGAGATGACTGTGGTATTACTCCAAACTTAATTTCATTTGTTTCAGCTCCACCTAGTGTGTCAATCCAACAATGTTCAACTCCAGTTATTGAGAGTAAAAATGCAAGACTTTATTGCAATGCCACTGGTAACCCTGTACCCAATATTACTTGGATCAAAGGAGGTGAAGTTCTGTCACACACCAAGATGCTTGCCATTACAAATATTTCACGGAGTGAATCTGGCAGTTATGAGTGCCTGGCTTGGAATGGCATTGGGAAAAACGGCAGCAAGTCCTGTACAATTGATGTACACTGTAAGTCATCGTTCATAATTTTTTATGGTTTGCAAGTATCTAAAAACAAATATGAGTCAAACCTTTTTACTTTACTATGTCAACTCCTGAGTACAACTACTCAATGTTTTGTTTGTCTTCTCAGTTCGTCCAGAAATTACCAAACCTCACAGTGACAGATGGAACGTAATGTTTGGGGATAGTGTCATTGCTGAATGCTTAGCAGATGCCAGCCCAACTGCACAGTATGTTTGGAAGAACGAAACCGTTGGCGTTGTTTCAAATGACAGATATCTTCGTCTTAATAACGTTGATGACATTGATGGTGGAAACTATACTTGTACTGCAGCCAATATCCTGGGATCAAACAACTTTACTATTTTGGTTAAAGTTACAAGTGAGTTTCACTAACATGCTTTACAAACACAACTTAGAAAAATACACACACCGGTTGTTACTAACCAAAAAAAGGCTTTTTTTCCACTTACTAATTCCCCAACGACGCGGCACCACAGTTTCTTTGGAAACTAGCCCCGTTACAACTAACCTTTCTTTGTCATTAATTTAGGTATATGAAAAGTATAGAGGCCACGAGAAAATTCGTTCACACTGATTGTCTTTACAAGTAATCCCCATAAAATACAAGTAATAAAATTTATTTCCCTTGGTTTTATCTTCAATCCACAGGCAATTAGTATTGGTTTTTTCTTCCCTTTAGATAATACTAGTCTAGCTCCCTGTCCTGGGAAAAGAGGTTACTTTGTTACAGGGCTACAATAAACGATATCAATATTTAGACTCTAAAGTCCTTGGATGGCCAGATGTAACTTAAGCTGTCCTTATTTTTAGGAACTAGAATAACATGCGAAATTTCAGTAGAGAAGCTGAATGGATCAGAGGTTGAATATCAGGCAGAGTACAACAATCTGAATAGTGAATCTGCAAGAGCATTTGTGGCTGCATTTGAGAAAGGGGTAGGTTATTTTACTTATTTGTTTATGCTGTAAGTGGTTTGAACCTAAGAGTCATATCATAAGTCGGGCAAGTATAATCGGCCGGGTAAGTGTAGTCCTGAGAGACTGTTTGTTTGGACTGTTTGTTTAATTCGTTACCTGCAGTACGGACTACTATCAACGAACCACCTTGCCCTAAAAAACTGGTTTAGTAACTCAGAACAAACACCACTGAACCGTTCCCAACACCTACTTCCACCTTACTAACGACGTATTGCCAACAAAACAACAAGACAGACAAACAATAATCAATTCGACTAATTTTACTGAGAACAGTTCAACGGATATTTGACTAACTTAAGACAGATTAAAACGCACCAATAACGTTTTACAGTCCTCGCAGCCAATAACATTACGGCTTAACTGACGGCCTTCAGTAACATCGCACTGGTTCGTCGACTTATCAGAACAACAACCAGAGACTTATGACATCTACTGACGATTCACATTTCACTTAACCATGATGATGACTTCCGCTCAGGTTGTCGAAACGTCGCAGACGTTGTCACCACAAACGGTCCCTCTCAGGACTTCATTCACCGACTTAGGGTATTTGTTTACTCATCTCATTCGTATTCTGCCGTTACAGTGTATCGCCATTTCCATCTCCTCCAAGGAACTTTGAAAGTCTGTTTTGATTGAGGAACGAACCAACCTCAGTCAAAGAGACATATAATGCTTGGGGTAAGGAAAAAAATGTAAGTTCTTGAAGGAAATCGAACCCACGATCCGCTGTTGTACTGTTTAGATGCTCTAACTATTAAGCTACTGGAAGACTTATGACGAACGAGGGTATAGTTACTAGGTTCATTGTGGATCGCGTCCTGTCTACTGCTAGTATCCGCAATGTTGAAAGCGTCCTTTTTAAAAACAAACAAAGGAATTTTTTTTTTAAGAAAATAAGAACGATTCTTCACCTAGCTTAAATTTACAATTGGTCTGTTTCATCAAAACAAGAATTTATGAGCGTCAATTTAACTTAGCCCAGTGTTTTCATAAACTTTCCATAACGTTTAGAACTTACACACTTATGTAGTTAGCAAAATCTAAACTCTGCCGCCGGTTCTTTAAAGGAAAGGTTTGAAGCTTGACTTTAGTCGTGGGGCGTCAATGACAGTTTTGAGCCAATCACAAGCCAGCATTTAAGACAACATTGCTGAATCGTGATACAAGGAGTTACTTTTGTTGCCGTCTGTTTTTTCAACGACTATAGAAATTAACTGACATATATATTTCAGGTGAACACAACGTATGCCAATAAATCCAGCTATAGCAAGGTAGAAGTTATTGGATTAAGGTTGGTAACACGCAAACTTGCTTTTGTTTTTTTAAGTTGCATATAGAAGCTGTAATTTATGTGTATTACCTTTCCTCATCTTTATTGACAGGAATGGCAGTGTTATTGTCTCTTTTCGGCTGTTTTTCACAATGCCTGTCTCTACTAATGAAGGAGTTGGTGAACTAAGAAATGCCGTAGGTAGAGGCACCATCGGTCCGTACACAGTAAGCAATCTTAAAGTTATAAAGGAAGTGATGTCTACAACCGCACCTTATTCCACATCATCTGAAATTACATCGGCTTCCGAATCTGAAGCGTCAAGGGAAAAGAAAACTATTACCTCAACAGGTGAGGTGCACGTTTTACTCAATAGCTAAGCGATACATAAAATCTAGGAAATAAGTAATGTCAGTTATAGGCCCCCAGCTTGGCAACAAAATGTCAATCCGATATCCGTCCCCCCCCCCCCCCCCTTCCCCTCCTCCTTATAGGTATGTACCATATCTTCTTAATTCCCAATTTTGTAAATAAACTCATGCTAAATTTAACAAAATAACGTCTCGTTGTTCTAATCATTTGTGCTTGCCAACCAGAAAACCCACACCAAGTTGTAAAAATCGAGGACGTATAACCGGTATTCTTCTAGTTGCCTTAGCAGCCAAGTTGTAGCTTTCTTTATTGTGAAGTAGCGACAAACGAAAATCAGTTATCACAGTAGAAGTAGTAGTAAATAGGATTTTTATGGTTCATAAACGAACTCGTCTTTAAGGAAGTTTCTATCACATTCCTTTTCTTGACACTCTAACAAAAAATACTCCTAAGAAACACGAAGCCACTGATGATTATTATTTTACGCAGACACAACGAACCCATCTGCAACACCTCCTTCTACATCTAACACTCTCGAGGAAAAGGCTATGTTTTCTACACCTACTACCTTAAAGGAGAATTCTTCGTCAGGTGACGATATGTCTGTATATATTTGGATTGCTTTTGTTTTTAAACCTATGGGAGTATCCATTGTTTGTTCTCTAAGCCATGCCTACAGAGAAAGCAAGTGATCTTAGAGAAAGTCGAAAGAGGCATAGCCTATAGAACAAGAAATAATAATAATAAAATTAAATTAAAAAGAAACAATGCTATCGCAAAAAGAGGCGGTGTACAAGCCACCGATAGATATTTATTAATTTATTACAGACCCTCCCCACTTCGTTATAAATAGTTTTATTTGACTCTGATGATGACTTTCGCTCTGGTTGTCGAAACGTCCCTCAATGTCATTGCAAAGAGTCAATCTTTGATTTGCATTGTAATTAGCATTTAGCAGAGTCATCTCGCCATAGCCATTTTAGGCTGAATCGTGGACTCTTAGTCCGAAAGCTCTATTTTACTTTTTAGAGTTTTTAGATTTTACCGTTGGAAGAACATGTTGTGAAATAGGATAACCGTTACGGCCTCCGATTTTCTGTTAAGGTCTTTTAGACGATGAAATGCCTTTTAAAGTTCTGCCCAGTTCTAAGAATAAGAGCGCGTGTAAGTGTAGCCGTGAAACTTAAATTTCACCCATTGTGCAAACCTGTAAGCTACAAGCCAAAAAGCCAATGAGCATCCTCAACAGACTTCACGCATATGTTTAAATTGTGTTTTTAGATGGTCCTCGATTGTCTCTTATCATTGGCACTTCAGTGGGGGGAGGAGTTGTAGCAGTGATTGCAGTAGTGGTTGTCATCGTTGTTATTGTGAGACAGCGTTACTAGGGAAAGCAGAGGCGGAGCCGGGACAGGTGGCCGTGAAAGTGAGTAACAATTAGAATAAGAATCTAAACCAGTAAAGGAAAGGTTTTTTTTACGAAAGTGAAGGCGTTGGATTTCCCGATGTGAATTAAAGAACTTTAAACTTCTTAAAGTCTTTTTTTTTCTTGTTAATAAAAACATAAATAAAGAATGTAATAGGTTAACGTGAAAGGCCTAGGGTTCATATCAGCTAGCCTTTTGCTGCTCAATGACAGCTGAGTTCTTTGTTGTAATTTAAAAAAAAAAACAGAGAAACAGTTAATATATCAGTGATTCGATCAGCAACTAGTAACCAATTTGCATGTTCAGCAACTCCCTGTGGTAAATTGTGTCTACTTAAAATACGGCAATTATCCAAATATTCGCTAAATATTTACCATGTTTACGTATTTATTGTGTCCTATTACTTTTCGCGTTTGAAAACTGTCAAAACTTTGAGAAAGTGTCACATTGGGCTTGAAAAGAAAAAAAAACAAATATTTATTTTATTATTTATTTGTTTGTTTATCTATTTATTTATCTATTAGCAAAAAGGCGTCCGTACTTAAAAATCTTTAACCCTTTGAACATAAATCTTGAGGCATCAAGGCTTGCCCACGTCACAGACTGCCTGCCAGAGAGGTTTTCTATTCCTTTTCCTCGTCCAGTTTGATGATGGAAGGAAATAGGGGATATCTACGAATTTTTAACAATCATTCATCGGGTCTTAGACGAGCTTATAGCGAACAGCACCGAGTTCGCTATACGACCAGAATGAGTGGTAAAATTCTTATAAACAATTCCAGGAACATGAGAAAAGTTTTATCTTACCAAGATAATATTAAAGGGACTACTTCTTTTTTTTTTTTTTTTTGCATGGGCGACCATTCGGAACTGAGAAACTGAGAAATCTAGGGTGACTGAAAATTTCCGAGAATCCTCTGAGTTTTTGACCTAATGCCGAGTATAGAGTTTCGAGCGGTTTCTGAAGCTTACTCGCTACAGACGCGCTTTTCAAATTAAAATCGCCGGCCTTGGCTCCAGACTCGCGAAAACCCCACCACATCAAAATGGCGGTTAATTTCTGAAGTTGAGGGCTTCCCGTGATAATCACCTTGAGTCTTGAGGGTTCCTAGTTGTTTTAAGGCTAATTTACACGCTGCGATTTTTCGGGCCGATTTGTCGGCCACGACAAATCAGGGAGCGAATCGGCGCGTGTGAATGACGATCCGATGGGCGCGCGACTCCAATCCGACAAGTCGGCCGATTCAGAAAAATCTGTGACTGCTTCACAGATTTTGGCGTGTCGGGCTCGATTTTAAGAACGAAAACACAACCTGCAAAAGAATTGGCGCAAAACAAATTATATCTGCGGTATTTTAGCTTAAAACAAACTAACTAGTTATCACCTACCATTTTGTTTTTCAAAACGTTTTATAAAAAAGTTTTGACTGTAAAAAATGCATGTGCAGTGCTTGCATTGTACATAAACCGATTCGCTTCCCGATTTATCATGGCCGACAAATCAGGCCGACAAATCGCAGCGTGTAAATTAGCCTTTATATACATTTATGTATTATATGTTTTATATATTTTAGTTGCTCCTAGTAGTTTTATGTAAACTTTCCTTTTTTCCGTTTATATCGAGGTTTGATGATGTCCGCTAAAGTTGTTTCTTGTTCTGCACCTTATATTTAGTTCCAACGGTTTTCGAATTTCAAGAATCTTACGAACAGACGCAACATGCAGACGATACAAATTCTTAAGAGAGACACTACTTTACCTAAAAAGAATGAAAATCAAGGCACCGAATTGCAGCTCCGAGTATGGAAGAGAAAACAAGAATACTCCAGTGAGGGTCAAGGTCGAGAGATCACTCTTCCTTTAAAAGTTGTACAGCTATTTCAATTAATGTTGTCGGATAAAAATCTCAAGCTCAAAAGACAAAAAGGTGGTATGACTAGTTGTGACCAATATACGTTTTACAGTCTTCAGTGTGATACGTAGGACGAATCAAGAAATACTACAAACGTTTCTGCCGTCCAGACGTTCTTTTTTATTTGAGCAAGGCGTTGCTGATTTCATTAAAAAAAAAAACACATGTGACCTTAGCTTTCGGTCTTGTCACAAAAGCTTGGCTGTAAGCTTCATTCGACAACTATGAGTAGTACCAGTCTGTTACGGCTCGCTTTTTTTAAAATGTGTTAATAGTATTCAGAATATAGGCTATATGTGAAATATTTTTGTAAGCACTATAACATTTTTTATTATAATTAGTTTCCAGCCCACGTAAATCTAAGGCCCAGTTCAGACGCCATACCCCTCATTTGCCGTACCAAATACATTTTCGCTCTGATTTCGCAGGAAGTGGCAAGCTTTATCGTACCCTGAGATTTTGCCTTGCCTAATTAAAATCTGACGAATAAAACCGATTTGGAACACCGTACAACTTCCAAATAACTATACGCACTACGTGGTACGGCGTCTGAACTGGGCCTGGGAGTATTTTATATCACCTTGTGATCTGGAGTGTGCCTTGTTGACTTGCTGTTTCTTATACATTTTAAAGGCGGCATCCAAATTTGAAACTGTTCGAATTTTTTTTTGTTTTGTCACTCCTGTTTCTAGAGGTCTAGAGGTCTTATAAATTTCAAAGCGGCATCCAAATTTGTTTTGTTACTCCTGTTTCTAGAGGTCTTATAAATTTCAATAATTAGGGAATGTGTGTGTAAATGGTTAAACGTAGTTTTAAACACGAGTAGAAAATTAGCTTTAAGGTGATTCCCTTCAATTGCATTGCGCATCCTTTCTGCGCATCATTTTTTGCGTGATTAGCGCGCGCACGAGCGCGCGCACCTTCGGAACTTGATAGGTTTTATATAAAAGCTGAGCAGTTCAGAGAAATAACAGATCGTTTTCTCCTAAACGAGCTCGGTGACCTCCATTTTTTAATACATGAATTCGAATGACATTCGGTCGAGTACAATATATCGCCATTTCAAGAAAAGTTAAAACTTCTGCTTTGAGATATTTTTATTTAAATGCGGAAAAGATCACGTCTTTAGGTACAGCAGGGTATGTACGCACGCGGCAAATTCTTTCATTTTTTTTATATTCTTAATTCCTGTTCAATTAAAGTTATATACAATGCAAGATAAATGTCTACTTTGTTGAACTAACCAATATTTCAATACAAGCAATCACTTTTTAAAGCAATTATAGTTCTAATTTCTGATTACTAGGGTTTCTCAGGAAAACCTTGCGGGTCGTCTATTCGCTATCAATGGCTATCCATGTTGTACCAAAACAAGCTCGGCGACCCCTATTTTTTATTGCATTTTTGAAATGTTCTAAACATAATTTTTAGATGGACCAAATCTTAAAAAATTTTAAATATTCCTTCTATTTCGATGGAATCACCTTAATTTACCCAAAAAGTAAAAGTAGAAGTAGAGTGGTCGATTTATGTGTAATATCGTGTCTCGTTTGTGTTACTGTGTGTTAAACAATAAAAATACGCAATTTTTATGACAACTTTGCGAAGAGAATCAGTCTGAAGATTCATATTTTATTCATGTTTTTGACTGCTAACAAGGTGTTACACCAGCTGATGTTATTGTATGAACTGTGGTTTCAAGAATATTTGTGTAATACGTGATTCTTTAGATTAATGATTGTGTCAACGTTTTCAACAGTTCGTTTTTGGTTGTGTTTTTGATATTTATTCCTTGGTACGATTTTGGCGCGAAACGTATGTTTTGCGATGCTTGCTTACACGTTACTAGGAAATTAATCCTTATTTGATGAAATGTTCAATTGTTTTTGTACAGTACATCAATTTGCTTGGTTTGGTTTTGACCTTTAGGTCTGACATTCGTGATTGTTTTCCTGGAAATCTCTTCGTGTTTCTTGCTGAATTCGTACCATTTAATATTCCTTGTAGTTATTGCTTTTTAGTCGGTTTGTTTCCAAAGGGAAACTTTAATTCACAAGTGTTAAACAAGACAAATAGTCTATTGTTAGTGGTGTTATGTCAAGTTCTGTTGTGCATGTTAATTTTGCTCTCGAAGATTGAGATCACGTCCATTTTTAATTTATTGAAAATGGCGGACCTTAAATCCGGAGAAGAAGCCTTTAAAGTAAGCACTTGTACATACACATATATACACGTATATAGTGTAACCCTGAGACATAATATAAAATTATGTGCACACACCTGAGCGTAGTGAGTCCAGTTCACTAATAAACATAAAGAAGCCTTTATTCTAAAATTAGTTTACGCGTAACTTACTGTTATGTAATAATATTCAACTTGCGATTTCACTTGTATTTAAGTAGAGTGTGTTAAATTTAAATCGAAAGAATTGTTCTTTGTAATTTTTATATTGCTCTTGTTACTTTATTTTGACCAGATGCCTTGAGAACGATGATGAAAATTTAGCGCAAAGAAGATTTTGTAGCTGCGCAATTTCCCGAGGGTTTTTATCCTAATCATTTTCGTGAGCATGCTTATTTTTGCAATAGATCATGTGCGCAAGTCATCACGTAAGAATATATTTGAATTTGACGGGTAACTGGCATGAGATTGACAGTTCTCGCCTGGTCAAAATAAAAGGATGGGAGCGATAGCTCTTGGGTGATTCAAGCTAGCCTCTGTATTGTAAAGTTATTAGTTTACATTAAAAAGACAATCTTGGGAGAAGAAAGTTAGTCTTCAGTTTTGTTGCTGGTCTGTACGCTAGTCCCCCCTAACAGACTATTTCAACATGTGTTATGTACTTCATTACGTTATCCGCTATACCCTTTCTTAGTTAAAAGTTTTGCAGACAGTCGGTTAATTAACAATTATTTTTATAGTCCGTTTTTTCTATTCATGTTTTCGTACCACTATGACAGATCAAAGTAAATGCTCTATCATCTCAAGTAGTTTAAGGCCTGGGTCAAGGGCTGTATCCTGAAAAAAAAAATAGTTTATTCATGTTAACTTTAACAAACGGACTAGAACTGAATCGAGATTTGGCACATGAAAAGGTTTTACTGTCCTTAACATTTTGAAGTATAATAAGCTTTCCCATAAGTCACGTGACATGTCACGTGGTCATTTTTCTTAAAATAGCAAATCTTTGACGAATTGATGTCGGGTTTAAGAGAAAGCATAAAATAAAAACGCTTTTCTGATGCAGAATAAAAATTTCCAGCCCTTCACGTTTGCAATGATCGTCCATTATTCTTTAAAAAAATTTTTAAAGAATAATGGAGGTCATTTTTAAGCCCAAAACTCAACCTTTGATTATCTATAACTGTAATTTTGAAACTCAAGGACAATCATTTCAAACGTAGGAGGTTAAATATGTTAAATTGCCATCGAAAAAGCTAATTTATTTAACTATACAAAGAAAATTCGCCACCATATCGCTGATTTGCTCAATTTAAACATTGACCAAAATTGTCAATTCTATTTTCCTCAAGAAATTTTTTTAGAACAAAAGATGAAAATGTGTGGTGAAATGAATGGGGAGGTGATACTTTCTTTTCACACGGTTCAACACATAGTCAATAGTCTATTGAAAATTGTAACAAACTCAAGCTACTTAAGGTATCAGGGTACCCCAAATGGCAACATTGCGTTTTCACCGTTTTAGCGTCAGGCGTTTCACAAGGACCCTAACAAACTATATATTTTCTGAAAGCTTAATAATTGAAGATTACGAAAACGTATTTAGATAAAGAAAAAAGACAACTGTGTCGAAAATAGAGACTACGTTTTTAAAAAGTACATCGTTCACAAAATCGGTTCCGCTCCAGTCGAGAATGATCTGAAGAGAAAGACGAACATCGCGCCGAATTCTTCACATCTTTGTCTCAAAAACCGTGTCTCCGAATTTTTGTATCTGGCCTGGTTTATTTTCTGCACTCAGTTAAACTTTGAAGTTCGAAGAAACACCTCTCCTCTTTCTTTTACGGATCATAACTTTTGAATGAAAGCAATAATTAAAATTCGGAGACACGGTTTTGGTGTCAAATTATGTGGCAAGATTGTCGCCAAATTTGAGCTAAAATGGTTGAAAACTCGCTGAACGCGAATTTAAAATGTGCACCCAATTTCTTGAAAAGTTAGTTTCGAGAAAAAAGCCAAAATATGATTTGGAAACTTTTTCCGGTCTGAGGAGATTAAAACACCTAGGTGTCAGGATAATTACCTGCGGTTGACAGAGGGGAGGCTCAACTTACCGCCTTACAACAATAGCACAAACATGCCGACAAGGATGGTGTCAAATTCTGCGTGTTTTTATGTTGGAAAGCGACTTTCGTTGAGTACGAGTGCCGTTCAAAGGGTTTTCAAATGCAATAAGCCGAAGGCATCATCATTTGAGCTGGGTAAGACTACCCAAGCTGCCGGGACCTGAAAGACGAGAGGAAAGGCGAAAGGAAAGCACACTGAAATCTGCGAAGAAGCCGCCACGTGTTCGGCTCAAGATCTAAGAGAGAACATCCTGTCAGAAATGCGACCAAATGGGAAAAAAATAAACTTCTTTATTACTGGCGACAAATTCCATACTTTCCTGGACATGCCGTCTTTTGCGTCAAGTTGATTCTTTGATACCTCTGGCTTTGAAGAAATGTTATGGAATTTGAATGGTGGATTGTTTTTGGCCGTTCGCGTTACGAAAAGCGAGCTGGCAGTCGAAGCTTATCACACTGACAAGCGAGGAGTCAGGAAGCGCAAGTAATTCCTCAACGCTCGATCTTTTTTCTCTCTCTCTCTTTCACAGATATGATCAAAGCCACTTTGTAGACACACTCGAAATAAGCGGGAGCTGCTACGCAATCGATCGCGTGTCAAAACATCGGGGCCCTGTTATGTCACATGCTATTTTCAGCGTTGTTGACAGATGACTGTCAACACATGATTAGAGAAAATTAATGCCACAAATCTTTTTTCGTCCATATCTTTGCGTAGAAACAATCTTTTTTTCTGAAACTTTTTGTAAAAGAGAGGTTTGAATAATATCTATCTGAAAATGACAGAAGTGTATTTTTCCAAAACATGGTCAATTTTGGGGTACCATGATACCTTAAGGCCTAGGTCAAGCAAGGAAACTGGGCTTTTTAACAAAATCATGTATATCTTTGACATCATACACTAGATAGCCGCGAAATTTTCCTGGTAGATTGTTCTCAATACGAACATTTGCCTTAAAGCGACAATCAAGCACATGGTGGTCACGTGACTGGTCACGTGATGCACCAAAACTTCGTTCAGTCTCTGACCAAATTGCCGCCGAAAAACAAAAATCATTATAAACAAATGCGCTAAGCAAACAGCCAATTAAAATTACCTACCTTTCACGTTTGGAATGAATTTCCTTCATTTCTCTCAAAAAATATTAAGGACGAAAGTATCGTAATGGAATTTGCGTGCCCTGTTTAATATAACACAGAGGCGCCATTTTGTTTTCCTTTCGTTTCACAGAGAACGGCTTGGAGCGGACTATTAGACGAATTCGCTGGTCTAAAGAGACAACAACGCGACTCAAAATAAATTTTTACAATAACTGAGCGAATTCTCGCGCGCTGATTGGCTAATTTTTATTGTCAATAGGAGTACAGACGGATGAAACGCGTAAAGCTGACGCAATCAGCAAAGTTTTGTCAAACTTTTCAGCGCTGCATTCTTGACGAGGCGATAATTGTACCACAAATCTACTAATCTTCAAAGAAGAAATCATTTAAAATTTATGTGTTAAAACTGAAGAAACCATTGCAACCTTGGAGCGAAAAGCTGAGGATGTTTGTTGAGGATTCAGACCTGAAAATCGGCAGTGAACGGGAATTTGTGCTGTCAATGAAATTAAGCTGAACCGAGTTTTAGCGGATTATTTTGTGAACAGTTTTCGCTGGATTAAAGGTTAGTTGAGCAATTCGAATTTTTCCTTGAATTTATGGCCTATTCTTACTAAAGTTTTAATTTACGAGGCTGTGATTCTCCGGATTACAACAATGAAATTCTGATTCTGCGGCAATCGCACCTTCCATCGACTCTTGCATTTCTTTCCTTCGTTTGAAAATCAGTTTTGTTTTTTTGTTATTGTAAAAAACAAATTGACGTCAGTTTTTTATGCGTCTGTCCTCTTATTGATGATCAATTTCGTCATCACATTGTCAAAGTTTGTTGTAGACCCACTTGCCTGCGGCTCGTGGATCTACAACACTTTGACAATGTGATGACGAAATTGATCATCAATAAGAGGACAGACGCATAAAAAACTGACGTCAATTTGTTAAATGGCCGACAGACAAAGCTACGAACGAGCCAGATGAGCTACAGACGAGAAAATGGCATAATAAACTTCCCTGATAACGTCTTTGGCGTCTACTGCTTTAACATCGGACAATTTTATAAATGCATGATTATGCTGTGTATTTTTTGTTCCTTATCACACGTCTTTTAAAGACAATAAACTTATAAGCTTAAAATCCTTGTTAAAATAAAATGATATTTTGAAATAAGCACCTGCAACATATCATTTGGGAATACGCTTCAGCTGTTCAAAATCATATCTGTTTAGATTGTTTGCTTATTGAATGATTTTCATTCAACTTCACTCTACTACCAACAACCACTGCTCACGAGGGGAGGGCTGGGTAGTTGATTGCATTTCGCAACTCCAGACAGAACAGATTGAAACACGACCAAAACTTTCCCATGGAGAGGGATATAAAGAGCCAAAGTTGGACGGTAATTTTTAGCCATATTTTGTGTCCCAGGTAGGATTTTTAGTAATGCTTTCTTCCCAATAAAATATTATAAGCTTTCCTCTCCCTAACCCCTCCAGTTTTCACTTGGGCCGGGTGGGTGGGGATATATAGCATAAGAATGCGCAATTTGCGCTAATTTCCCGCCGACAAAAAAGAAAATCCGAAAAAAAAAATGTGAGCTTAAAGTAACTGGACTAACTGAATGAAAATGGGAATTGACTGTGGATTTGCTCGTGTCTGTTTGTGGGAAACAAAATCCATGGTCCAAAAAACATTAGAAAGGAGAAATGGTGAAACGGAAAGATCGTACAAGAGTCGCCTCCTCAGTGAACGGCACAGGGTATACATGGAGACTTTCAAAGATTACCCACGTATGCATATCAGCAAAAGTAAGCAATTAATTTTTTTTTAATAACTTTTAATGGCTTCTGTGAGTTTTTTAAACTTACAGTTAACAAACAAAAAGCGTTAATTAATTAAAAACAACTTTTTATTGGTAGGTCTATTCCTAAAGAAATACAAAAATATTGACAAGAAGTTTGCAAAGTGGGCACCTCCCAGTACGAAAAAAGTGTACTTGGAAGCATTCTCATCTTCCAAGTGGAAAAAAGCAGCTGAGGGCAGGAAAACATTGCACATTGCAAACAGCTGCAAATGTTGTACAGTTATGCACCCCACTGAGAGCAGTCTTTTCGAGAAGAAAAGAGGTTGTGTGCCACTGAATCGAGAACCAATCACTGCAATCCGGCAACAAGCACAGGCGATGACAAAGCCACTCCCGAAACCGTCCCAAAGTGAGGTGAAGACCATTGGGACAACAATTTACTTAACAAATTGACGTCAGTTTTTTATGCGTCTGTCCTCTTATTGACG
This sequence comes from Siderastrea radians, assembly GCA_964017195.1. Classification (NCBI taxonomy): domain Eukaryota; kingdom Metazoa; phylum Cnidaria; class Anthozoa; order Scleractinia; family Rhizangiidae; genus Siderastrea; species Siderastrea radians. Next base: position 9,181,638 of record OZ024895.1, on the reverse strand, counting down.
ATAAATTTCGTCATAACATTGTCAAAGTGTTGTAGATTCTCGAGCCGCAGGCGAGTGGATCTACAAAAAACTTTGACAATGTTGTGACGAAATTTATCGTCAATAAGAGGACAGACGCATAAAAAACTGACGTCAATTTGTTTTTTACAATAACAAAAAAGCCAAAACTGATTTTCAAACGAAGGAAAGAAATGCAAGAGTCAATAGAAGATGAGATTGCCGCAGAATCAAAATTTCATCGCTGTAATTCGGAGAATCATAGGCTCGTAAATTAAAACTTTAGTAAGAATAGGCCAGAAATACAAGGAAAAATCCGAATTGCTCAACTAACCTTTAATCCAGTGAAAACTGTTCACAAAATAATCCGCTAAAACAGGGTTCAGCTTAATTTCATCGACTGCACAAATTCCCGCTAACCGCCGATTTTCAGGTCTGAATCCTCAGCAAACATCCTCATCTTTTCTCTCTAAGGTTGCAATGGTTTCTTCAGTTTTAACCCATAAATTTTAGATGATTTCCTCATTGAAGACTACTAGATTTGTGGTACAATTCTCGCCTCATCAAGAATGTAGCGCTGAAAAGTTTGACAAAACTTTTGCTGATTGCGTCAGCTTTACGAGTTTCATCCGTCTGTACTCTTATTGACAATAAAAATTAGCCAATCAGCGCGCGAGAATTCGCTCAGTTATTGTAAAAAAGGAGTTTGACAATACATGACAGGAGAGGTTGGGAAAATCTTTCAGTGAAGTCCTGACATCAGTTCCAGAAGCTGGTTTACAGCACAAGATGACACCGGCTGAAAGAAAGAAAAAAAATCGAAATCAAAAAAGAAAATTCAAAAAAAAAGCGTAGAAAAATCTTGGAAAGAAAATGACGTACAGCTTCATCTAGCTCAAAGATCATCATTTGCAACAAGAAAGCGGCAACGGCTAGATGAAAGCTTCGAGAGTATTGACGAGGCTGAGGATAGAAGCCAAGCGAAGAAGCGAAAAAGGTCACATGGACCAGCGTCAATTGATGTAGAACTGGATCGACTACTGGCAGATGTCACTACTTGGACATCTGTGAAAGTTCACAGAAGGCCAGGGAATATAAAATTAGGAAAGCAGGCTCGTCAACTTCCCCACAGAATGCTGGACAGCTTCTGAAAGCTTTCTTACAAGCCCAAGGAATTAACACTGACAAGTTTGAACAACAAAAGGGTGGGTAATTTTATTTTGGGTGCTAATGTAGTCTCTTTAAATGCCTTATAATTCTCATGGTAAGAATGAAGCCATCCATGGGAAATTTAATAAAAGCAAACACAGGGGGGGTGGGTAAGAGGCACAGTTGCTTTACTCAAACAGGCCATTTCACAGTTGTGTTCTTAGTGACCCTCCCTTTGAGTGGAAGTGAGGTTAGAGTTGACCTTGTTTTGATAAAGACCCTCCTGCTTTTCACATGTAAATCATGTTGTTCTCATGCTAACTAGTTTGTATTTACATATGAAAAGCAGGAGGGTTTGTATCAAAACAAGGTGAACTCCAGCCTCGCCTCCACTCAAAGGCCAGGTCACCAAGCTCACAACTGTAAAATGGACTATTTCTGCTAACAGAGTATTATTCATATGGTATGCAAGTTCAATTGAGACTGAGATTTAGTCTGTATGTTTAGTGTAGGTAAGGTGGTCAGTAAGTGCCTATTAGATCTCAAAGTACCCTTGCTGGATCAGTAATAACACTAAACAGAAAATTGTTCATTAGTTTGAGGGCTTTGCAACTTACAGGTTGACAGCTAAATATTTGAATGTCCAGCCTGCCCTAACATATTTCATAAGGGTGACCCTACCAATTGCCTCCAATAACAAAACCTCTGCAAAATAAGCTGCACAAAACGTCCAGGGCTTATATTCAGAACTTTATGGTATACACTGTACACCATCTACACGTATAACACCCAGAACTACATGGAAGCCATTCTAGCCATCCTCAAACAAAACTATTTAAAAATTGTCTCACCTTTTCTTTGCACTTGACCAGACTAATGAGACTGCAAGAAAAATATTTTTATTTGGTTAAATGTTAACTGGTCTAATTATAATGAATTCAGCAATAAAAACAGAGATGTAACCATGTTCAAGAAAGTAAATCAAAACTACATACTTTGAGATTAAGGGAAACTCTCCCTTTAATAAAAGGCAATAAATGGAGATTTAATATGTGTACATATATAGCAATTGAACAAATGTTGTCCAAAAAAAACATTAATTATAAGCCATGAACAATATGTCCAGTGGATTTCTTGGAAGTTAGTATGTTTGCTTACTAAGACATGCTAAAGCTATACTAGGACTTTGTTACATAGGGGTTCATTATAATTCGGGTTCCACTGTAACAAGCTTGACAGTGTTGTCTTCCAGGAAGTCATGACTTAGCAATTCTACCTTGTTTCCAATTATTGCTTTTGTTAATCACAGAATAAAATTAATGCAAATGTTATCTCTAGCTGAGTAAAATACAACATACTGTATGTAGTACTTGGAGAATACAAAACTACGTTAAGTAGTAAAAATAACTAAGTTTAATGTTTGCTTCCTTTTAGGGCCAAAAATCCGAAGGGCGATTAAGAAACAGATTGGGGGTGAAATATCTATGCCAGTGCAACGTACCAACAGTGAGATCAAGCGCGAAATTGCAGAGAAAATAGAGTCGGGCGAATTCAGTATAGGAGTTCCAGTACTGGAAACAGATTGTATAAAGCTGGTCATAACCCCAGAAGGAAAGATTGAGAAGCACCCCTTTAAGTTGGCAGCACAGAAGTTCCCACTGTCTGAAATAAGACAAAAATGCTTGACCAAACATGAAAAATGTATGAGTAAGGTCAGACCAGGAATACAACCAGTTTAGCAGAGAAGAATTGCAGCAGCGATTGGTCCACCTCAATGAACCATGTACCGATGAAGAATCTGAAGAATTGAGAGCGCGACTGAAAGAAGTTGAGAGAACAAGACATTGGTTGGTCTGGCATGATCATGCTGGGATTGGATCAAAATGGTCTGCTGCTCTTTCTTCTTCGAGAGATTTATGATCCTGCCATCCACCTAACAAATGCTGAGTACATGGCCAAGGCTGAAAGCTCCACCAAAGAAGTTGATGTTCAAGCAGTTGTAGAACAGCCTCAGCTTTACATGCAGGGGGTGCGCGGCAGTGGTGATGCAGATCAAATGCTGTTTATTCCCACTAGACAAGAATGTCTACGTGGCCTGTCTCAGCCAATAAATCTTCAAGGTGTTAACATCAAAGACAAAATGCGATCTATGAACGGAGACAATCCAAGTGTTGAATTCGAGGATGGAACCCAGAAAGGAGGGCACAGAGGCTGTGTTGGTTGTGATGGGGACATGAGAAGTGGAACTGACTTTCAGTATATGTCACATCAGAGGTACACAAATCTAGAAGAAAAACAGAAACTTGTTCTTGCTGGCCCTGAGGGAAAGAAAGGAGGCCTTCACCCATTTAAGAATTTGAAAGTGGAGCAGCCTAGGAGGGAACTCCAAGCAAGAGGTGAAGATGACAGTGGACTGAAACAGGACTTACAAGAACGACGTGCTGACATTCATGGTGGTACAGCCCGTGTTCCTGTACTGTTGTATGGAGACAACAACCTAACATTAAAAGAACTCAACCTGGAAGATTATGAGGTACTGTTCTTTGAACCACTTCACTGCTGCCTGAATCACATTTCCAATATACTTGATGAACTCTCTCATCACATCACAGATGTGGACACACTGGTGACACTGAAAGAAACGCTCTCCATGGCACTTAAGAAGGACAAACTTCGCTGCACTGACTACTGCCGAGCACTTCTACAAGTGACCATTCTCCTTGCTGACAAAGCAGATGAACATGTGATGGAATTACTGACAACAATGGCAGAAATGATGGGGATTTTTTTATTCTAAAGAGGTCAACAGGAACCCCAGACAAATTTTGCGCCTTGCCAACCTAGCATTCCGACATGCCATAGCAGTGAGGGCGGTACTGACTCCACCAAAGACAATGACAAGTCGCAAACTTCACGGCATCTACTACCACAGTGCTGTGCACCATGCTGCAGTCATTTACAGACTGGTCAGCCTGTCATCAATAAATGCAGAGCTGTTTGAGAGATTTTTTGACAGAATTGTTGACATCACCAGAAATACATGGAGTAAGCATGCTGAAGATCTGGTCCCGAATGCATTTCCCCACATTCAAGGAGAAGACTGCAATGATGCAGATCATACAGTGGTTATTCAGGAGCGAGAAATCTCCAAACTTGCAAAGAAACTACCTGTAGGGAACAACACAAGAGTGAGCAAAGATCTGCTGACAAAGAAGCCCAGTCTATGGCTAGCCCACCTTGAAGTTATCAGCGATTTCCTTTTACCAGGGCCTGGGGTGTGGTGGCACTGGCAAGATGATGGATCAGTGGAATTTTGCGATGACCCTGATGAACCCACAGAGCACCCAGAGGGTCCGCGTCTACTGCATTTCAGATCAAGTTCTATTAAAGCAGTACAGTGTACAGCTTGGAACTTGCTTGGGAGCAATGCAAAGAGAAGCCTGAAGAGCTACCCCTTTACAAACTGAGATGTGAAAGTGGGAAGCTAGTGTATGACAAGCTGCATTCAAATGAAGCCAGAGTGCCTGAAGTTGAAGACAACCAATCAGAGAAATTTGACAGTGGACAACACCATGGTATTGGGAATTTGTGTAATAAAATGTACATAGTAGCACTTAGTCAATGCTTGTCTGTACATGTAACTTGTGCCATCACACTAAACAGTCTGTAAATCATGTACTAATTATAACAATACTCTAATTATTACAATGTGTCTATGTTGTAGTTCAATTTAATCCTTGGTTCAATTTTTATTTTCCTTTGTTCTTTCTTATGTTAATATATGATAACGAATATAAAACAAAAGAAGATAAAAATTGAACCAAGGATAAAATTGAACTACAACATCTACACCTGTATCATCATCATTATCTCTTTTTCATAGCGTTCTATAAGTTGTACAGTACATTGTACCGTAGTGTACATGACTATGTATAGAATACAGAGAATCAAACTCTATTGCAGAAATCAAAATTTACTGTGATCATTTTATTTTTTTCCCAGAAGGAACATCCTGTGAAGAGTTTGGCAGTACAGATGAACTCACAGTTGCAGCTGTAATTTTTGGCCAAATAGAAGTGGAGGACCATGAAGATTATGGCAGTGAAACAGAGCATACAAGTGGTGAAAACAAGAGCAAAGAAGAGATTGAAAAGGAGCAGAATGTAACTGAATCTGATGAACAAGACCAACCACCAGAGCAACAGAAGCTAGAACAACAAGCTTCTGGTCATGAGCAACACAAGATGCCAGAGGACCCTGCACATGTCCCTTGTGAAAGTGAGCAGCAGTTGTCCTCCAAAACAGCAAAGGTAACAGAGATTGTGTTGGGGAAAACACACGAAGTAATACAGCTTGACAAGCTGCGGGCTAATCTTGCACGCAACCCAAAATCACGATATTGCTTAAACAGGTATGAGAATCACCTTACAAAAATACAAGTTTTTGTCTTAAAAGCTGTCCAGCAACTGAATGCTGATCTAAAGGCCTGGGATACTTCATTTCTTATGGAGAATGAGCGGCTTCCAAATTCAAGTGATCATTCAAGATCAGAGGAATCAAGAGGCATCCTACATAAAAGGAAAGTCGCATTAAAACTGCTTGAGTCTTGGAAAATCTCAGTTCATCTTTGACACTTAAGTAAAAACAGTACTTTTCAGTACTACACAGTTGTTTAAAAACTTTCATGTATGGTTCCATTACTGGTGCATGTCATTGAAACCCATTTTTGATGCTGTATAATAATTGTTTATTCTCAAGTTGAATATCTTCAGTAACATGTGCATGTAGGTTTCTAAGGGCCAATTTAGACGGCACAATTTTTGCTTACAACTGTTGTATGCGACTTGCTCACGGGGTGTCTGCGACACAAATTGTGTCGTCTAATGCAGCTGTACGACATCTTCACAACAGTTGCAGACAACACAAAAAATGCCATAGGATTTTGAAACATGTTTAAAACCCTACGACAGTCGTAGCCACAATCAAAATGTTAGAATGGTGAGTTGTATACGATCTTTGCCTGACGCAAGCAGCATGCACTACAAAAGTTGCACACAAAAGTCATAAGCAAAAATCGTGCCATCTAGATTGGCCCTAAATGAACAAATATGTACGGCAAACATCTGTATTTGGCAGTGAAGCCTAACATAACAGTAACACAAACACATGGTTGTACTGCATATATAATTATCTTTTAGTTCAAATAATTGTGTCAGGCGAACACAGGTCAAACGATGAATGCAAAATTGTTTAATATGTGTTTGCCTACCTGGAGGTAATGGTATGTAAATGCAGATTCTGCTACGCTGAGTCAAAACTCACATTCACCCAAATCACCTGAACACAATGTACATGCAGATTTTTGCCCTGCAGAAAAAAAAAGGTATTGCCATGAACATGGATAATATAACCACATAATTAGATACTATAGAAAGGTGGCTTTACACACAACCATATACATTAGTTAAATCTTTTTGAAAAAAAAAGTTGCTAAACAATGTGACACTAACTTAGTTCATTAATGGAGTCACTGAATGACTGTGCAGTACATAAAGCATTAGCTAAAAAAGGCAATAGGATTATGGAAAAGTTGTCAAAAGTACCCATGTTTACTTTGCTCTTGTATGGGTATGCTTTGTGCTTGGTTTATAATTTTTTTACGCCAATTTTGAACTTCATGTAGATTTGCATGCCATGCTTTACATGCTTGTTAGAGGGTGCTTATTACTGTTTGCAAGCTATAAACAAACATGGTGTTATAAGGAATACAGTGACATGTATGTGAATAGCTGTTAATCTTAATGGTTTATTGAAACAAAAAAAACATACACACAAACATTGAAGAACTATAAATTAGATACAGCTATATATTACATGTACCTTGTTTCATGTGCCAATTAAGTCACAACTTCAAACCCAACCCCCCCCCCCCCACTTCCCCACCCAATATCCTGCCCACTGTTTTTGATAAGTACTGTGTCCGACATACTGTAGTTGATTTGGTGGACAGAACTATGTACAGTGTATTTTTGGAGAGGCAAAGAGAGCAAAAAAAAAAAAAAACATCTAGAAACATTATTTTTCTGAAGCCACTGGAGGAAGATGTTATCTGTGAAAGTAACAGCTGTTTCAGTCAGCACCACTGGCATGTGGTATAAATGGAACGATCACCATTACGGTCGAAATTCTTTGGAAAAGGTAAAACAATAGATTGTCCACAGGCGTCATTTTTTCTTTCTCCTCATACATGTACATGTAAACCTGCTCGGCTCAATAATGCCTGTTAGGCTAACAAAAACATTAAGGTAATCTGTGTATTGAAACCTTACACTCAGGAAGTGTCTATATGCACTGTACAGAACAACTGCATTTAACTGTGCCACCTGGGGACAGAAATTTCCAATAATATTATCCGTCCCCTCCCCGCCCCCCCAAAAAAATATTCCAATTAGTCTAATTCCAATACAGTATTTTTTCGATTAAATGCCGGGCCCCGAATAAAGGCCGGGTATAAAAGAGGAAACTGTAAATAAGCCCCTCAGACGTTTGTTTTAAGGGCAAGATACACGGCTGTAAAAAATATATATATATAATAATACCCTTTCCTTAAAAATGGCGGGCCCAAATAAACTGCTGGTTTAAGCACAGGCAGCCCAAGCTAAGGTTGACAGCTGCACATATATTAGACTGTTTTTTCCACGCTATGCATAATAATGACATCGGCAACATTTAAGAGTTTGTATGGAAATGATACAAAACGTCTCAAATTGCCACAAATCAGAAAGAAGTCGAAATAAAAAAGATTTGTCTTATGTGTTTGCTAATGTCGACAATCTCACTCAGCCTGTCCCCGGCTGAGGGACATTTTGTCGTCGAAACGCGGCTTGCAATGATTCATGTGTGCACTTCAAATAAAAACGCATACCAGGAAAGGCGAGTTTCGTATTTCAGAGGGATTTTCGACGGCTTAAAATAGGATCTGGAACCCATGAGAAAGAACAGAGGTATGCGCAAGACCCAAGAATACACCTTTGAAGTTGTAGGGCGATTCGTTTATTGTGATGGAATTTATCGAACCTCAAGTGAGGTGCAGTGTGAAATTGTTTCCTGCCTTTAATTAATTCTAAACGTTCAGTAACTGATGAAAAATGTAAACCTCAATTTCTCGCCCAAAAAGCTGCAAACCAGCCCAGGAAGCCCTGAAATAATGACCAATACAACAATGAAATAAGGCAAATCTTTTTCATTTCGACTTCTTCTGATTTGTGGCAATTAGAGACGTTTTTTATCATTTCCATACAAACTCTAAAATGTTGCCGATGTCATTATTATGCATAATGTGCTGATGTCATTATTATGGCTTTCGTTACTTTTAGGGGACTCGCGCTACATAGGAAAAAAACTAGTGAAAAACTGTTTGAATGCACGCGCAAAAATGACGAGTGACAAATTTGATGACGAGCGTTTATTAGCGAGAAAAACAAATGAAAACAAAATGAAAAACGGTTAAACACTCATCTACAGTATTTAGGTTAAGCACTGATCGATAGTGATTAGGCCTAAGAACTCATCTATACTATTTAGGGTTAAGCACTGATTCTACGATGGTTAGCTTTGTTATTGTTGAGTTTAGTTATTTCTAAACTTTGTACAATTAATTGAATTCGTCATTTTTGCGAGTGAATTAAATTCGTCATTTTTGCGCGTGCATTCAGACAATTTTTCTCTATATAGCGCGAGTCCCCTAAAAGTAACGAAAGCCATTATTATGCATAGCGTGGAAAAAAACAGTCTAATTTATGCGCAGCTCTCAACCTTAGCTTGGGCTGCCTGTGGTTTAAGGAAACGCCGGTCCACCATGCCAAGTTTGAAATAAACGCCGGGGGCGTTTAGTCAACAAAATACGGTATGACCCTCATCCATACTAGACAGTTGGACCGTAAATGGAACGTCTCGCTATTAAGACGATTTCCGCTCAACGTTCGAGCAGTAAGTGCAAAAATTAAGTTACCAAAAAAATACTTGCAGCACTGTCACATTTTGAGAACAGATAAGAAGAACTTATCGTTACTTTTGCTCCCAAGCTGACCCCGCGAGAGAAAATTGGATTTGAAGTCATCCATATTTCAATTAAAAAGAAGCTTCATGTCAGTTCAAAACAAAATGGCGCCCGTTTTTAGCATACTTTTACGAGATTTGAAATTAATTTTCTTGAGAATGCTTGAGAATTTCATCGCGGGGTCACTTGGGCAAGTAAACTAGAGTGAGATGTTTCAAGTAGCATTTAAAATGTTACCGTGCTATGAGTAGTTTTTTGGTAAATATTTTTTGCACTTATTGCTCGAACGTTGAGCGGAATCCGTCTTAAACATTTAAGCTTAAATCTCTTGCTATTGAAGCGCTTATAAACTGTTAGTAAAACGAGGTAATGATATGGCTTCAAAATCATCCTCATCCCAAAACTGAATAAGAAAATACATATCGCGAAATATAACATTTTCTATACTATACTTCTTTAATCTATTCTAAGCATGCAAATGGGTTTAGTCTGTACACTCGTCAGCTGATTCGATCCTTCGCATCGAACGCTAATTCAACGTCGGGGAATTAACAAAAGAAATGCACTTACCTCGCTACAGAAAACACATATATCACGTGTGCAGCGTCTTCTAAAAATTTCTTGCTTTATACATGCATCCTGACTCCCTCAAAAACAGCACGGTCTCGGCTCAAACTTTCGAACAGACCACGAGGTAACCGCCGCCATTTTCATGCTTTTTGATTGCGAACTATAAACCTCGTTCCCAGGGTCTTCTCTTTTTTCAATATGGCGGCGGGTGACCTTTTACTATGCTGGGGGTCTCAAGCCAAGGTCAGACCCAGGCCTTAAGGACGTTCGCGCGAAAAACTTCTACAATACAGATTTTTTTTATACTTTTGCTACAGTCAGATAATGAGTTACCTATGTCAGAAATGCAAAAAAATTGGGGGGTCACCGACTTCGTTTTCAAAATAAAGCGCGTGGAAAGCTACCCCATTTTTGACAAATCGGCCCTCGCAACTCGACATGGCCTCAGTGCTTGTTAGTTGAAAAATATTTAAAATGATTCGCTGTAGACCCACTTTCTTAGTCAAATTTTATTTAAGTGGGTCTGTCAAGTAAACAATGTGAGCTGGTGTCATCCTTTTAGTTAAACTTGTCCTCTAAGACGGACTTTTACGAACACCGTACAGCTACAATAATAGCATAATTCGATGATGTAAGGGCAGAAAAGTTGAAAAAAATCAAACTTCCACAATACAGATTTTCTTTAATTTTTCTCAAAAGGTAGATAATTGACAGAGAAAGTGATCTATCAAAATAAAATATGGGGTCACCGAACATTTAAGAGAGTTAAACCCGTGCATAGATACTAAAGTGCCCACTGGCCCTATATATCTCCACATTTCTTCAACAGCGCGCGCGCTCAATGCATGACGTGGCAGTGAATTGCGTGCGCAGTAAGGATGCGCAGAAACAATTAGCGCGAACGTCCTTAAGTAGCTTGAGAGGATCGGAATGGAAGAATTGTGTCAATTGACTTACGTACCTATACCGCCAGCATTTCTCTGTGCAATAGTTATACTCCTAACGACTTACAACAACAGCTTTTTGCACAATTTGAATACATATTTGGTATCCAATACGGACACTGGACGCCTCATTATAGGTGGTGATTGGAATGTTACCCCCCGGGGGGGGGGGGGGGACTCCCATATGAAAGTGACAGGGATGCTCGTCGGAAAATTAGAATTAACACCCTAAAGGAGACCATGCAAAAACAGACAACTAAATAAGAGCTATAGAGATGTTAATTGCGCTAAAGATGTTGCAATCGAATGCTGTCTTCTATATGTAAATTTTAACAACGACGATTTCTGCGCTGCTTTAGACCACTAACACCGTATAATATAGATATTTCTTCACACACAACCCTAAGCGATACCTGTGTGGGTAAAAATATAGGCTTTCCGTCCTCAACACCCTAAGTGAGACCAAAATCTGCAATTTACAACCCTAAGCGAGACGACGAGTATCCCCGTCACTTTCATATGGGGGTCCTTCCCCGGGATGTTACCCTGGAAGCGGTAGATAAAAAAGGTGGTGTCCCATGGAAACCTACTATTTATCGGGATAAAGTTGTCACAATGATGGAAGAGCTTCACCTATGTGTCTAAAGCACTAAAACTTTCATCACGAATTGACTATTTCCTAGTCTGAGCTCAACTCCTTACAAATCAGGTCTCCCAGTTAGACACGATAGTCTCCATCGATCCTGATCATAAGGCAGTTAAACTCCAATTAACTATCCCACAAGGAAAAAGAGGTCCCGGTCTTTGGAAATTTAACAATTCACTTCTAGAAGACGAGGATTACATAAAACTAATCAAGGAGAATTTTCCTGTCATAAGCGAGAAATGGCTTGGAATCGAAGACGAAAGACTGAAATGTTAGCTTCTCAAAATGGAAATAAGAGATATTACAATCTCCTTCTCAAAATACAAAGCCAAATTACTCCGTAAAAGGGAACAAGAGACCCAAAATCGACCAGAAATCCTAGACAGCTTTATCTCCTGCGCTGCGCATACAGACTGTACCTACAAAAACGAGAAGGAATATGCTAATTTAAAACGTGAACTCGACCTTAATTATTTAAGGAAGAAAAGGACAAGGTTCTATTCTACACTCCAAAACAAGGTGGATTGAACAAGGTGTAAAACCGACCAAGCACTTCTTTAATTTAGAGAGGAGGAATTATAATCTTAACCCTATTCTGCCTGGGGGGTGCGGGGGGGGGGGGAACATTGTGCCCGCGCTGACTTTAACGAATTATCACTTTTAAACGGCTAGACAAATATTCACCAAATCTCGTGACTTTTCCTAAAATTTATCAGAGAAAATTTCCCTGTGTCAATGACGTGTCTATGATGATTGACGTTTCCATAGCAACCGTCTACTCAGAAGTGTATTTTGACTATTTTCTGTCTTTTTAAAGTATTTTTGCAGGTTTTCCCCCTTCGTTTGTACGAAAGAGACAATTTTTTACTTTTGTGTGCTTGTTTTGACTAAGTATGTTTCTAAGAACAAAATCATATATTCTTTGGGGACGTCATTGTCAGCTGTATGACTGCAGGTTTGGGATTCAAGATGGCAGCCTCAAATTCAAAATGGCTGGAATGTGACGTTATTGTGACTTCACGACACGTCAAAACTGACACGTCATTAGCCCAGTCTATTAAACTAATGACGTACTACAAACGTGCCAAGTTTCATCGCAAGAGCTTTAATACTTTTCGAGATTTATAAGGGGGGGTCGGGGGCACTTTGTGCCCCCCCCAGGCTCAGAAACTCCAAAAAAGCCCAGGCAGAATAGGTTAAGACAATCAAGAAATTGGAACGATCGCAGGGTGAATTTCTGACCAAAGAAGTCCTGAGTGTTCTAATCAATCCAGGTCAAACAGGCTTTGTAAAGGGCAGGTATATAGGACAAAACATAAGACTAGTCAACGACATTTTAGAGCAAACCAAACTCCAGAGCATACCAGGGATACTTTTGCAACTTGCCTTTTGTAAAGCCTTTGCCGGACACTATCGAATGGAGTTTCATTTATAAGGTCATAGCCCTTTTAAACTTTGGTGGCAGTATACAGCGTTGGATTTCGACCTTTTACTCAAATTCTGAGAGTGTAGTCTTAAACAACGGATTTTGCATTAACTACTTTAAATTATCAAGGGGGGTGAGACAAGGGTTCCCACTGTCCCCTTATTTGTTTATTATAACTGTTGAAATTCTAGCATGCAAGATAAGACAAGACCGAGAAATAAAAGGAATAAGTATTTTCCACAAAGAATTTAACCTAAGCCGGTTCGCCGACTACACAACCCTGCTTTGTAGAGACTGTAACTTGGTAAATACTCGGTAAGTTTTAATGACTAAGTCATTAAAACTTGCTTGGATATCTAGATTCTTGGGTTGTGAGCGAACGCATGCTGAATCATGGAAGGTTATTCCCAACCACTTCCTTGATAAATATGGCGGTCTAAACTTTCTGCTGCGGTGCAATTATGATGATAAGTTTCTTGAAGGGTTTAACTTGCCTCACTTCTACTTATTGATATTACAATACTATTTAGGACTAAAAACTTCCTTTAACACTCAGTTCTGTCAATATGTTTTATTTAACAATAAGGAGATTTTAATAGGTGGCCAAACTTTCTTCTATAGAAATTGGTTTAATAAAAAGTCTTTCTTATACAAGACCTTTTGTGCGAAGATGGGAAGCTGCTCTCCTACTCGGAGTTTACACGAAAATATAAAATACGAAATGCAATTTTTTTAATTTACATGAAAGTTGTTCAGCAATTTCCAAATATCTTATTGAGCTGGCACAAAAGAGTCATATCGACAAAATAAATTCTCTTTGCCCAAACTTATTTCAGCTTGCGCCTGACGTCTCCTTAGACCTGCTCAAAATGAAAAATAAAGACTATCATTGGCTTCTGATCGACAATGAAAAACATGAAATAAAGGCAAGCTCAAAATGGAAAAGAGACTTGCAAGTAGACGAAACAATCCTAGAAACCTCCTTTACGTGTGTGAAAAGCATTTGTAGTGACAATAAGCTTAAAGAATTTTACTTTAAGCTTCTGCACAGAACTGTAGTCACAAAAAAAGAATTGTTCATCTTTGGTATAGAGGACAGGTTGTGTGTTCATGCTGTGGACAAAACGATTTAATAATTCACACCTTTTGGAAGTGTCACTGGACACAATTGCTCTTCCTTGAAGTAATCAAATGGTTCAATGTGGAAAAATGTCACCTCTTTCTCGTTATCTCCAAGCGAATTAATCTTTTGAATAAAAACCGGTAGCAAAAAGCAAAATACATTTAATTTAATTTTTAAAATCAATAAAAAACTGAACTTCACAATTTTGTTCGCTAAATACTTCCTATATACGCAAAAACTATCTCTAAAAGAATTATCCTTAAACGAATTCATAGTCAAATTCACCTGGAGATATGATTTTAAAAAAACCAACCTCTAAATAAGGACATTATCTTAAGACACTCAACCGATTGTTTCATGGAGTATTTTGTTTTGTTAATTAACCTGACTACTATAGCGTGTGAAAAATGTATTCCTGTAACTTTTCATAATTCTGCTGCAACCAATATTGTATTTGATTATTCATATTATAGCTGCTCTATGTCTTTATATGTAGGGGTGTGTGTGTGTGGGGGGGGGGGGGGTACTCTGCACCTATAATTTGTAACTAGTAATAATTATCATAACAAATTGTTATTGTTGTATTTATTGTAATCGTGCTTGTAATTGTTTGTGCCTTGAAGCAAAATAAAAAAAAAATTAAAAAAATTAGAAGTGAGTGGTTAGTACTAGAATTGATTACTAGGTAAATTTCTGTTTGGACATGCAGAAAGACAGATAAATTCCGTTTTTGAAGTGCGAGATGGACTCGTTCCAATCCGGGAAAAAATGTTCCAACAGGAAGAGGTTTTCAGTGAAGACCTTTGAAAGGAAAAACTGCCCGTATCACTAATTTCCCATGATTCTGAAAGTCAGAGGCTTGGGGGCTTTAATTCAGTGTAATTACCTCATAACAACATATTATCGACATAACTAGAACCTAGCGTTTTGTAATACACGCGTAAAAAAGCAGCGACAGTCCTGGTCGCTTAGTCTCTGTGAATAACGAGTTGCTTGGGGACATTTTCCAACATCAAAATGTTATTGTTGCAACGTCGCATGATTCACGTTTTCCTGCAGTAAGCCAAACACTTCGTACAAGAACTTAATTCTCTCTATTTCCATATTCAGTCCGTTCTGTTTATGCTGCTATAGGAAGCACAACAAACGGAACACTACTATTCCTTTCATTTCCAATCGCTCTGAAATAGTCGACAAAAGAACGCCCCCCTTTTTTTTTGTCCTTGAATGTCAGACCACGATGAAGTTCTTTGAAGCCTTTTTTCCATTTGTAGGTGAAAACTCATGCGCACATACCAGCTCTAAAATTAATTAGAACATGGTCACACCCACTCAGCCAATCAGCGTCCAGCATTTCGATGCTCTATATTCCATAAACTGTCTTAAATTATGTAAAGTGGCGGGGGCTTTGAAGCACAGGGAAATTGCGGGGTGAAATTACAGAGAATTTCTGCATTCATTAGTGGTTCTATATAGAGCATACTAATGAGGCATTGTTTTCCTTTGTTTGGAAGCCTCATTAGTATGCTCTATGTAGAGCATACTAATGACTAAGTAGAAACTACTAATGAATGCACAAATTCTCTGTGAATATTTATAACTAAATCGATAAAAACAACAGCTTCAACGGCGATGTAAAAAAAAAATGCAATCTTGTAATAGCAAAGCAAAAAGCAAATCGAAAGAAAAACCATTACTTTACAGCTTTACATGAAATAAGAAATGTTCAGACCTTAATTGAAATAGAAGGACAAACTTGTTCCTCCGCGTTTGCCGGACTACGAGAACTTGTCTTTGGTCTCTTGGCTTTCCCTGCGGGTTCCCCACTTACAGGTGCCGGTGGTTGAAGTGCGTTGAAGGCTACTTTCACCAGTGTAAATCTAGTAAATCTTGTGGGGCAATCACTGCCTTGAGTTCCTCAATTTCTGTGTATTGGCTCATGGCTGTTTACGCATCAACTGCGATAAACCGCGCGGTGAAGCACTCTCAGCAAAACATTGCAACTCATAGGCGTGTGTACAATAGAGAAAATGTCGTAAACAAAATAGCAACGTGATTTCAAGGTGAGAACTAAAAAATTGAAATGCAAAAATACAATCTCCACGCAAAAACGAAATTCTTCGTGGGTGTGACCATGTTCTAAGACGGTTAGACAATGAACGCTCGTGTCCTATGCGATACAGTGTCCCTCGCAAGATAGAATGCCACTCGGCCTGCGGCCCTCGTGGCATTCTATCTTTGCTTGGGACACTATAACCCATAGAACACTCGCGTTCATTGTCTAACCCTTACTTCAAAACGACGGACATCACGTATCATAGTTATTTCAGTCATTTCTCTCATTTGCATTACAATGTATTTGAACGTGGATGTTAGGCATTTTCGGGCAGAAACTGCAAAATTGCCTCACAACCTTGTAATGTAAATGACAAAAGTTAACTCCGAAAAGGGCCATTAGAACGTTCCATATAAAAAGAAAATTGTAATCCATTAAAGCGTAGTGAGAGCGTTCAGGATTTGAAAAAGCGACCCATTTCCATCCAGGCCATCCATGGCCAACGACACCTATCACTAACTTCACTGCTTAACCACTTGAGTTCTTCTGTCAAAGGCACTATTGTGTGATAGGTTGCCCGAGGAAATTTGACGTTCATAGCAAATATTAGCCCGAGAACGTAGTTCCAGGGCTTATATGAAGTTTGAACATCAAATTTCCGAGGGAAACTATCACACATGGGGCCTGAGACAGAAGGACCCTATTGTTTTTATTGTACAACGCTAAATTTTGAGCGAAAATTGCCAAAACTGATAGACGCCCGCTGAGAAGAGACACTATCGCGTCACGTGATCGATTTCGACCAATGGAAGCACGCCAATTAGTAATTAGTATATTGTCTTTGAACAAACCTTGACCATCATTTTTAGGGTGAAACGTGACTTTTGGTACTATTGTGTTACCAGGAGGTGTTACTAAAACAGCAGACAGTCCCTTTAAAACACGTACTTCAATGTAAATTCAACATGCTTTATTTGTTTTACTGCTTTGCAACAAACAATTACCAAAAGCTCTCGTTGCTTTCATTAAAAAGCAAAGCTGCTACTAATAAGGAAAAGTAAGCTTACATTAGTTGAATTTACTTATTAATATCGGTTAATTAACAGTTATTCACGGAAGTGGAGTTGAATGATTGTGGTAAAAATCACTACCACTATTCACTGAAACTAAGGTGAATAATTGTATTAGTATATACCAAGTCAATCGATAGCTAGCACCAAAAAGTTCCATTATTTCCTGAGAAATGAGGAAAAAACTCGAAATCCAAAACAATGCCGGGAAGTGAATGAAGAACACTCTCCAGAGTTGAAGTAGCCAATCAGAGTAGCCAATTAGAGGAGTTCCCACTTCATCAAGCGAAGACACAAATGAAATTGTTAAAAGATTTTCCTTCGCTAACTCGACTATTCTGGGTAGTTTTTTTTTGGCTATTTTAGTTAATTTAGTTTATAGTGTAATTTTTTCTATTTAATTTGGCAAAATAAAATGGTTGTTGTTGTTAGCACGCGAAAAACGCTATTCACTGATTGTTTTGGTATGTACTAATTCAAACTCATTAGGCTACACCATTCCAAGCAAATTTGCTTTTGAATACAACAAAGTACGAATGTTTTAACTACTCTAAAGCACTACTAATATCAAAAATTCACTAGAACGTTACCCAAAATTATTAATTCATAAATATCAAGCTAAATAAAGAACAAAGAAGATTATAAAGTACTGAATACTATATTCTCGTCACCTAAACAAGTCTTACGGGTATGATTATGTTACTTCTTTTGTGGCTTTCTGACGTACAAATATACTTGAAATCGTAATTGCCTTTACAACAAGTAAATCAAAAGGCAAAAGAAAGGTCGTCCGTGCAGTAGCAATCATCATCGAAGAAGCCAAATAAATGGACACTGAAGGTCGAAGCGGTCGAGATACTGTACTTCTTAAGTACATGTAACAGTACAAACCAAAGTAAAACAACCGACGATCACGATGGCTTCAAGTTGCCCCGACTTAAATTGGTGAGATAGCCGTAGGACTGATACTAGGTAAAGAAAGGCTATCTCTTCACCCTTGCAGGAGGGTGCATCTTCTTGGACGATCACCTTAATCCATGCAGTTAACTTAAATGATGTGTGCAAGTTGAACTTTCTGCAGCCGCGTTTGCAAGTGGGTGAATCCACTTTTGATCAACCACATTGAGACTAACATTATAACACAGAGTTACCGTTGCCTCGACTTTAACTGGAGAGATAGGCCTTGGCCTGACACTAGTTAAAGGAGGGCTATCTTTTGACCCAAGAGTGGAACTTCTAGGAGGATCACCCTTCACCCATGCAGTTAACTTAAATGATGTGTGCAAGTTGAACTTTCTGCAGCCGCGTTTTCAAGTGGGTGAATCCACTTTTGATCAATCACATTGAGACTTACATTGTGCAGAATTACTGTTGCCTGTTATTGAAACTTCAACGCAACTTCTACCAAAATAGGCTTAAAAAGCAAATTTAACGTCTGTTGACGATTTAAATTAAGGAATAATACCCACTCATGCAACATCTAAAACTGGTCATTCCTAGCCACAAAATACCATTTCTGTAAAAAACACTGAGATAACATATCGTTTAAATGTTTTAAATACATTTACATTGTCTAAAAAATTCTCATTGGAGAGCCTATTAAGGACGGTGCCTCCTAGTACAGAAGTGTTTGCAAAGATTATGACTATGGGGAAAAAGTAGATCTTAGAAAGGGTTATTGAAAAATATGGGTAACCACGCATTTTTCCGAGATAATTAAGCAAAACGAAAGCGCTAAAATACAAAGAATTTATGGCAATTTCTTTCCAAATTTAAGGTAAATTATCTCTGAAAAATGCGTAGTTACACCCAATTTTCTTTTGGATTCTGATAGCCCTTGCTAAGATCTGCTTTTTCCACATAGTCATAAACCGCGCAAAAATACTGTTGTATTAGTGGGTAAACTCCTTAAAGGTCAAATAAACCAAAATTTCGACATTTTTTCTTTCAATCTAATTTACTTGTTATGTGTCGATTTGGTATCAAATAAACATATTCTGAAGTTTCAAGTCAATTGGACTTAGGATCGCAGAGATAATGGCACGTGAAAAGTGCTACTTTTTGGCCTTCATAATCGTAGAGTGGTCGGGAAAGTTGTCGGTAAATTGTCGGAAACAACACTAGTGACGTCACTGTTGGCGAGCTGGAAAATTGCGGGGATTCGAAGTGTGAGGACTTGAGCGGAAAATCATGGTGTTTTGTGCTGCTATGAGAGTAAAGTAAGTAATTTTAAGTTTCCAGAAGATCCAGAACTGCCTCAAGAATGGCTCAAAGAATGAAAGGAGGATCGTTTCAACCCACAAAACACTGAGTCACGTGTCTGTGCAGACCAGTTTACACCACAGGTAACCAAAGCGATTCGATCGAAAATAATCGGCGGTTTTCCATGGAAAATACCTAAAAATCCAAATAAAGTTTGAAGAACCTTACCTGTTATGTGTTTGCTGTGTTTTTGCCGGTTTTCTGAGCTTGTGGAGGTTGTTTTGAGCGGTAAGTTACAGCGGTATAAACCATCCATGTCCGCCCGGTGGTTCAGGGATCAATGTGTTAAGAAACTTGAATATTACAAGATGCGCAAAACGTATGCGCAGCAACAAAAGGAGGCATAATGAACTTTAATTTTACAAAAATTATGCTTGTAGGTAGATTTCCATTGTCGCAAAAACAGTAGGAGTGCACGGACATTAAAATTAACAGTCTTTATATGTGTAAAATAAAACGAGAGGCGATGCATGGAGGGCTTACGTTGTCGTAAAACGATGAGCAACTTTGAGCACGTTTTTTACGTTTACTCAAGACGCTGACTCATACAACATCTCCTATTTTATGTACGCACGTATAAACAGCTCAATTCACACCGGTAAGCACAGAAAATTAAGGCGACAGTAGAAATCCATCTTACTTCTTTTGATCGCGTTTCTACAATTTAATTTTCACTATTGGTAGTGACTTTTTCTCAATTTACTACCAAAAGCTCCCGATTGAAAAAAAAATGAATAAAAAATAAGCCAAAAACATTAAGCAACGTTTCGATGTCATCACGGTATATCTATCACGTTAAGAACCAAACGAAAACAAAGTTGTTTTCTCAAAAAAAAAAAGGCAATGAGAAAATTGTGCCACAATTTTGCGAGTACAGTACAATATCCTAGCTTACCATGCCAAGAGAAGTGGGCTTGCAATTCTAACAAATCTATGTTGTGGCTTATAATTGTTTTGGTTCAATTTATTTTTCTTAGCCTAAGTCGCACCATAATATTACGGTGTTGCAAAGTTAAATTTCGTCTGCGACGCAGGCTAATTTTTCTCAGCAGTGAAATTTTTTTTCCCTTTGTTCACGATTACGGTAATGAATCTGACAAACAGGATAAGCTGGTTTGAAACTACTCCTTGAAAATTCCCCAACCGAAGTCAAAATTACACTGCAACATCTCACTAGAAAACGTCAACTCGATCTAAAGCATTTATAGTCAATTATGTGTACGAGATTCCAATGAGTTTCAACGGTTTACAGGACTTAAAAAACGACTAATCTCTTGTGAATTTTAATCCAGGGCGTGACTGTTCAAAGTAAGGTTAACATCTAACCCAGGATAAGCGTACGTTGTCAATTCCAGTTTGCAACTCGAAAGTGTGGATTTCTGTAAATTTGTTTGACCTACATTTTTTACTCTGAATACGCCTCTTTTCAGCGAGAAGAAAGGAGACTTTGACTGACAAGTTTCTAGCTTTAAATCTATTTAAGTATATATAAGGTTGCTTTACTTCACGTTTTTAACTTTAAATGCCGGATGAGCGTTACCTTTCTAACATCTCGACCCTAAAAAATATTGCAGGGAAGACCCAGGACTGAAAAATCCAGGTGTTGACATCCTTGACAGTGCAGATCAGCGGCATCTATCTCATATTATTAATTCAGCATACTGAGTGTCATCATAAGCAGGCGGTCTCCTGACCGGAGAAGCTGCAGCCCTCGGCATGCTACCTCCTTAGTTCACTTGCTCAACTTGAGTATACATAACCTCCCCTGGCTTTCACTGTGGTGATTAAAAGTAAAAATAAATAAATGAACAAATAAATAAAAAACTAAATAGATAAACAAAATGAAATGAAATGCTTCTGTTTACTGTAGATTTGCACGAAGCTACACTGTAAATTCAAAAGATCTGTTTCAGCCCCAAAAGTGCCAAAATACCAAATTAGCCCTGATGCCCATGGAACTGAAACGAACCTATGTGGAACTGTGGTGGTCACCTTTGGGGCAGACCGACCCTATCAGAAATCGTAGCAGCTCACAGTGGCACCCAATTGAACCCTTTGGCGCCGGACCAGTCCCTGTAAGTAGGACTATCTATTATGGCCTTAATTAGGACAGCCAAATTAGTCCCTACAATGTTACTGTATTTTACACACTGAACGGGCCCATTTTGGAGGCTAAAACGGAAGTTATGAATTTACAGTGTACCCAGTTAGTATGTAGGCAGTCCACTCAAACACAAACTTAACAACCGCAGTAAAACTCCGGTAGTGCCACTTTCAAGCGTCACAAAAATGTTGTCGTATCAAGGGGGATTTCAGGTAAGAAAAATACTCAGCTACCCTTCTGCCAAGAAAAAGTAGTCGTTCCATTGGCTGACTGTTCTCTATATCAAACCTTCAACTCAATGAAGGGTAAGAAGTCAAGCGGCAAATTGATGAAGATTTAACCCGCTCAACTCGGCAGCCAATTGGGTACTCTCGTTCTGGTCACATGTATGCATGCGTTTGAATACTGGAGGAAGACCACTAGTGCTTGCATGCAAAATAATTGTTAAGAAATTAGAGGAAGATCACTTGTGATTTTCCTCCGATTTCTTCCCGACTGAGAAGCCACTTCAAGAACTTGTGTTTTGCGTTTCGTCACGGTCTCCAAACACTTGAAAACAATAAAGCACTGGCTGTTTTACCATTTTTGTTGTGTTTGAAGCCCCTGATAAAAGAGTTAGACTCGTTGAAATATTACATCAACAAATAAATGAGAGTTTGGCTTCGATGGATTTGATCATTGACAAAAATTGTAACTTTGATGTCAAAATGCTATTTTTGGTACCAACTATCAAGTAAACAACACCTCCACTAAGACCCTATACAAATGGCACCTCAGCTTTATTCTCACCTTGCGTGATCTCTCCACTTGATTGTAAGTATTCGATGGTGGCTTCTCGTCCCCTTCTCTTGCTTGTTTTGTTTTTTTGAAGGTGGCTTCGCCGGTGGCAATCCAGACGCAGTAGCATAACCTGCGGCAGATCCCGCATCAAAATAGCCACTGTTATTTAGACCAGGAGCCGCAGATGCAGGAGCTCCACTCCTGAAAAACAAAAAAACAACAACAAAAATTACAGGTAGAAAGTAATGAACACGCAAACCTCAGTGCGTCAAGTCATCTGATGAACGTATGTCCCTAAAAATTTAATCCCTTCATCGATGTCAGCCACACACAAATCTGTGTGTGATCAGCCACTTTGTACTTCTTCATACCTAAACCTACAAAGACCCCAAAACTCCTGCCTTATTTACAACGCTATCGATTTAACATACAGGTATGATGGGTCGGTGGTTACAAACCTTGCCTTAGCCAAGAAACTCTACTCCACTCCACGCTGTCTCTCCCATCCCAGGGCTATAAATATGTTCCGGC
The DNA here is from genome assembly GCA_964017195.1 of Siderastrea radians. Taxonomy (NCBI): domain Eukaryota; kingdom Metazoa; phylum Cnidaria; class Anthozoa; order Scleractinia; family Rhizangiidae; genus Siderastrea; species Siderastrea radians. The sequence continues at coordinate 9,158,921 of OZ024895.1, read as the reverse complement.
GACAACTTAATCGGGATAACCTCGCGAGAAACTAGCGTCCCATCCAGCAGGAGTGGGCTGGGGCTCCATGCTACAGAAACCGGGGATAAATCCGGTTGTGTGGGGGAAGCTTGTAGCTTGTGTGCAACTTTACATTTACCTACATTTATCGTTACCTTTACCCGTTCATTCAACCTTCGAAATAGCGCTAGAAGGGCACCACACTGAGAACTACCCCATTTTGTGTTTCATAATCAGCTCCGCAGAAAGAGCCTTTTTAACGGGACAAGATAGAAAAGAGGTAGTGTGAATGCTAAAAGAATGAACAAAGAATAGCAATATACTTACTTCCCTTGACCTGCAGCTTGATCATCACCGACTTCTTAACAAAACAAACAAAAAAGGCAAATCAAAACTGTAAAGAGTCACATCGTATACTCAATTCGTCTACATGCGACTGTATGTGCATCGACATCCTTTGCGCTTACTCGTATGCTTGCTACTAAGTGGACAGAGCCTCCGACGGGTGTCACGGTCTTTGGGGAACTCAGATTTTTTTTAGTGTAATTTCATTACTTCGTTCCTGTGGCAATGTTAACACCAGTTGGCAATGCTGATCCAAGCAAAATACAGCGACTGCCACATATGAACGAAGTTAATATGAACCAGCTCCAAACGATTCGTTACGAGTACAGCTAAGTGGTAAGGACATCCGACGGATGTGCAATAAGTAATAGGTTCGATTCCCATCGGTGACTCACTTAACCCTATTCAGACCGGGCTTTTTTGGGTCTTCTGGGACCGGGGGGGGCTGATTCGGCCACCACCTCTTACCCCCGAGAATATTGAAGCTATGAAAACGAAACTTGGAGGGCAGATACTACGTTTAATAATGTCTCCCTTGAGGTCCGCAACATAAGCTGATGACGTCATATGACGTAACAATTACCTCAGGTTCTAAAATGGCGGCCATCTTGGATCCGCCATCTTGGATTTCTTCTTTTTTTCAGAACCTTTGAAATTTGCCAAAATTGACCAAAAAGTATCCGGAATCAATAAAAGAACACGAAAATGATATAAAAATGTAAAATTTACTTCAGAAAAGTTATAATTTTTCAATGAAAAGGTTAAAATTTAAAACTCTGAAAAACCAGCCTGTCAAAAAGAGGTTGCTATGGTAACATTAAACTTGATTGACAAGCACTTGCAACGCCAAATTGTTCCCAGATAAATTTAAGGAAAAGTCACCAAGTTTGGTGGGTTTAGCTTGCTTACTGATGAAAAAATTTATAAACGTCCAAAGTCAGTGCGGGCACAATCGCCCCCCCCCCCCGGTCTGAATACGGTTAAATAACTGACATAAATAAGGATTTCTACCCCTAATACGCCTTTTCTACTCATTTAAGATAACAGAAACTTTATTTGAGGCAAACACAACAAGAATAATATCTATATCATAATTCAAGGGCAAACCATCTTTGCCAACAAATACATGTAGTGATGGCGATTTTCTAGCAAACCAAGACGAAGGTCGGAAGCGAATGAGGTAAGAAAAGATCGTCCAATTACATCTAGAGAATTGCAAAGAATTCTGCGGAATTGCAAAGTACGAAGCCAAGGTCGAATTTGCTTTCCTCCATCCGGCTCAAAACTAAGAAAGAAGCTGACAACTTTTCCAGTGAAGACCAACTAAACCAAACGGCCCAACTTTGCTTTTGCAAACCTTCCAGAAGTTTTTCTTTTCTTTAGCATCGCAGAAAAATAGGGAAAAGTTATTTCAGCTTGTATAAGGTGTAGTTCATTGCTAGTGCGTTCGTTTCTGTAGTTGGCCCTTCCTTGTAAACAGCCTCCAGCATTTTTCTGTTATGTATTCGGCACCAGTTTTTCTAGACCTCAAGCGTGCAATATTATTTCATACAAAAGGAAAAACCATCATCTATTTGGTAAATAAATAACCTTTATTTGGAGCGAAAATGTACAGGGATCTTTGTCTTTATCCGAGAATTAAGGACGATGCCTCGTAATACAGAGGAATTTTTACGAAGGTTATGACTATGGTGAAAAAGCAGATCTTGGTTAGTGGAATCGAAAATCAAAAATGTGGGTAACCACACTTTTTTCAGAGATAATTAAGCAACCATAATTCGAAAAACGCTTCAAAATACAAACAGTGTATGGCATTTTCTTTCAAAATTTTAGCTCAATCATCTCTGAAAAATGCGTGGTTACACCCTATTTTCTTTCTGGATTCTGATAGCCCTTGCTAAGATCTGCTTTTCACACATACAGTAGAACCCCGGTAACGAGAAATCTGAAACAGTTCGAGTTAGCGGGGATTCGACTTATCGGGGTCGATTGAATATTCAATTTGTCAGGTTAATAATTGATAGTTTACTGATTTTTCAGCACTTCAGTATACAGTACAGTGCAAATTAAGCTTAATCCCGTCAGAAACTGTAAAAACGATTATGTATTCTTTTCTTGATACAGTACTGTGAATGTAACTCAGATGCTCAAGATCATAAGATCGGGAAATGACTGTTAGTGTTAGTTTTAGTATTCAAATCCGAGCTAATCCGATTACACGTCAAGAAGAGCTAATGGGATATTTCAATGGGCATCCGTGATGAGTTGCAAGAACCAGAATTCGAGATATCGGAGTAAATTTTGATCAAAGGAAACCACATTTAGTTCGAGTTAGCGGGGAATTCGAGTTATCCGAGTTCGAATTAACTGAGCAAAAATGACTGAAAAGTGGGGTCAAATCCAATGGAAATGGGACTTAGTTCGAGTTAGCGGGGGAGTTCGAGTTATCCCAGTTCGAGGTACCGGGGTTCTACGGTAGTCATAAACCGAGCAAAAATACCTTTGTATTAGAAGGCAAATTCCTTTAGAAACCCGAGTATCTTGGACCTGGGGCCCGTTTCTCGAAAGTCTCGGCAATTTTTCGGGCCCGGAAAGCTATTTTATGAGCGCAAGGCTTACCTTAAAGATTTAAAATTTTGTTGACTTTTAAAGCTAAGCATTAAAATTGAAGTTGACGGAACAAGTTGAGCTGGTATGTGGGCTAAAAGCTACTCCACTATTCTATAGATTTGATTTTAAAATGTAGCTCCGGGCCCGAAAAATTACCGGGACTTTCGAGAAGCGGACCCCAGGGGCCCGTTTGTCGAAAGTCCTGGTAACTTTTTGGGCCCGGAGCTATATTTTAAAATCAAAATCTATAGAACGTTGGCATAGTTTTCAGCCCGCATTTCAGCCCGAATTGTTTTATTAACTTAGAATTTTATTACTCAGCTTTTAAAACCAACAAAATTTGAGTCTTTAATGTAAACATCGCGCACATAAATAACATTTATTACCAAAGGGAATAAATAAATTTGTGCAGCCTGCCTTGCAATTAATTACCCCGGATGGTGTCACATCCGGGACTTTAACAGGTTTATATTTAGGCTTCTGAGCATGTGGTTGTAGGCCTCTTTCATTTTAGCTTCGGTGCAGGGCAAGCATTTTTGCATTTTCTTCTGCGAGTATTTTTACACAGGAGAACTACACGGCCAGAATTCCCAACTTTCTCTTTTCCAACGGACGAAGAGAAGAGCTGGACATTGATTCAAAGGACAACCAGATATAAAGTAGGCTGTGTTTATTAGTTTTCATCGCCACTGCATTACCGTCGCTCGAGTCACATGGCGGCTGCGAACCCGAAACCACGTACGCTTGTATTAAGGGCATTCATTTGTACGCAGATTGGAAGATTTTGCGGCCCAAAAACATTCCGACGGATCTTTTGACCTCAACTTAGGATTGGCAAAGGTCTGTTCGGTAGTTTTTCACGGGAAAGGAGGGCGAACAGTGGACAAAACAATCAAGTATGATCTCGATGACATTCGCAGTGCCGCCCCCCACATTGTTATCCTCGAACTTGGATCGAATGATCTATGTGACAAGGACAACGACCCCGAGACTATCGCGCTTTCCATAGTCGCTTTAACAGAGCTTTTACTCAAAGACCTGAAATTGCGATTTGTAATTGTTTGTGAAGCCATCGCACGACAGAAGGAGCCTTTCGACGGATATAATGAAAAGGCCACACAAATGAATGATCACCTGAAGGAATTATTACGTGGAGTATCAGTCGCGAAGTGTTGGCAGCATCGTGGTTTGATTCAGCCGACGAATAATGCAGTATATGACCGCGACCGCATTCACTTAAACTATATGGGAAACAAGGCCCTTTACCGAAGCTATAGGGGTGCCATTTTGTGGGCACTGTCCCACGTTCAAAAGGGTTAATACCAATGTTAGGATTTTCAGTATAAATTCGGCCTTTATAATTCGTGCTGCATAATTTTATGTGGACTATCCTTAATAGGATACCAGGCACCATGTGCTTTGTTGCAGCCATTTGTTATTATTGGCCAAGACTTTGTTTTGGGCCCTTATTGTCACCACACATTTGTTTGTTATGGACGTACAGTTTTTGGCTTTTGTCAGCATGGGTCATGATACTTATTCGGCGGGAGCAATACTGCTCTGGGCCATTCATGTACCAGGTTATGCTGTTGCATCATTATGTATGCCTATTACATCCTTGTGGTGTGATAGAATTTTATGGGCCATATGTTTATGTCGTCCTATTTTGTTGTTGTGTGGCTCAAGGGCACCAATTTTTTGGCTATTGTTTCATGTATGCACGGTTTACCACTGTCCTTCCAAGCTCTAAGCGGAGCTTTGCGCTACTTTTTCCTGTTTACACTCATAATACGCCCTAAAAGTTTATTTTCGTTGCCAGAATGCCTCCTAAAACAACACAAAGCCACTTAAGCAGAGTGGCCAAGAGGCGTCGAGTGGTAAGCAAAACACCTTCAGAAACGCCAGGGCACCCGCACCCATCACTCCTTCAACCGATCCAGTCAGGGTCCCAGGATAACTCCCCTGCAGTACCGGTGCCAATGCAGTCGGTCCTTACCCAGGAAACTCTGGCAACTCTTTCAAATACAATCACAGCAGCGGTAGCTAGCGCCTTGCAGAATGTTGCCCAAGTCCCACCATCTGCGTCAGCAGCAATACCAGTGGTGCAGTTCATTCCCGATCCTCCACAGAGGTCTGGTACAGCAGTCCATGGGAGTTCCGACATAACAGAAACCACTCCCCCTACTGACAATGCAGACCAATCAGTGCAACACACTGTTGACACAGCAATCCAGCAAGTAACTGGTTCATTATTACCCGGTGCAGTAACCTCACCACCAAGTAAGAACACTTTTTTGTCAGCGGCTGTTTCACTAACACACCAAGTGCCCGATAAGGTTAAAAAACTGATATGGGCTAATGAATATGTAGATTTTGCCATCCTGCTAAATAGTAGTATTACTCAGGCAAATGACCATTACACCTTCAGGGTGGAGAAAGATGATGGGGGTAAGCCAACTTTAACTCTAGCACCTAATCCCAAATAACTTTCCGGGCCCGAAAAGTTATCGGGACTTTCGAGAAACGGGTCCCAGGGGTCTGTTTCTCGAAAGTCCCGGTAACTTTTCGGGCCCAAAGTTATATTTTAAAATCAAAATCCACAGAAGAGTGGCGTAACTTTTAGCCCGCAAACCAGCTCAACTTGCTTTGACAACTTCAATTTTAATGCTTAGCTTTGGAAGTCAACAAAATCTTGAATCTTTAAAGTAAACCTTGCGCTCATAAAATAGCTTTTTGGGCCTGAAAAGTTACCGGGACTTTCGAGAAACAGGTCCTAGACCGGAGATGCTCAGAACGTATGCGCAGTAAAAAAAGAAGGCACTGTCCTTAAGGCAATCTCGTTCCCAGATCCCTCGTTACCCTCGTTAGAGGACGAGATTGTCCTTAGTGTCGAAGGAAACTGTGAGATTCGACAAACAGATAATGTCCAAGGACAAACATCCGTTAACCACCAAATAAAGGTTATTATCTTTATTTCCTTCAAATATTTTTGCTGGAATCCACGAGTGCATCAAAAACATAGCTGCGTAGGATGTTGAATTTTAGTGTTTAGTTTTTCGCATCACCGAAAAGTGTGTTGATTCCCTTTTAATTCTCTTAAACAAAAAGAAGCTCTTCCAAGCTGAAGTTTGCACACAACGTTTTTGAACTGGAGTTCTGAAATCTGAGGGATACCACTTCAGAAATATCAGTTGATATTTCCCGGTTTTAGGCATTGTGGTTGGAGCACATAATTTGGAACCAAGGACACATTTTGACCCAGCACACGCTAGCTAAAATATTTGATGGACTATCATGATTATCATTACTCACCCTTACTGCCCTTTCCAGGTTGTTTCTTCTTCTTATGCACACACCAAATGACAACTGCGACAATGATGGCCACCACAGCAACAGAGCCCACCACAGCACCAACAATAATCGCAGTTCTGTTATCTAAAAACAAATGAGATGTCATACATGTGGGATTTTTTACTGCCCCTTGATTAGCTCAATTGGTAGAGCACCCGTCTCCAGAGCACGAGGTTGGGTCAAGTTTTGGACTTGACTCAGGCATGGGAACTGAGGAAGAAAGGAGCTTCCTTCGTTTGTAGTTAAGGGATGTAAAAGGGAGAGGTTCAAACTATCTTCACAGAATTGTTAACAGTCATTTCATGTAAGAATACCACCGACCCGAAAAAACAAACAAACAAACAAACAAATTTTCTCGACTTTGAAAAAATACATCTGTAATAGAGAAAAACAAGTGTCATCGGTTGCTGAAAGTTTTAGCCGGCTTAAAGTCTTCAAGTTGGTTTCTTAATTGCTTTATTACTCGTGGACAACTGCTAAGTTAAATGTATTTCACCGCTCGGGAAAAAGGAATAAAATGTAACCCAACCATTGATCAAGTTTCAACCGGGTCGAAAATCTGCGACAAAGTTTATCACTCTCCACATAATACAGCGCAAAGCACCAAAAATGTATTAATGTAACCAGAATCTTCAGTATATTTATGAACAGCGATAAACAAAACAATAACTACAGATCTCTGTCATGTTGATTCTGGATTCACCGGTCAGGAACACAGGACGTAGTCTGAATCTGTTGTAAAGACATGTGGATATCCTGGAGCAAGTAACACCGCTTGTAACACAGGGTCCAGAGGAGCGAAGTTCGAGCAAAACGTTTAGTTTTCCTTGCGAAAGACAACCGACATAATTTGCTGCGAACTTGCGTTACTCGCGTTACCTATATTTTTACCGCAGGTCAAATTACTGTGGGCTATAAGGATCACTGAGATCGACTTACACTAAACTCGGCACTTCGTGCCTCGTTCGGAAAGCGAAGCTTTCCGAAGAAAAGCCGTTGCCCTTCGGGCAACGTGTTAGGTGACCGCGGAAGAATGGTCTGCGGTTTTAAATGGCATTTTTTTAAAATGGCATATTTTCAATATGGCGTACGCCGGGACGATGGCGTACTTAAAAAGCGAGCGCAAAGATCGAGATCGAGAAATACAGCGTATGGAACGAGAAGAAAGCCGCTCAAATTGGATTCACAAAAGGTTGCATGGGGCAAATTTATTGATCAAAATGACGAGGTTATGTATTTTACAAGGTAAGATGAACGAAGGATAGTTCTTGCGTACAAATGTAACTCCTCCGGGCCCTGTGCATGTAATCGTAGAGTTGTAGGCTATTTCGTACATTCTCATTCAAGAATTATCCGAAATTTTAATTAAACGTCTATAACAAAGAGAACCTCGAAAGGTAAGGCATATTTTTTGCCTAGAAAAAATGATGTCGGGTACAAAGGATTAACTGTAACGTAGCGACAGGATGGAGGTCTTGGAAAACAGTACTGGCAGCACTGCTACTTAGTTCTGTTTACTGATATTTCAGACATTTTCATTGCCAGGAAGATTTGGGAGCAGAATATGTGGAAAACATTGTGTGTTATTATAATATGCCAGTGTCTTCCATTGTCTGTTGGGTCAATCGTTCATGTTTTACTTTTTCACCCAACAATGTTTCTATATTAAGGTATACATACACTTAAGTGGAAACATACCACCAGGCTTTGGTGTAGTTGTGGTTGTGGGGCGGCTTGGTTGTACTTGGAATAATAGGTGCAATTCCAACAATGGATGAAGCATTGACAGAAAATCCTCCCAGTGTTCCACTTTCGGTGGCATTACGGAATACAGAAAGAACCAATCTTCTGTAACAATAGATGTGAACTTCACAGCCAAATTAACAATGAGAATTCCACAACTATATAAAGAAATTGAAAAGCAACTTTAATGGTGCTAATGACCTCTATGTTGGTGAACTGCACCTTACAATAACACAAGTTGTGTTCTACAATGCTGTCAATTCTATTACTAAAAACAAACCATGGACTGCGTGGCTGGCGGGATTGTTTCCGCGGCGGAGCCACGAAGGGAATGGCCGCGCGCGGCTTACGCCGCTCATGGCTGCTCCGCCACCAAAACTTTATCTTCGCATACAATACCGCCAGCTAAGCAGGCTAAAACAATTTTCAGCGGTTCAAAGCTCGCCCTTGTGCGTTATGATTACTGGTTTTCCTGTGTTTCTGATTTTTAGGTCTTGCTGATGGTTATCATTGTAATAATTACCAGGGAAAACAGAGTAAAACACTACTGCGATTTTTCAACTTCAGAATTTGTGTATAACGGAAAGGCAAAGTAAACTGAATTAGAACTAGAAGTCAAATAGCACGAGATTAGCTGAAGAGCTACCCAATAAATTATTAGTATTCTTACGTTTGCGCAAATACTTTTTACACGACTGAAATCAAATTTATCCTTTCAAACTTGTGATACTGTGAAAAAATAACACAAATGGACGATAAATAGCATTATACAGAAATAATTCATATAGAAAATGAAAAAAACGTTTAATGAATACATGTATCTAAAAGGGACGAATAATGAACAATAATGAATACATGTATGAAAGGGATAAAAATTTTCTGCGGTTGCCTCTTCAACTGTACAGCGCATACGTATAGCATACGTATAGCACGAAAATTTCCCAACATACATGTATCCCAAACGCTGTTTGAGGATGCATTACAAGATCAAATGAAAAGGGAAGCACGTGGATTCGGTTGGAGAAATTGGCTTGTAAATGTACGAGAGTTAACCAGAGTACCCTATGAAATCATGTGAAGACAATTTGACTTTAATACTAATTTGATCTGTAAAAGTTGCCCACCTGACTTTTAGCAGTGTTGTCTCAGTATAGGACCTCTCATTTTCAAAGAGCTTGTCCACCTACAATCATGTTATCGTTTACTTCAAGTAAATTAAAGGGTCGGGTAGCTTTACTGGAATACAACAAAAGGAACTACACTTGCTACACTTGGCATGAGACAGCTGATAAAGTTCTGTTAATTATTGGTTTCAGATAATTTAACAATAATAATCTACGACATTCAATTCCTTTTGAATAAACCTTTTGGAAATGACATGAAGTCATTCCCTGTTATGTACATGTACACTCTACATTGTACCTCAGTACTAATTTCTTTTATTCTGTATGATCGTTTACTTTTTGGAAGACGTGCTTTGCCTGCCCTAAACTGCCGTAGGATTGTGAAAAAATGGTGCCCCAAAAGTAGTCCCTACCTGGGCCGTTTCTGTTAAAGAGTAATGAGCCATATGAAATTGACGGACCCCAGACAAAAATTATGGTTCAACCAAAAATACTATAAAAACTACTCCCAAGCAACAACAATTGTGTATACATGGCTCAAGTACTAGTGTTGATCATGACAGTACAGAAAATTGTATTTAATATTTTTACCCTTGTGCCTTTCATACTAATGAAGTGACAATAAAGCACTTTGCGGTTGTCTTTATGTTGTACATTAGGTTTCTTGCTTTCAACTACAGCTGTACATGTACTTACATAGTTTAAGTGCTGCTGTCCAAAAGTACCCCATACCCAAAAGTACCAGCCCCTTAGTACTACTACTTCCAGAATTCGACGGTACAGCCAGACTCATATTATTATCTCTGATTTTTACATTACATGCGCAAACATCCAATCAGAATATCAGGTGCCTAACTCAAGGCCACAAATGAAAATGAGACGGTTTCCTGCAGCAGTAGTCTGGGAGCAGGGATGGTGCAGTGGTGAGAGCACTCGCCTCTAATCAATGTGGCCCGGGTTCAAGTCCCGGTCTCAGCGTCAGATGTGGGTTGAGTTTGTTGTTGGGTCTGGTCCTTGCTCCGAGAGGTTTTTCTCCGGGCTCTCCGGTTTTCCCCTCTCCTAAAAAACCACCATTTCTAAATTCCAATTCGATCTGGACACAGTGGACGAAGAGCCACCTTGTGGATGTGCCACTGCTAATTCCCATTTATTTATTATTTTTTAAATTCTCGCGAGACATACGAATTAATTAACAATGGCCACACTTTCCCACGTCACGCTATCAACCGAATGCTATTTACGTTGGTGTATAACGCCAACAGCTGAAATGAGGTCGCAATCTAGTTTTTATAAAACAACTAAGAGAATCATCCACAACTTAACAAAGTAGCTACCGCTTCTTTCAGTTTCTTCCAAAAGGACTCGTCGTACTTTCCTTCAGTACATTTTTCGCTCCAATGACTGCAACAGAATCAACAAAAAACATTTTTGACACTTACATAATATCGTAATTATGACAATTTAAGATAAGGTTTCACTTGTAGAGCCAGAAGTAACGTAGTCTCCTGAGACCCAAATAAACTGTTATCCATAAAATTATTAGTTGTTGGACATACAATGAATTGATGTCCAAAATCAAAGTTTCATGGCTGGCAAATGTGAAAAATTGTGGAAAATACTTACATGAAATGGAGATATGTGCTTGATTACACAGGAAATGATAGAAGATGTTAACAGTGCTAGTGCAACATGCACACTTTTATACGTTTTTACATTGCAGCTCGGAAATAATAACTCCACCACTAAAACGCCCGTCGCTACAGAACTACAACAGTACTACCAGGCAGCTTTTTGTGTAGGATTCCCAGGAGATCTTCGGCGTGGCTTTCCAAATCGCTCAGCGTATTGGCGTGCGATCGTGGTCTTTGGCGTAAAGCGGCATAAGACTGAGCCAGCGCAGCGTAGGAGGGTGTAAGGCTTGGATAAATTCTGCTCTTAAAAATGGCTTATTCTGCCTGCCGGCAGTGCTCGTAAAAATCGCTTATTCTGCTCAAAATTCTGCTCGGACACCCTTATTCTGCTCGAATTCTGCTCGTTACCCGAAAAATTTTCGGCCCTTCGGGCCTTATGTATTTTACGCAAATATGGAAGGGAGCCTGGGCCTAACCCCAAGCAAAATTGTAATTCATCTTACTTTGTATTGTTGAATTGGTCTGCTTAGGGGATTAGCGTACAGACCAGCAACCAAACTGTAGACTAATTTTCTTCTCTCAAGTCTTCTCTTTTTTAATGCACACTGCTGAACTTTACAGTATAAGAGCTAGCTTCGAATCACACAAAAACTATCGCTCTCATCTTTTTATTTTGACCAGGTGAGAACTTTCAATTTCATGTCAGTTACCCGTCAAACACAAATTAAAGCTGACGCAATGTCCTGCGCAGAAGATCCATTACGATAATACGCAAGCGCACGAAAACGATTAGCATAAAAACCTTCGAGCAACTAGGTAGATACAAAATCTACTTTAAGCTAAATTTTCGGTATCGTTCTCGAGGTATCTGGTCAAAATAAAGTAACAAGAGCAATATAAAAATTACAAAGAACAATTCTATCGATTTAAATTTAACACATTCTACTTAAATACAAGTGAAATCGCAAGTTGAATATTATTACATAACAGTAAGCTACACGTAAACTAATTTTAGAACAAAGGCTTCTTCTCCGGATTTAAGGTCCGCCTTTTTCAATAAATTAAAAATGTACGTGATCGGCTATCTTGGAGAGTAAAATTAACATGCACAACAGAACTTGACATAACACCACTAACAATAGACTATTTGTCTTGTTTAACACTTGTGAAATAAAGTTTTCCTTTAAAAACAACCGACTAAAAAGCAGTAACTACACGGAATATTAAATGGTACGAATTCAGCAGGAAACACGAAGAGATTGCGTTTAAAATGTTAAAAGTAAGATAGAAAAGTTATTACCAGGAAAACAATCACGAATGTTTAACCTTAAGGTCAAAACCAAAACAAGCAAATTGATGTACTGTACAAAAACAATTGAACATTTTATCAAATAAAGATTAATTTCCTAGCAACGTGTAAATAAACATTGGAAAACATCTGTTTCGCGCCAAAATCGTACCAAGGAATAAATATCGAAAACACAACCAAAAACGAACTGTTGAAAATGTTGCGATCACTAAAACCTACAATAACTTACACAAAACTTATACAATCATTATTCTAAAAAATCAAGCATCACACAACATAAGTATTGATAAAAACTACAATAGATACGATAATTGCAGTTGTTGTAACACCTTTGGATTGTCAAAACTGATGAATAAAATACGAATGTTCAGAATTTACCACGCGAAGGTTACTCTGAAAAATTCCGTATTTTCACGGTCAAATTAACCACGGATTTAGCCTGCGCGTTACGCTGGTGTCTTTGTTATTCCTCTGGGTATTCAGAGCCAGTGATACACGTGTCTCTAGGGATTCCGTCTGTCTATTTAAGCAAACTAACCTGGATTTTCGGCCTCTTTCGCCAAGTAACGCCGCGCTGGACCAGTGAACAATTTTTTGCTTTTTTCTCTCTGTTCCTGCGTCGCCGAAGCCACGCTATGGCCGTCCCCGCAGAACCAAATACCGAAGCTTTAGCGAATTTGATGGAAGCACAGCCCGTTCAACAAGTTCAACAAGTTCAACAACAGGGTCAACAACCTCAAGTCCCACTTCAATAACCTCAAGTGCCGGCGGGCGCCGCGGCCGATGCCCAACAAGCTCAAGTTGGCGAGGTATTCTGTTCAAGTTTCTTATTTTATTTTTCGTTCTTGTGCGCTGTAGTTCTAGGCGTTTTCGTCTTCGGCTCTTGGTTTAGTTTTGTTGCTTTTTATTATGCTTTTCGCTTTTTCGTACATCTCCTTATGGTTTGGGTTTGCCACGTGCTTTGCGTTTCTCTCGCTTTTAGTGTCGCTCTATGCCCTCCCCCCGCTCGCATAGTTAGTTTATTCCCCGGGTTGTTTATTTTTGTCTATTCTCGCTTCGCTCCGTGTACTTTGTGTTTTGCACACTTGAGCATGCTCTTTTGTTATTTCGCTTTATCAGCCTATTTATGCCTGTCGCGCTAGTTTTATTTGGGTTGGGTTGCCCTTTTGTTTTATTGTTTTACTTTATTTGTCAGGGTAAGCCCTTGGGAGGAGATTATTTTTATCTGGGTTCCCGCCTTTATTTTGGCGTGTATGTTTTTTTTCTTTAGTTTAAGCCCTTTGCGCAGATTTCATTTTTGTATGGGCGTCCGTTGCGCGATACTGCGCCGTTTCCGCTAGGGTTTGGTTTCTGTTTATTTTCGTTTGCGTCCTTAACCTTAGTTATTTTCTATTGTGTGTTTTTTATTTTATTCATGCGTTCCTCACCCTTTCCAACTTAAGTTTGGTCGTGTGTTCGACCTGAGAAAGAGTTTGGTCGTGTGTTCGACCTGAGAAAGAATTTGGTCGTGTGTTCGTCCTTAGAGAGATTTTGGTCGTGTGTTCGACCCCAGGTAGAGTTTGGTCGTGTGTTCGACCTGAGAAAGAGTTCGGTCGTGTGTTCGACCTGAGAAAGAGTGTGGTCGTGTGTTCGACCTGAGAAAGAGTGTGGTCGTGTGTTCGACCTCAGAAAGAGTGTGGTCGTGTGTTCGACCTTAGAAACAGCTTGGTCGTGTGTTCGACCTAAGAAAGAGTGTGGTCGTGTGTTCGACCTAAGAAAGAGTGTGGTCGTGTGTTCGACCTGAGATAGAGTTTGGTCGTGTGTTCGACCCGAGAAAGAGTTTGGTCGTGTGTTCGGATTCAACCCGAGATAGAGTTTGGTCGTGTGTTTAGGTTCGACCCGAGATAGAGTTTGGTCGTGTGTTCGACCTGAGAGAGAGTGTGGTCGTGTGTTCGATCTTAGAAACAGTTTGGTCGTGTGTTCGTCTTCTTTTAGAATTTTTAAAGTGTATCGTCTTGGTTTGGTTCTGTTATGCTCCCCTATTTGCCTTTTCTTTTCTTGCGAACGTGTCGTTGATTTTAGTTTTTACACCTTTTTGTGTTCCTCTAGGGGAACGCTGGAGACGATATAGCATCCTTGAAGAAAGAACTTGCGGCTCTCCGCCAGATGCATGACGCTGGAACTGTTGATTCCGCATTGTCTCTTCTTCGTCAACATTTGGCGCGCCCGTCGGGAATTTTTGATCCTCATGCAGCCCTTGCAGCTCTTGAACAACTTGTTGATGCCGCCAGGGATAAGTAGACGATCGGGCTTCTAGGTTTAGTGTCATCCTACGCCAAACACGACCTCTGTTACTTGACCCGTCATTTCAGCAGCTGCTTCTAAAGTTGGTTGAGGACAAGGAAGAGGTAGCCATCGCCAAAGAAATTCAAAAGGCTCTCAAGCGTTCACTGCCCCCGTATCCGCCAAGGGAGGAAAGGCCACGGTTTAATCCGTATCCTCGTCGCCAACCCCCTATGTGTTTCGCCTGTGGAAGACGCGGTCATTTTGCTAGGTCATGCAATTCCCGGCCTAGGGGCGTTTCCAGCTACCGTAAACAGAATTGAAAAGGGTGTTTCACCCGGAACTGTTGTTTTTTGGCACTATCAAACAGCGTTTCATTCAAATCAATACGTGTTGTTTGTTTTTTGTTTCCTTTAACTTTTTGTATTGGGGTATTTTATCCCCCCCCCCCGCTCCTTGTCGTGACCAGAAGGGAAATCAAAACAACTCCCTACAACCTGTCCTAGGACGGGTTCCTGGTGCGGCCGGGCTAGCGGGTGTTTGTCCTCCCTCTTTTCGTTATATTCCTTTGTCCGAGGTCAACCGTTTTAAGTTAGTTATTCCCTCTTTTTCATCTCTTTCATTCTCAGTTCTTTTGCGGAAAATCTTAAAAGTGTTGAGCACCGCTATCGCGAAGTCACTTGGTGCGATTGGGAGGGTAAACCCACTAGCTTGGCCGGACCCCTTCCGTCCGTGGACATGGTATCTCGGGGCTTAACTTTCGCCTCCCCATCCATGTTACGTTTTCGGAATCCTGAGAAGTTTATCTCTGGAAACCTGTCAGGGTGTCTTCCTCACTCGAAATTAGTTCTTAAAGATTACCCAAAAGCTTCGGAAATTTTTCGCTATGTTTCAGAAGGCGTTAGAGTGCAAGAGTTTTTTGTTCCATTCAAGGGCACATTTCGAGGTCGCTCTTACAACGCTGATGTACCCCCGCGTATGCTGTTTCCTAACTCCTCTTCGTGTAATAATTTCCGCGACTTTGTTGCGCAAACCATTTTGGAAAGAGTGGCAAATGGTTCGCTCCTTGTTTGGGGTGAGGTTGGTAAAGTAGACCCCCCTCATCTGTTATGCCCATTACGGTGGAGCCAAGCAAGCCTCGCATGTGCCACGATGAGAGGTTCCTTAATTGTTGGATTAAAGACTGTCTATTTTCCCTAGACTACATCACGGATCTCCCTCGCTATGTTATTGTTGGTCATTACCAAACCACGTTTGATGACAAGAGTGGATATGATCACGTTCGTTTACACCCTTCTAGTTCTGCCTTTTTTGGGCTCGAATGGGAAGGTTGGTATTTTGTATATACCACCTTGCCATTTGGATGGAAGGCAAGCGCATATCACTACCATTCCATCGGTTTGGCGGCGACTTGCTATGTCCGATCACTCGGTGTGCCGTGCTCGCAGGATATTGACGATAGGCATAATGGCCAATTAAGACTACCGCCTAGTCGTACGCCCTCCTCTTTTTCGGGATTTCAACTGGCGGAAATGGCAGCATTTATTGCTTGTTCCACCTTTGTCTCGTTGGGTTACTTCATTGGAATTAAAAAGAGCTGCCTGATTCCCTCTATTGCCGTCAAATTCCTCGGCTACATTTGCGATTCGGAGAAACAAGCTTTTCTGCTCCCGCAAGACAAACGCGTCAAGTTCACAGCCTTAAGAGAGGATATATTGAGTCATAAGACTGTCTCTTTAAAGAATCTTCAAAAGTTTGCTGGGAAGACCACTTCGTTTGCTTTGTTAGTTCCAGCGGCCAAGTTATTTACGAACACAACCTACCAGACCATTTCTCGCGGAGCCAGATTGGCCAATACTCAGTTTCGCATTTCACCTGATCTCCGTCAGGAGCTTCTCCATTGGAGGTTTCTCGATTCATGGGAAGGTTTTCTCCCTTGGAAAAGCGAGCGGCACATCCATCTCACCCTGCACTCCGACGCTTCATTCTCTGGATGGGGAGGGTGTCTTAACCTTCCAGGTCAGCCTCCATTAGAGTCACGTGGGCTCTGGGACGAGTCCACCCGTTGTCTACCCATTGCCGTGAAAGAGGCTAAGGCTCTCTTCAACACTCTTGAAAGTCTGTTGTCAAGCACTCATAATGCTAGGATTGACACCTTTGTCGACAACAAGTCTCTGTTGTACAGTTGGGAGAGACAAGTCGCGAAGTCCTCGGCAATATCAGACATCTTGAAGGATATTTTCTCCTTTACTATGTCCCGAAACTTGTCCTTGAACCTCATGTATGTGCCTTCCAAAGATAATCCAGCAGATTCCCCTTCCCGAAGCCTGTCTGATCTTGATTGTTCTCTTAGCCTTGCGCCTGGCATCAAGTGGACACAGCTTTTGGCCCTCACACTATTGTTGGTTTTCACGTGACGTCATAAAATTCTAAAATCATAAATCGCGAGGTCTTCAGATTTTATATCCCCACTAGGTTGAAGATGACTTCAAAATATACCTTTTCACAAATTTTCAGCTCGGTAGCGTCTTTCGTTTTGAAAATACAGAATATGAAATTTCTGGCTTTTCACCCTACGTGACACCAACACAGCGTCCGTGACAAAGCTAAAGGACTCTCCTTGTGATTTTTAGCAGTTTGGACAGTTAAAGCATTAGGAGAGAAATGAATGTGGTTGTATAGTAGTTCACGAGAGAAAAGTAATCGCTGGAAGAGCAGAAGTCAATTCCAGATGTTTTCATTGATTTCCGGCGGCCATGTTTGTGCCCCTCCGAGGGACACCAACATGGCGTTTCCATTCTGAGCTCTACAAATTTCAGTCGAACGTTTCGGCAGATAACTCAACAACGGAATACCGTACAGAACTCAGACTTGGTGAAGTTGTTTAGTTGTGTATCCTTTATAACATTACAAATTTTTGGCTTCTTTTATCAATTGGTTTTGATTTTAATATTTTGTGGCGTGACAGTGAAAACCAAGAATTGACTTGATGGCTCTCCCGTTTAATGTTCAGGCTAATCGCGCCGGTCGTCCTCTTCGTTTTTTTGCGCCGCTCCCTTGGCCTCAAGCTGCTGGTATAAATGTTTTCGCCCAAGATATTCCTCCTGATGAGAATGCAGATGTCTTTCCTCCGTTCGTCCTTATTGGCCCGCTCCTTACCACTTAAGTTCTCAAGGATGTGCCTGATCTTTGCCCAAGAAAGTTTTGGTGGCCTCTGGTTCAACGAAGTGCCTCGAGTTCTTTCAAATTGGGATCCAAAGGAGACTCTAGTATTTTACTGTTCCCGGCCAAGTCTGGTCTTTCCATGTGGAAGCCTCGTCCTTTGCAGTGGGATCTTTGGGTATTTCGAATCCCGTCCGTTTGAGAGCATCTTCGTTCCTCCCAGGACGCTACGTAACTTTTCTTTTGTTTGCTCTTAAGTCGTTTACACTCTGTTATTATCCCGGCTTTTGTCGCTCGTTTGTATTATGTTATTCTTCTGAATAAAGGCTGTTTGTATTATCTTTAAGAAGTCCTTATTATCTGATTTAGTCTTCTGTCAGCCACGCGTCGCCCCTAATTCTCCCCTATTGTTTTTTTTTTCTATTTCAGTTTCTCCCGGAGGTCCCTACACTTTGGAAACCCGCGGTGCAGTGTCCCGAGTGCTGTTACCCTAACGACGCAAGTTTTCGATTCTGCCAAAATTGTGGTTTCAATCGTGCGCCGGAGAATATTGAGGACCCCCCTCAAAGGGTCTCACTATCCCTATCTTCTATCGATTCGCGCCTAGCGACACTGCAGTCTGTTAGAAATAGTAAACCGTACCAAAAGCAGAAGAACAAGCTTCAGCAAGAACTCGAGCGATTTTTATATTCTTTACCTTCCCCCAAATCAGTGTATGCAGCTTCTCCTCAAGATATCACCAGGTTTTTAGTATGGAAAGATCATAAAGGTAAAACGAAAATTCACATTCCAGCTTGCAAATTGTTCGGAACCAAACAAGTAGGTCGTTGCGCGTGTCCCACCACATTGTCAGCAGGGACTGTCGACAATCTTATTGGTAAATTGCGTTCCTTGTTTGTCGAACTGGGACGAGGGAGATAATGGAACGAGCTCTTAGGTATCGGTAATCCAGCTTCACATCCTTGTGTCAAGCAGTACTTAACGTCGATCCGCGAGGAACAAGCGCAGGCAAGGGTCACCCCTAGGCAAGCCACACCGTTCTTCTTTGACAAGCTAAAACGACTCTGTTTATACCTTAGAGATCGCACTTTCGCTGGTCAAATCTCACCTACACAGCGTTACCTTTTCGCGAGAGATTTAGCATTCTTCTGCCTGGACTTTTTTGCCGGTGACAGGGCATCAGACTTAGGGAGAATTTTTACAAGAGAGATTATGGCTCTTCCTGACGGTGATGGTTTTCTTTTTCATCACACTTTTGGCAAAACCCATCGGGGGTAAGGATGCTAACACGTTTATGATTAAGAAGTGTCGCGATCCCGTGTTTTGTCCTGTGGCCAACTTACGTTTGTACGTCAACCTTTGTGACCTCATGTCCATAGATCTAAGAGACGGCCATCTCTTCCGATCCACCGACAAGAAAGGCGCTGTTTCGGGCAAACCGTTCATCGGCTCAGCAATTGCTAATCGCCTGTCTCTCCATTTGGCTTCGCTCGGAATCCACTATGGTGAAACCATGCACAGTTTCTGCACCATGCACATAACCATGTCTCTCATAGGCGTTTCCCCAGAAGATATAGCTAGGCATGTTGGATGGAAATCCCTCCAGACTGCCGAATACTACACACAAACCGGGAAAGTCATGAAGATGTCCCACGCAGCATCTGCCTTAGCTGACAGCACTTCGGTGGCTGGGACTGATCCTTCTGCAGCAGTCTCAGTGGCAGAACTGTTCCGCGTAAAAAACGAATTACGGGGTTTTACTCTCGCTTTTCCTTAGTTATGTATATTTTTCAGTACAGTGCTAGTCTTGTAAAAGGGAATTATTTATTTTCTGAGTTTTGGAGAGAGTATCTTAAATGTTTGTTTGGATCTCTCTAACTTTGTCCTGTTTCAATTGTTTTTAGAGCTAAAGACGGTGGCAAAATCTCGCTTCCCATAACTTAGTATCGCAAAGGCAGTCAGTGGTTGTATTGACAGTGAAAATGGTCTACTATTTTCACTGTCAAATTAACCACGGATTTAGCCTGCGCGTTACGCTGGTGTCTTTGTTATTCCTCTGGGTATTCAGAGCCAGTGATACACGTGTCTCTAGGGATTCCGTGTGTCTATTTAAGCAAACTAACGTGGGTTTTCGGCCTCTTTCGCCAAGTAACGCCGCGCTGGACCAGTGAACAATTTTTTGACCCTCCCACCTCCCCTTCGGCGACGCATTCTGTTTTCTCCCATCTCTGTCTTACGACCTCCTGCCTTTGCAAAATCTCGCTTCCCATAACTTAGTATCGCAAAGGCAGTCAGTGGTTGTATTGACAGTGAAAATGGTGTACTATTTTTATTGTTTAACACTTTCACCCTTTAAGCCCCAAGAGTGATCATCATCAAATTTCTCCTTATCATATCAGTATATTATAACATATACAAGTAATGATCACCTAGGATGAATTGTCTTGATTTTTGAAATCGTTCTCCCAATTAGTAATGAATAAACTCAATGGAGACCAGGAAGGAGAATTTGCATAGTTGTTGGAACAAAGGGTTAAGGAATTAGGGCTCAATGGTTGTTTTAAGGCGAATGTACATTATTTGTGTAAACATAAAGGGATGACATGGCGGAGAACATGCGTAGGCTGGAGACACTTGAGAACTCCTGGCCGAAAGCCACTGTTGAATCAGCTTTCGCGGAACTGCAGCATTTCATCAAGACTCCCATGTTTAATAAGGAGAAGGCCTTGGACTTCCTAATAAACCTGAAGATAGTGGCCAAGGAGTCGAATCATCCCAGGTCCTGTTTCTTCAACGCAGTTCTGCAGGCTATGCAAGATAAGATCAGGGTACCGGATTCTCAGTTCCAACAATATCTTCAGGCCCTCCTGGGTGATAAGGATTATGAAAAGGTCCTGGATTCCATTGCCAAAGTCGATAACGCTATAGGAGCAGCAGCTCCTAGACCCTTCCATGCCAGGACCGTGGGCGTGGTGATCGGTCCTTAGTTAGGTGCTTCTCTTGCAACCAGTTTCAGCACTACCAAAGCTATTGCCCTTATCGGCAATCTGGGAATCCGGCGAAGAGAGGAAGGCTTAGCGCAGGACTGCAGGGGCAATCGAAGGTGTGACGCGGGGAAATGAAATGTACTAGGATGGCCCAACGAATCGTGTTTTTAATAATGCATCAATAAATAATCTTGTCTGGCTTAATTGTTTTCTGTGGTCTCTTGTTCTTTATTTTACCCGGATTTACTTTCGCATAGCTCTTAATCGCGGTGAGTAACTCCTGTTAGTATACTGCATTTCTTGGTAGCCACCAGACGTTCTGCTCTCAGAAGTGTTGAAGTTGCACCCTCCTGATCGGTAACCCCGGTACCGTTAGATTTTCTTGTTTTTATCAATTAGTTAGACCATAGGTAAATTCCTTTTCAAATCTCTCTGTTTAGATGGTGAGTCGTAAGAGAAAGATCATGTCGTCCAATGAGGGGATTCCAGAACAGGCAAATCACTGGGTAAATGTCGGAATCAGGCTAAGGGGATCAAGCCAAGACACTCGACAGCTTGGGGATGACAGGAGGGGATGACAGAGGCAGTTAATTGGAGCACTCCCTGCTTGGTGTGGGAAACCCGGCTGCTTGCCATTCAGTTAAAGCATACTTAGCTGACGTTAGAGAGGAGCAGCTTAGGGCTAGGATTACACCTCGTCAGGCGGAACCGATCATACTAGGCGATTTAGCGGTTATTTCAAACCATATAGAGAAGAGGCTTCTGAATAACTTGGTTCTGAGTGCGATACAGATTTTCATTCATGCAAGAGATCAAGCTCTTTTTACGGCCTTGATTTTTGCGGATGACCGGGCAGCAGACCTGCTGCAAGTTAAGGTATCGGATATCTTACGCTTTCCCGTTGATTCGGGGTTTTTATTCAATCATATTTGAACAAAACTCTTTGCTGTTAGCGGGTGCGAACGTTTTTGCGTTCAAAAAGGGGTCCAATAAATCAGTTTGTCCAGTGCGGGGTCTTGAAGTGTATTTCAATATCTGTACATTACTGGGAATAATGTTGGCTCCAGGCTTCCTATTCCGCTCGGTGACTAATTCAAACACAGTGAGCCCTCGTTGTTTAGAGTCAGCGGCCGCTCAGGCGAGGTTGGAAGTATACACCTCCTTATTAAGTAAACATTTGTCTAGTGACCATTTTACCACTCATGGTTTTCGTAGTGGAGCGGCCGTGTCGTTGGCTCTCGAGGGTGTGAGTCTCCACGAGATTATGGATCACGTGGGGTGGAAAAGCAGTAAGACTGCTTTGCATTATATCAAGCTTAAACAGGTGGTAAACCCGGCCGGAGCGGCAGCCGGACGAGAGAGTCTTACAAACATCTCAATAACCTGGAGTGATTTTTCCAGGCCTTCTCAAACAATTAGAATGAGACTGAACACTGGGACATTGTTAATTGATTCGATAGTTGATAGGTGTCTTATCTGTTTCAGTACGCAAACTTAATTTGCATTGGTAATTAATACCCTGGGGATTAAGCAAATGAGACTATAAAAGAATTTACACGTGTTCCACCCTATTACTCTACTCGAGGCCGCGAAAGTGGAGAGGTTGGCAATCCACCCTCCCACCCAACGAGTAAGTCGGGCTTGATCCTGCCCGTTTCTACTTTCGTCTGGTCTTTTGCTTGTCCCAGGCCAGAGCGATTCCCCAAACCTTATTACCATGTCATGAATAACAATATCCAGGGTGGAATATTACACTGTGCATAGCTAGCATTGCTTTTTTGACAGCTTAATAACCTGCGCTAATGCGTAATATCTTGATTAATATCGTTGAGGTGAAGTCAATCCATCAAAATGAAAATAAAAATAAACATGAAATAAAAACCCTAATTTTAGGAAATATTAAATTGAATAATTTCTCGGATAGGCTATGGTAGGCAGCTCAAGTAAAAAGAAAGCCCCCCCCCCCCCTCCCCCAAAAGAAAAAAAAACGCGCTAGCAGTTTAAGTGTTTTCTACCCTTCGCTTGACACCCCTAATAGGAACAATAGAATTGATTACGATTACGATTTTCCTTTTGCCAAGACAATTCCTGATTCGTGGTGCCAAAAACAGAAACAAAATTCAGTATTAATATAACTAAGTTTACAATATGAGAAACTCTTGGAGAAACTCTTACCAAAAAAATCGCATCGCATGTCCTAACAAAGTCAAAACGTCGTTGAGCTACAATTGCTGAGCTTTATTGTTAAATTGTTATCGTCGTTTGGGTAAGTACGTGTTTCTAGTTTGCAGTGATGTAGTTGAAGTTAAATCATATCGTGAGAAGCTAAATCGCTTCCCTACTCTAGTAATGTGTGAAAATACACATCACTGGACCCTGACCAGGTCAATTCCAAACCCTCACAAAGAAAAAAATTAATAAAATATAATAATAAAAATAATAATAATAATAATAATAATAATAATAATAATAATAATAATAAAATGAAGAGAAAAGATATTCTTGAGTCAAGACTAGCAACCGGGAAGTCGGGAAGCCGGGAAGCCACAAAGCAGGGCGACTCGGGACAACTGTTCTACCCTTCGCGAGTACAACAAAATGGTTTCTATGATGTTCAAGTTGGACAAAAAGGGTCAACGTTTCCCAGGCACTCTCCAGCAATGGCACTTGATATGCCGCAAGAAACGGTATGATTTATTGAATAAACAGATACGGTTTTATCGGAAACAACGAAAGAGGAAAATATCATTTTCTGGGAATTTTAGGCACCCGCCCTTCCGACCGGAAGAAAGACATCTAGTCAGTTTTTCAGTCTGTTAACCGCCTTATTAAGCTTTTTCGTTCGCGTTTTGACATCTGACTGTTATTGTACTCTGCTGATATAAAAAAGCGAGAATGTAACCAACAGAAGGTACAAAGAGTTCAACACAACACTGTTGGGTCCAGACCACGTTACCGGCTCTTCTACCAGTGGGCTACAAATGACACCACATTCGTCGTATATCCATTGTTATTAAATATATGTATTTCATACAGCGTGTTTATTTCTGTTTTTTTAAATAACAAAATAACGGTTAGAATCGTACTACCCTCTTTAAATAAAGGCTTTATTATTATCATGATATTCTTCACCTTAATTGCATGGTAGCCAATAGTTGATAATTCAGGTCTCTTTCCCAATTCGCGTAACGCGCTAACAAATATTTGCAGTAGAATGAGACGGTACAAATCTTTCTCTTTTGCGTACACGACTGGACTAACCCGACTAAACGAAAAATTCCTCGATTTTACCGTGTCAAATTATCTCGTCATGTCAGAACATAGAAGGAAGATTAATGGGCAACACAAATTCAACTTCACACTTACCTGCCTCTCGTTGAAACATGAATATCCCAAGCAAAAACGATGAAAAGTACACAATTAATGCCATGATTGTTCAAGAAGGTCTCACGGCTAAAACGAATTGGGATAACAAAACACCCAGCGGCTAAATGTAACCACCAGTAACATGGGAACGAGGAAGAGTTTTAGCTAAAAATATCTCGTGACGTATATTTGTTTTCGTACTGTCAGCTCACGATATTTCACTTTCTACGTGACAGATTTTCTACAAGCAATTGATGAATTCGAAGTGATCAGCAACGCTCGCTGCAATTACAGCGGCCAAAAATATGGAGCAGCGTGACGACATATCGGAACCGAAGCAATCATATTGCTTTTATTATAAAACATTTCCCTTTGAGATTGACTTCCCCTTCATTAGCAAGCTGAAAATACAGGTTATGTGTATTTTGCCATCATAAATGTTCTGTTTTATGGCCATTAAATCATGCAAACATTCTTAAATGCCAGGCTGCATTTTGCGTACGTTTTCCGGAAGATCTTCGGCGTGGGTTTCCAAATCGCTCGGCGTACTGGCGTACGATCGTGGTCTTTGGCGTAAAGCGGCGTGAGACCAAGCCAGCGCGGCGTAGGAGGGTGTAAGCTTACCTCAAATTAACGATATTGTACGTTGGCGTATAGCCGAGGTAACTACCTTGGCGTGTGAAAATTTTTACCGTTTAAAGAGCCAGTGTCACCCAAAGTTCTTTGCGCGGTTGTGTTTTTGTTTTGAAGTTTGGCTGGCGCGTTTGCTGGACGTTTCGCAAATTATACCCTGCCGCACTGGCCTTTCAGCAAGCTGATATTTACAGTAGTAGCCTCTGAAAATAGTATTATCTTCATCGCTAGATGTTACCGGAGAAAACAACTCTAGATCTGACTTTGTAGTCAACGCGTATCTAGCTTTTATAACAACCGATCGATTGATCGATCGATCGATCGATCTCGATGGACGTAAAACCAGAGTAGCCACTTCCACTCGATACAAAAATAAGACAAAAACAAGTAGCAAGAATATTGACGTCTTCATCGCTAGATGTCACTGGAGAAAACTACTCAAGATCTGACTTTGCCTTCAATGCGTCTACATGGAGCTATTACAGTCCGATCGATTGATTGCGCGATCGATCGCATCGACCCGGATGTCGATGGACGCAAAACCAGAATAGCCACTTACACTTTTTGTAAAAATAAAACATAAACAGACAGTGAACGCAAGGAATAATTAAGTAGAACAGCACAAGCTCATGACCATAAGCATTATTTTGGAGCAAGCCCGTAACTACTGTTATTTTGTGGTAAATTAACGTTCCTTCTGTTTTCATTCGGCAACGAATGTAGCACTATTTCGGCAAACACAGTGTCAGTACTATTGCTGAAACCCGTAGATGTTTTTCCTTTCCTCCGCTACTGATACACGGACTCCTTCATCCGTACAACTTTGGCAGAGCCCGGAAGACTCGGCCTTCGCCTCAACTTTCCTGAACCCTACGAGGCATCCAATTTAAAGATCTCCTTCTCCACCGCGAAAACACTTCAGAATTCGGAAATATACAACGAAATCGATAAGGCGACACTTAAATGTCAAGTCAAAATTCACACTAGTGCTTTCGGATCGCTAACAGCAGCGATGAAAGAAGATACAAATCAGACTTCACGACAATCAAGAAAATGGCGTATTTTTCATATATGAAAATTGTACCTCGGGGCGCAAAGCACTTTGGGTGACACTGGCTCTTTAAATAATAAACTTGTGGACACCGAATAATATCCGGGATTTCACCATCCCTGGCTTAGGATTTAGAGTCCACGGGATCCTCGGTCAGCGGTTGTCGACCACTCGTAGCCAGAGTCTCAACCAATAAAGAATAAAAGAATACACGAGTATGATAGCCTTTCAAGCAAATGGGAAGTACGTCAGAGGAAAATCGGACTTGAGTCACTTTGCTTCTCGTTGATACGACAGTTTGGTACTTAAAGATTCAGAGCTCTCAAGTCTCACGCATTGAGCGTGAGACTCACGCAAACGAATGCAATCTTACGCCCTCACGCTAGAAGTATTATTTCTCACGCATTTAAGGTTTTTGATTTGAACAGTTCATTTTGAGGCAGAAAATTGCTGCTTAAGTTAAGTGACTCCCTAATGAACCATCATTCTGGGAATAATTCATTCCATGTTCCCTTTGTACTGGTTTCCAACGCTTTCTAACAATGGAAATTCTCGTGCAGTTCTTGTTCTACCACATTGAAATGCCGGTGAAGAGAGAGTCTTTTTCTCTAATAAGGAAAAACAACACAACATTTCGGCCCTTTCTCCAGATGGATGGTACACTGGCCTCTCTGCTTACTATCAAAACGGCCAACAAGGAGTCATCTTTTGAACCACCTGCAGATTAGTTGGTCAGTGCCAAGAAAGCTACTTGGAACTACAACTACAACAAAGAGCATCAGAGTGACAGCATGTAGAAGAAACTCCTGTTTTTCAAAGATATGACATGTTAATTTGACTTCTGGATAAGTCGGAATGATAAGAAAGAGTTGATATTAGTCCATTTAAAAGAAAAATCTGGGATCTAAAGAGTTGCTTTCGAAGGGTCACATTTCCGCTCATAATAAAAGAAAACACGTCTTAGCTACTTCAATTTTTCAAAATTTTCTGAGGGAGCATGCCCCCCAACCCCCCTAGAAAGGTGACGCCTTTAGCGTCACAATAGACGGCTACGCCGTCAAAAAGCCGTTAAAAATCTCACTCTTTGGCGACAAATCAACTTGAGAGCTCTGAAGAGTGCCTCGTTGCATTAGTCCAGTAGAATGCCTTGTCACTGTCTGCAGATTTGTAGCGACGTTAGAAAGTTGTACTAGTAATTATAGACATGAACAAGTAAACCGAACCATAAGTTTTTAGTCCATCAACTTTCTTGTCCTCGTTACTTCGCCTCTGTTTCGCATTCGCGGCGGGAAGAGGAGAGAGCCTAGCTTAGGGACTGGGGATGAGGTTGCTGGCGTCGGCGCCTCGGCGGCCACTTGGCGTACAACTTCCAAACTCTTGGCGTATCTTCGGCGTGGGAAGTACACGGAATGCACCCTGGCTTAAATGCCCAGCGAGACGTGACATGAAAATTATAAGTGGCTTCACTATTTACTTTGTTTTATGCAAATCAATTGCAATGAATATTGTAGGACATTTCCGCTTTCGTTTCGCGGAAAATCAGTTTTTAATGGCTTGTTTTGGTATAATTGTTGATTTACAAGCAAGCGTTTCCACTAGAACGAGGAATGTATTCAGCCCCATATCAGGGACTGAGAAAGAATGCGCGCGTATTCTAATAGGAGACTATATAATGAACCGCTAAGTGTTATTAAAACGGAAATGGACTGGTTTTGGCTGTGAGCAGGAGGAAAAAAAACATCACACTTCCGGTTCCCACGACGAAAGTCGTCCTTAGTAGACATTTTTACTGTCCACATTTAGTTAGCTTTGCTTTTTTGACAGTCAATATGGTGAACGCAAATGCGGCTATATTTGGGTTAGTTATAACCTGTGCTAGTATGTAAGAGTAAATATGGTGTGAGGTAAAGGCAATTCACCAAAACAAAAAACTGATTTTAGAAGAAATTAACTAATGTAATTTCTCGGATAGGCCATGGTGAGAAGCTCAAAGCCAATAACAAAACTAATTCTAAAAAATAAAAATAAAAATTGATTGAAGAAGGAAAAGACCTTGTCTTTTATTGTCATACTTCTCCTGCACAAAAATGTAAAAAAAGAGAACTAGAGACGAGGGCCAGTACGTACTTTCTACATAGGCGTTTCAACAACAATTGTACACATGGTTTACGTTTATTTAAAACGAGTTTTCAAGAATATATTCCTCGTAGTCCCATACATATTTCATAGTTTGCACGAAGAAGCAAGACTGAAGCACCGTAACCGGCTAAAGCAACTGGAAAGCCATTTCCACTCATTTTTGCCCTCTTGGCTTATTTTGAACATTGATTAGTCACGGACATGAATTGAAGAAATTAACGAAAAATCCGTAATAAAAAGCAGGATCGAACTTACATTTCGTTTCGTATAAAATGTCTATAGTTGGGGTGTTAGTGGCCGAGTTGTTTTTCAGCCACCCTAGCGTATAAAAAAGCAGCAAGCGTAAAATAGCACAAATAAAATGATTTATTTTAGGAAATAGACAGATACGGTTTTCTCTATGTCTCGGAACCTGAGACAGGGGCAGCAAAAATACCGTTTTGGGCGAACCCCTACGACCAGAAATTGCCCATTGTTTGTAAGTTAGAAGTATGTGCATGTTAGCACATTTTATTATCTCGAACGTTTAGCTTAAAATTGTTATTTTTCAGTTATGATTATCACGAAATGTCTTTTTAAAATGAGAATTGACATAATTATTAATTAAAGTTGAATGTTAAAGCAATTCTTTTTGCAAATAAATTATTCCACGAAAATTGTACGTACCTTCCGTTTAGCATTTCATGGAAAAGCCGGTAACCGTAAGTGGTTTGTTTTAGCATATGAAGCCAAATTCCATAGGAGTTACGTATAGTTATAATTAGCCATATTTATTACCCCGCCGTCAGGACGGGGTCTAGTAATACCCATTTTTTTTCCGTGGTTTTTTTTTTTTGGCGGTCACTTGCCCCAGACCTCCGGTTTTCGCTCGGCCAAAGAAATACTCGCCGTGTCTTTTGCTACAAAAACAAGGGCTGTTATCTTGAGTGACCGTGACATATTTTACACCCCCCGGGGGGGGGGAGAACAACGGCGGGGTCTAATGCCCCTGGGGCTTTTCTTGTTGTACTAGAAATACGTGATTCGCATAACCTCGCGAAGCTCGGGCAATGGTGCACCACAAAATGGAGCGATGGGGGTGGGGAGGGGATAGAATTTCAGTTTAACTGGAGGTGTGGTGGCCACAATGTTCCTGAATTGGGAGTTCAGATCGACATTCTGGTTCCCAGTCGCTTCCATACAACTTGCATCCAATGCCCAGTCATCCTCAAATCTAATGCATAGGAACTGGGTACGAGTTTACGGGTTTAATTTGAGCTAACTGCTGTATGTGACTGGACACGAAGATACATTAAGCCCCCCCCCCCCCACCTCTCTTCATTGTGACATTGCTCTCTAGAGAGGATGCATAGTATTGTTGTGGACCTGTTGTCCAAGACAGTGGTGTTTCTGTTTATTTTGGTTGGGTGAGAATAGTCTAATCAGAAATGCAGTTCAAATTCCAACTTGGAACTTAACGCATGTTATCTCCAACATTAGCCTGGCCGTTTCCTTTAAATGCTGTTGTACAGTTTTTGTTTTATTTACTGGGTATTGACAAGTGTCGATACATGTAGCTAAAACAATTCTTTATTTCCCTTGAATGGTTGAGATAGTAGGAGTCTATTACTGCTGAAGAGTGATGCAGCCCAGAAAATACAATGTTGGTACAGCTGGGTTAAGAAAATTATTCGTTTTTACCCAAAAATTGAAATGAGACTAATAAAGAATAATGGCAAGCAAAGCACATTTGATGTGGTAACATGTTTATTCATTCGGGGGGGGGCACTCCCTACAATGGCCTATATGTGGATGCTCCGCCCAAAAGGGGTACCTTTTTCAGGCTTCAGGTATATAAAAGGGTAGGGATTTCATGAGCTAAAGTATATGAAAGGGTAGGGAAATCTGTCACTTAGGTATTTAAAAGGTCCTTTAATTAAAATATTTCGAGTAGATAATAACTTCTGGTTAGCATCTGTTCTCTCGCAATGTCGTTCATTAACTGCATTCCAAGGGTTTAGGGATGCAGTGTTTTTGATTAGGTATGTGAAAGGGGTACCATTTTTCAACGAAAAAGGGGTACCTTTTCGGTCAAAAATGGTATATAAAAGGGTAAGGGGTTGGACCTTGGGATGGAGCCTCCCCGTATAAAACGTTGTTGAGTACCCCCCCCCCCCCCCATCGGGATTCATTCCCCCCAACACACAAAAAAATTGGATTAGATAATTGTCACAAAATGATACATGTACATTAACCCTTGAAGCCCCAGTGACCAGCATCTCCCTACAATAGCAATGCTTTAATCAGGTTATCAGAATTAAGGAATTGATCACCAAACATGAATAGTGTAGATGTCAGTAGAAAGAAGTTCTCTGCACAAGTACTACAAGAACTGTATGAAGACCAGTAAGGAGAATTTGTAGGTTTACACTGGGGCTTAAAGGGTCAATTGGTATGGAAAACAAGAGTAGGTAACAAAGGGAAAGGATGAATGTAGATTATAGCACATGAAACCTTCAGAAGTAAGTAAACTTTCACATAGACAACTCATGTTGAAGGTGATCAGGATCTCAATTCCCATGATCTTGGTGCTTGATTGTGCATTGCAAGGAGAGCTGTGATGCTGGTCACTATATGTAGCACAAAATTATTATCAATAATTAATGTTAAGCAATAATTTTTGTTTCACACCAAATACGTACATGAATGTACCTATCCCCGCTACACATTAAGCGGTAATTGCTAGGAGCACAGCGATACTTGTAAGTGCATTTCTATCCAAATTGTGAACAGAAATTGTCCTTTCTTATCCATCTGAATATTTTTTAAAACTACTAACAGGGTCAAGAACTGAAACGGGAAACATAAACTCTTATAAATTCTTACTGATCCGATATGAATTATTTCTTTCCGATATTTTTTGGGAACGTCCTAAACTTAAAATTTAAATTCTTTTTACTGCTCATACACTATACACTGTTTGGGGAACTGAAACCTATTTTATGAAATAATTTAATTTCTCTTGTGTAATCTGTGGTTTTAAACATACTTGGAAAAATAATTATATGTTGATAATTACTGGTACATCAAGAGTAAAGATATTTATGGTAGAGAGAGGAAATAATTTTGAGCCAATCTGTTCAGTCACCATCCGTTGGAAAGGTATTCTACTCATTCTAAGAAAAGCATTTTGATGATCGAGTATTACTTGTCGTCTCTCGTTGCTTCTAACAAATCAGTTTGTCGAAGCACTTCTTGTCGGTGTCGCCGGTCCTGATCGGTTTCAGCACACATTTTCTCAAAGAGTTTGTAGCTGCTGAGTTCAGAATTCTTATTATTCAGTCGGTGTGATTCGAAGATCTTGTATCGATTCTCCCGTTGTTAGGGAATCTCGTTTTGTTGTAGCGCTGTGCTATTAAGCTAAATTTAAACTACGTTGCCTAAGATTTCTCGCCTGTGATATCTGTGTCCTGCTGACGGCTTTAGTCTTCACTAGGCTATTACCGGTAAACGATGTTCTCTACCCGTGCTTTCTTGTCGTTGACATCTTTCGCCTTCGTCGTTTGCGCTGAATTTCAAGTCGGCGTTCATGCTGAGTTTCAGTGGTAAATCTCCCCCGCAATGGATTTCCAGCCACTTGCTAAATCAGGCGTTGCTGTCTTTCCTCGTCCCGTCATTTGCATCAGAAATTGGTCCAGATATTATAAACTTGTTCACAGACGATGAACAAAACACAGCACTCAAATGTACGTGGCGAAGAAACATGAGAGAGCACAATTGTCAGCGGTTGCGATTTGGTTTTGTTGCTAGGCAACTGTGCGGACACCATCGCGACATATATGTATAGGCAGATCGAGATTCGACCGCCCTAAGCGATCCTCGCGCGATCCCCACGCGACAAATTTGTAAACCTCGCTCCGCTCGGAGGGCCTTCGGCCCTCCTCGCTTCGCGAGGAATGAGTAACTGCCAGGAGCCATAATCGGGGACGGAGACCGTAAGCGCGGGGTCCACGCGGCCCCATCGAAAAAGACAAATGTGCTATTTTTAGAAAAAATTGCGCCACCCTCAACGTCATAAACGCGCGTGGCTACACGCAAATTTGCGTTCAACGTGGATATGACCAAGATGGTTATAATTAACAATTATTCTACGAGGGCGCGCTGGATATCGAATGATAGATAACCAACGAGGCGCGTAGCGCCTCGTTGGTTATAATCATTTGATATCCAGCAAGCCCGAGTAGAATAATTGTTTTATTAAAAACTTTACCACTATTAAAAAAAAGAAAAAATCAAGAAAGAACGGGAAAAATGAGAAAAGAAATTTAAACGGAACAAGAATCGATCACATGACTGAACGAAAAAGGCGCCAAAACCTTGCGAAGTGTTGCAGCGTTTCATTGCAAACCTGAATGAATCACTGAAAACTGCTCGAAGGTGAACAAAGTAGCACAAGTTTTGGAAAAAATCTTCTAATTATTGCCTCTGAAGTATGATGCATGTTTGATTTTTCCTGAAATATTGATGTAATCATCGTTCAAAGCGGATTGAAGCTGTACAATTTCACCATAGAGTTGAAACTGAACAAGTTTGTAGTCTGTTTGCACAACGGAGCCATCATGTGCGTGTTTGATCGAACTGAAGACAGCGGAACAAATTTGAACTTAAAGAGGTAATTTCTACGCAGCTCAGAAGCAAGATTACTGTAGCAAAGAACATTAGAATTCACCATAGTTTGTTAAACACAGAGCGCAAAATACAGTTGTTCTCGGTTTAGAGGTTGCGGACGGAATGGTAAAAACAACAATCAAACAACTGGAAAAGCGATTCAACTCCGTTTGTATGGCATCCGATTTCTATCTGAGCATTTGGACCTGTTGGAACACAGAGCTACAACGAGTGCAGGTAAACCAGTGTCAATTTTGCGTGTTAAAGCCGAAAAAAAAATCTCGCCGTTCCTTCCTTCTTGGTAGTTTGCAGCTGTATTTTATTTAGTACTAGTTTAGACTGCTTCATGATTTTCGCACCGATCGCCATGAATGTGTGATAGTTTTTATTAAATGCCCCTGCCCCATTTCACTGTGTTTTATTTTATGTCTTGCCTTGAAATTTTGAAGTGGAAAGCCTTCCTGATAAAACCTACTGTTTGTTCAATTTCAATGATCGACGTGACGGTTGAAAACACAACGCTTAATGTTTAAATTTCTACTTCTGCACAGTTTCTTCAAACAATTCTGAGTTGTGTTAGACAACATTGTTGGTGATGCTTGTTGGTGACGCTGCTGAAATTTCTGCTTAATTTAAATTCGCTGCCAAGTGATTTTTCTCGTCCATTTTTCTCGCAGGGTTGCTCGCGAGGAAAAGAACTTTCAGCTCACTTTGTTCATTTTGTTGTTGAGTGTTTATTGACCATATTTGGTCGCAGCAGGTATATGAGCTGATAGCCTAGCTCCGTTCAGCCAATCAAAATGCTAGAAATCCAATATACCTAGTCCAGTTTTTAATAATTATTGATATCCAGTATGCCCGAGTACATAATGGTTTTTATTATTAAAAACGCAATCGCTAATTGCTATGAAATCAAGAAAGATAAAAAAAAAAGAGAGAAACTCCGAGATAAAAGGGAACAGGAATCGATCGCGATCACATGGCTGACCGAAAAAGGCGCCAAAACCTTGCGAAGTGTTGCAGCGTTTCTTTGCGGAACTGAATGAATCGATGAAACTGCCCCGAAGTGAACGTACAAGCACAAGGTTTGGGAAAAATCTTCCAATTATGGGCTCTGAAATGTGGCACGTGTTTGAGTTTTCCTGAAAATTGTTGGAATCGTCGTTCAAAGCGGATTGAAGCTGTACGATCTCACCGTTATGGCTGCTGGAGTTCAAATGAAAGAGTTTGTAATCGCTCCGTTCGCACAACGCTGACAACGGAGCCATCATGTGTTTGTTTGATCGAATTGAAGGCAGAATTAATAATTAGGCTTGAACGATAATTTCTATGCAGCTCACTGAAACAAGACTACGGAGGTGAGGAACATTAGAATTCACCATCTTACTTTTTAAACGCAAACCACAAAACGCAATTGTTCTCAGTTTAGAGCCCGCGGACGGAATGGTAAAAACAACACTCAAACAAATGTGAAAGCGACTCAACGTATTTTACATGGCATCCGACTTGTGTCTGGAGCTGCTCAAGGGAACACAGATAGAGCCACAACGAGTACAGGTAAACCAGTGTCAATTTTGCGTGGTATAGCCAAAAAATGTCGCCTTATCTGGTACTGAATTTGTCTAATGCTTTATGTTCAGACTGCTGCATGATTTTTGTACTGACTCGCCATAAAAAGTGTGACAATTTTTATTAAATGCTTCCTTCCTATTTTACTGTGCTTATTTTGTCTTGTGTCGATATTTCCGACTCAAAACCTTCCGTATAAAACCTACTGTTTGTGAAATTTTAAGAACAAGTGATTGAGTTGACGATGAAAGAAATTGTAAACACAGCGCTAAATGCTTATATTTCTATTCTACAGTTTCTGTTCGTCCTAAGAAATCAAGCATTTGTGTCTCAGTGACGTTCAGTTGTAATTTCTCCTTAATTTTGCTTCGATACAAAGTGATTTTTCTCACCGGGTTGCTGGCGGAGAAAAAAATCAAGCTCACTCTGTCGCTGAAACCCTTGCCATGTCCACTGCGCTATGTATCCCTTCTAGGTTCGTAAATTACCCAGTAAGTCATATTCAGTACTAGGGCAGCATGAAGTTTCACTTCATCTTTCTCCTTCTCATCGACGGAAGTAGTTTTTTCTTGGTGTTTTTCCAGTTCTCTATTTTGTCGACGATTGATAACGCACGGGGAGAGTATTTGATTGAAAACAAAGCGCGCTTTTCACTATTCTTTGTCTTCATTATAAACATTTCGGTCATTTCGGTAAAGGCGGGCATTATTTCAGAAAACATACGCTGCGAAATCTCGGCAAACGTTTTCTTTACTGATTCGGTATTTGAATCTATGTTACTATTTTTCTTGCTGGGGAAATAGTGACAACGATTTATCAGTGCGTTACTTTCCTTCACAACGTGCTTGGAAAATCATTTTATAGTCTTTGCGGCTGCCCTTCAATCTCTGTACGTCCTCAGAGGAAATACATTTTCGGGATGTATTTTCCCTTTTCCTGCCTGATTCGCCTTCAACTGATTT
Source organism: Siderastrea radians (assembly GCA_964017195.1). Classification (NCBI taxonomy): domain Eukaryota; kingdom Metazoa; phylum Cnidaria; class Anthozoa; order Scleractinia; family Rhizangiidae; genus Siderastrea; species Siderastrea radians. Next base: position 9,124,030 of record OZ024895.1, on the reverse strand, counting down.
TTTCGTCGTTCGACGCCTTTTTGGCCCGCAAAACGATTGTTCCGTCTAACGGGGAAATCCTCGTCCGACATGTCCGACGCATCTTCGCTACAGGATTTTTTTAAAATATTCTCACTGCCATCATCGGAATCACTTGTACAATCCTCGTATCCAGAGTCACTTTCCAAAAAGTTCTCCTCAAGGGCTTGCCTTAGATTTGGAATTGTCACTGATGACAAAACCTGGATTTCTTCATCTCCAACGAAGGCAATTTCCGACGCCATTTTCTTTGTTTTTTCTTTGCGCGGCATCCTCGCAACATACACGCGTGTTTCACGCGCGCGATGGCGCAATTTTTTCTAAAAATAGCACATTTGTCTTTTTCGATGGGGCCAGCCCCATCACTGAAATTGGTATTCAGTTACGGTCTCCGTCCCCGATTATGGCTCCTGGTAACTGCTTATGTTGAGTTGATACAAGTGGCATATTTTGGTATATGATATACAATGCTACATCAGCGCCAAATTCCATGTTATTTACGTTTAGTTATATTTAGTCATATCTAATTGTATGAGTAGCTGCTTATGTCTGCTGTTTTCTTTTCTTTTTTTTTTTTTTTTTTTTGGTTTCTATCTGTGAACAGCAAAAAAAGGATCATTTCACTTTAAACGAATGTCATACTGCAATACGATGGTCTCCCATAATAGCTGTTTATTTTCCTATACTTTAACTTCCAAAAATTTCATACCTTTTCTTTTCTTTTGTTCGTTTTTATCGGCTTATTGCGGACGATTTCCGTGAAACTCCGTTAAAAAGCCTTATAAAATGGACAAAACAGCCATAATAGCATGGTAAAATGAAAGATTTATTTATCTAAAATAATAGCAAATAACGATCAAATAAATTCTGAATGGAAGAAGCAGTTTTCTGTCTAGATGAGCGATTGTTAGTTACATACCAGCAAAGGTTTCGTGAAAGATCTAGCCATGGTTTTAAAATTTATATCACTTTATTAAATATTATTGTCAATGCTTTTTTAATCGAGTACTCGAGCAAGTCGGTGGATAATAATTATTATTACCATCATAGTTTGTTAAACGCCAAGCTCAAAATGCAATTGTTCTCGGTTTAGAGGTTGCGGACGGAATGTTAAAAACAACATTCAAACAACTGGAAAAGCGATTCAACTCCGTTTACATGGCATCCGATTTCTATCGGAGCATTTGGACCTGTTGGAACACAGAGCTACAACGAGTGCAGGTAAACCAGTGTCAATTTTGCGTGTTAAAGGCGAAAAAAAATTCGCCCTTCCTTCCTTCTTGGTAGTTTGCAGCTGTATTTTTTTAGTACTTGTTTAGACTACTTCATGAGTTTCGCACCGACTCGCCATGAATGTGTGATAATTGCTATTAAATGCTCCTGCCCCATTTCACTGCGTTTTATTTTATGCCTTGTCTTGATATTTTGAAGTGGAAAGCCTTCCTGACAAAACCTGCCGTTTGTCAATTTCAATGATCGACGTGACGATCGATCGATGAAAGAAATTAATTGTAAACACAACGCGTAATGCCGCTTAAATTTCTATTTCTGCACAGTTATTTTCTTCAAACAATTTGGACTTGTGTTAGACGACACTGCTGGTGATGCTTGTTGATGACGCTGTTGGAATTTCTGCTTAATTTAAATTCACTGTCAAGTGATTTTTCTCGTTCATCTTTCTCGCCGGGTTGCTCGCGAGGACAAAACTTTCAGCCCACTTTGTTGTTGAGTGTTCATAGACAATATTTGGTCGCAGCAGGTATATGAGCTGATAGCCTAGCGCTGTTCAGCCAATCAAAATGCTAGAAATCCAATATACCTAGTCCAGTTTTTAATAAATATATATATATTCAGATATGCTGTGAGTTAAATTGTGCACGCTTTTATTATTTAATAGTGCAAAGAATTAATTTGTTCTTGAGTGTTCATAGACAATATTTGGTCGCAGCAGGTATACGAGCTGATAGCCTAGCGCTGTTCAGCCAATCAAAATGCTAGAAATCCAATATACCTAGTCCAGTTTTTAATAAATATATATATTCAGATATGCTGTGAGTTAAACCAAAGAAAAAGATTAAACTGAAAAATCCCCCAAATCAGGGAATTATCCCCAATCCAAATCTTGTCTAAAAAGGCAACTAAAGTGCTTTTTGAGGCCATTTTGGGGCAGAGCTAAGGATGAAGGATTTCCATGCAATATCTATTGAAATTAAAAAGTTGGCATTTGGTGACAACTGTTTCCATAATGCTTCACTTAACGTTCTTCAGGTGTCTCTCTGTGCTGCTGAAGAAATGTCCCACACTCGAGTTACCGTATTCCCCTTTAATAACTACAACGTTGTCCGACGTTCTTCTTTAGTCAACGTCATTTTTTCACAGCCAACGTGGAACCGCGTCACGGTGAAAATTGTGCACGCTTTTATTATTTAATAGTGCAGTGAATTAATTTGTTGTTGAGTGTTCATAGACAATATTTGGTCGCAGCAGGTATATGAGCTGATAGCCTAGCGCTGTTCAGCCAATCAAAATGCTAGAAATCCAATATACCTAGTCCAGTTTTTAATAAATATATATATTCAGATATGCTGTGAGTTAAACCAAAGAAAAAGATTAAACTGAAAAATCCCCCAAATCAGGGAATTATCCCCAATCCAAATCTTGTCGAAAAAGGCAACTAAAGTGCTTTTTGAGGCCATTTTGGGGCAGAGCTAAGGATGAAGGATTTCCATGCAATATCTATTGAAATTAAAAATAACAAGAGTGACGATTTCTTGAAATAAAATGATTAACAACTTTATTGAAGTCATTGAAGTTACAAACATAAATAAATATAGATGCATCATTCACAAATTACCAATGCCTCATTCCGTACCGTAACTTATACGGTCTACCGACAAATTACTGCCTTTCACAAGCAGTCTAGTTTTAACTGGTAGATTTTTTTACATTTCACATCATTAAATTTTGAGAGCAGTTGATACTGTAAAAATTAAACATGCATTAAAGTTATTTTTTAAACTAGTTAAATATGAGCCTTTAATTTGTTAAACCAACAAAATGGCTTTATTGGGAGCACAAACAGCAAGATGCAAATTGTAACGGTCACTTGTTTTAAACTGATTTATTTACACTGATTGCATATGTTGAAAACTTTCCTTCACACTGATCGAGACGGCAAATTTAACACAACTTGTGCTCTCACAGGACAAGCCTCCTTTACAAAGTTGGCATTTGGTGACAACTGTTTCCATAATGTTTCACTTAACGTTCTTCAGGTGTCTCTCTGTGCTGCTGAAGAAATGTCCCACACTCGAGTTACCGTATTCCCCTTTAATAACTACAACGTTGTTCGACGTTCTTCTTTAGTCAACGTCATTTTTTCACAGCCAACGTGGAACCGCGTCACGGTGAAAATTGTGCACGCTTTTATTATTTAATAGTGCAGTGAATTAATTTACTAGTAACCAATTTCTTAACATGTAATAATAATAATATAAAATTATGAATATATGAAGTTCATATATTTGAACTGCGGAATAAAGAAATAAATGTAAAGAAGATCCTCGCAGTTATTAACGCAACTTATGCAGTTGCGAAAAGAAAGCCTGAAAAAATCAGGCTTGCCGGGACTCGAACCCTGACCTCTGCGATACCGGTGCAGCGCTCTAACCAATTGAGCTAACAAGCCAACTGGGAGCTGGTCATTAAATTGGTTCGTAATATACTGCGAGGATCTTCTTTACATTTATTTCTTTATTCCGCAGTTCAAATATATGAACTTCATATATTCATAATTTCATCTTCATCTTTCCCGGGTATATTACGAACCAATTTAATGACCAGCTCCCAGTTGGCTTGTTAGCTCAATTGGTTAGAGCGCTGCACCGCGGTATCGCAGAGGTCAGGGTTCGAGTCCCGGCAAGCCTGATTTTTTCAGGCTTTCTTTTCGCAACTGCATAAGTTGCGTTAATAACTGCGAGGATCTTCTTTACATTTATTTTTTTAATAATAATATAATAAGAACTTAATTGGGCACCCACCCCCATAAGGGGCTTTTCAGGAATAATGAAAAAAAAAAAATCCAAAAGAACATAGAAGTGTTGAAGAAGTAAGATAGAAATTAATTTGTCTCATATCTGCCAACCGTTTTATCGAAGTTAATTAAAACCCTAACTTGTATCTTGTTGGGTTTGTAAACTTATTTTTTTCTTTGAAGGCGTCTTTAGGTTTAGGCCAACCCAGATTCTCAAATTACCTAAATTTTACCTTTTTATTTTTGTAGTACAAATGGCAAAGTTAATTTTCAAAATTATAAAGACTATTACTGCTGATAGGGCCGGAAAAGTGTGGGCCACTAAACAGCGGTCATTTCATGGTATCGAATGGTAACACGGACTCCAATGTTACAATCCTCCAGTAAATCATGCCGGATTTATGCTGGGAGTAAAAAGTTTAGTTATTTACACAGTTACATCATCATCTTGAATTGAGGAAGATTGGTGCATGAATATAATTCCTTTGAAAGTAACATGACTACTCTTTTGCATTGATTGGTTGTTAAAATTCCTCTTTACTTGTACTGGTTTACACGTTCAAATCCTCCACTTTTGCGTACAACTCATCGTCGTATATGTCCATGTTGATCAGCCTCTGTGAACGAAAGAACAGTGTATGAAAAGAAAGATACAGACTACCAGTCTTCTTAGCGATGACAAGCGGTTTGTTTGGATTTACAGACCTCCCACAGCCTAAGGTAGGTAGTTGCAACTTTAATGTTGAAAATCTGACTTTCGTCGTCATTAAATGCATTGATTTCAATTAATAGATAACTCCCCCCACCCCTTCGAATGATTGGCAAATTTGCCGAACAGTCGGTAGTATGGTGGGCCAAAAGTATCACGTCAGAGTACGAGGTAAGAATTTACAGCAATAGAAAGAGGTCCTGGTAATCTAAGTTTTAAATTGAAAAGAACAAACTTAAAGTGAAAATTGATCGAGGGAGTATGCTTTTCGACAAAAAATCTTACCTCGTGCTGGTTTTCCATTTCCTTAAGCTGTTTTGTTAAAACAGTGAATGACGGTCTTGATTCCGGTTCACAAAGCCAGCAGTTCATCATAATTTGATACCTAAGAAAAATAAAGACCACGTCGCGATTCATAAAGTTTTTTAAAGCTTCCATTTCAGAAATGAAGAGATTGACAGCGGCTATAAGGAAACACCTATTTGGTGGGTGTTAGAACTTTGATTGAGCTTCTTTGCCAAGAGTAAAAAAAAAACTTTTGTCGTCAATCTTACATTTGAAATTACAATTACACTGCATTACAGTTTTGACAGAGAAGCTAAGCGAAAATATCGGTACTGAAGTTCACCTTTCGGTAACTATATGTAACTTAACTTGAGCAAATGTGAAGCCACCAATACACATGACTTTTATAATTAAAGAATTAGAAAAAGATAGATTTTACTTGTTAACCTCTTCATATTTATAGAAACAATAGTCAGTTTGTTATTTACAATTTATCATCCACGTGTTCTGGCTTAGGCATTCTGTATCCTTCCCTAAGCAATTTTGCAATTTTTCTGCCTTCCATCCGTGGATATGGTAAGCCACCTAGAAAAGAGAAAAGCTTTGGAACGAAACTGGTAAAAAGACCTAATCAGGTCCAGAAAAAATAATAAAGGTAACCATCACCTCACTGAGTATCATAAAGTCCTAGTATAAATGACCGCTAATTAATTCAATCCGCACACGAAAAAAAAAAAAAAAGCCGCTTCCTAAGACACTGAATTTGACTCCAAAACTACAGAAAGCCATGTTACACCAACTTATCCTTGAGAGCTGGAAAACGGAGAAGTTCCATCACAAAGGGAGGAACTAAGGGAAGCAAAGTTTACCTGGAGTAGGGCACAAAAACAACACGAAACGAAGTTTATGCTGACGAAGCTTTAATGACACCCTTGTTAACTTAAAATTAATTAATTTATTTATTCATTAGTCTATTTATTTAATTATTTATTTATTTATTAATGTCTTGCTTGATGGATTTTGAACAAATGGCAGTCCAGTGACCTCAATAAACTTGCCTAGTGTAAATATCTCGTAAAGTACAACTCCATAACTCCATCTGTAAGGAAATGGGAATAAAAGATTAATCAGGAATCAGTAGAAAATTCCATTTTCCATCTATGACCAAAAACACGTTTTCGAGGTTAAAATAGCAATACAGAATACTTAAATTAGAAAACCACGAGATCAGAAGATGGCTTGATCTAGCAGCACAAACTTAAAAGAACCTTCTTTCATCCTGGAACAACAATGGGTGAATTTTTTTGATCGGTGTCAAGCATTTAAGTTAGTTTTAAGTTTCTTTCAATTCATGAATCATTTTTTACGAAGGTTGTTTTATATCAGCTGAAGAATGCCATAGCACAGCAACTCGTCATTGATAGACTTACACGTCACTTTTGGTCGTGTATTTTCCATACATCAGTGATTCATATGCAGTCCACTTAATTGGCAGGCGACCCTAAAAGTCAATACGTTGCATGTAACTCAATAACTTGGCTACTCTTTATTAATGCAAGATCAATGAACTCATTTTAGCAGTATTTACGCCGGTACACCCTTCAAAATCTACTTTTACCAGGGAAAATGTTTTTTTTTTGTTTTAAATACGAATTTTAAGTTTTTAAAAGAATTTGTTTTTTGGGTCTATCTGACATCACTATTAGACACTACAAAAGCTCTCTTAAATCCCTCTGCCCTCGGGTGGCTTATTTCGTCTCAGACCTCGAAAAAGGGGGAGAAGGCCAGGCTTAATTGGAGGTTGGACGGGGCTATTCCCAAATTAACAACTTAAAACAAACGAACAAACAAACAAACACACTTTCCAAAATTATAATTACCGTGACTATCTGAAACAAATCATGTCACGGGTTGTGCGTCATAAATACAGACCATTTGTTTAAATTATCGATCATTTACCCATCCCAGTTTTGGGGTTCAATTTTTTTAAACCTCACCGCCTTATGGAAAGAGAAAGGTGGAAGGGGGGTTCGACAAGGAAAAAGGGCTTATTGTAAAATATGATACGTTAACCCCATTCTGCCTGGGGGGGGGGGGGGGCACATTGTGCCCGCGCTGACTTTAACGAATTATATCTTTTAAACGGCTAGACAAATAACCACCAAATCTCGTGACTTTTCCTAGAATTTATCAGAGAAAAATTTCCTGTGTCAATGACGTGTCTATGATGATTGCCGTTTCCATAGCAACCGTCTACTCAGAAGTGTATTTTGACTATTTTCTGTCTTTTTTCAGTTTTTTTTTTGTTTTTTCCCTTTCGTTTGTAAGAAGAACGTATTTTTTACTTTTGCGCGCTTGTTTCGACTAAGTATGTTTTTAAGAACAAAATCATATGTTTTTTGATGACGCCATGGTCAGCTGTATGAATGTAGGCTTGGGATTCAAGATGGCGGCCTCAAATTCAAAATGGCGGGTTTGTGACGTTATTGTGACGTCACCACACGTCATAATTGACACGTCATAAACTCAATCTGTTAAGCTAATGACGTGCTAAAAAGGTGCCAAGTTTCATCGCAAGAATTTTAATACTTTTTGAGATCTATGGGGGGGGGGGCACTTTGTGCACCCCCTCAGGCTCAGAAACTCAAAAAAAGCCCAGGCAGAATAGGGTTAAGGGAGGGATTTATTACACAGGGGAAGAGAAATCAAAGCTATTCACAATTACTTATCGTAGATAAACATGGCTCCTTTGAGTTACGTGTGCACACGTCGTAACGACGTGCCTTTTAGTGGAGAATTGATGTAAGAACACTTAAGGAAGGGAGATAGAATTTCAGATCCTAAAATACATGTCCGCTGAACACCACAGGAGAAGTCACCCAAAAAAAGTAAGTGTCGTAACACTATTAGCTAACGAGGGGAAAGCTTCGTTACCTTTGTCTTCCTTTCGTAAATATTTTCTTGGTGAACATCTCTGGCCATTCCAAAGTCTGTCACTTTACACGTTTCTCTTTCTCCAACCAACACGTTACGAGCAGCAAGATCTCGATGAATGATCTACATATAAACATTAAACAACTAGTAAAAGATTGACGCACATGCTGCAGATAGGGTCTGTTCGTTTCGTAAGGATATCGTCAGAAGCATTACAACTCTGCGAACGTGTTGCGATTTTCTGCACTCGTTTCATTGGGAGGGGGGGCGGGGGGCTGCATTTTTTGGCATATATGGAATCAAGTTTTTTTTTTGGAGGACACTCCAGTGTGTTACAAGGAAGTAAAAGTGTCAAAGTAAGAGCTTAACAGATCAGGGAGAATAATAGCAACAGTAGCTAAGAGCTAAAAAGAGGATTTTTGTAGTGTATTGTGCCATCCTTTTAAAATTAAAATGAGCATACTTTCATACGTTTAAACCACTGTCCCTTCGCCAGTGTGGTGCATTCTTGTAGTAAATGTAATGTAAATGTCTACGCCAGTTAGTAAATGTAAATGTCTACGCCAGTTAGTTGTACGTGGCAGTGACCAACTCGAAAGCCTAAGCTCCTTTGGTCACTGCGCACATTTCACCTTTCATGATTTACGCAATTTGTTGTTTTATTTTTTTTTCTTACTTTTGTAATGTATTTTAATTTCTGTAGCAACCTTTTGGAATAGTGCAAAAAATAAAAAAATCTGAATCTGAATCATTCCCTGAAGATGATGAGTGTGATGTCGAGACGCCTGATGTATGTGATTCACTGAGACTTCAAAATAACCCCTTTTTATCCTACCACAATGCAATGTGCAATGTGGCGCAATGTGGCGCGAAATACGTTGGCAACAGACGTGTTACACGGGACGATTTTTAGTGCAACGGGGACAGCCAATAGGGTTGTGGGATAGCGTTGCGCAAAAAAATGACGGCAGGCATGTTACACAAAACAACTTGAACAAAATTCGTGATTTGGCTTTGCAAGTTTTTGAAGCTGGTTCAAAAACCTACTGCCAACGAAAATATTGCGCAGAAAATCGTCCACGGACCCATGTTACACGTCAGCAACTTCGCTAAGAATCGCCCAGTGGAACGTCACCTTTAGCATTCATCGATATACTTTCGTTGATGCATTTAACGCATTCATTGAAAGACAAGCTAAAACCAGGTACTGTACAGATGACGCTGGAGACAGAACGGTTTTACTCACAGATCTTGATGAGAGGTAACTCATTCCATCAGCGATTTGCCAAGCAAACTTCATCAGCTGCTGTGACGTCAGACTGGTTTGTGGTTTGATATTGTAATAAGTGTCGTTTAATCCACGGGTCTTCCTCAGATAACCCAGTAGATCCCCATAAGGCACATACTCGATCAACACCAACAGTGGCCCTGAAAGGGCAAGAAAAAACAATCATTACTGAATCGTGAGAATCATTATTTAAGGAGGCTCGCAACAGTTTTTTTGGCCTTGGAGTGTATCTTTTGAAGTCAAAATTTCACATAGAAGGTAAACTTCGATTTCCTTAATACTAAACCACCTTTTCAAAATATGATCAAAGTTTATTTTCTCGCTGGTTTCCTAGCAACAGCTGTCACCATAGCAACGGTAATGGACAACCCCTCATTTTAAATATGTCGAATATCTCGAAAACTAGTCCGACACTTTATGACGAAACTTGAACTGTTTGAACTACTCAACCTACACAACTTGTATGCGAAATTAGGGGAAAATCTGTAAGAGCGTTTTCGAGTAAATCATGATTCATTTTTTACGGGCTGATTTTGGTCATTCCTGCAATTTTCTCCAATATTTCAAGAAAGATAAAACTTAACACTTTCTCTTTTCAGTTGAAGGATCTTTTATGATATCAAAACATTCTTAATGTACATTGAGCTTCCTAGGTGGCTGCGATTTTAAGATATTTATATTTAAAAACTGCTAAAATGCACCACAAATCAGCCAAAAAGTTTGTAATTTGCATAAATAGAAATATTTCTAAATTGCCCTTACAGTTTTCTCTCTTAAACTGATTGCCGTTAGAATAATAATTCTTTTTGATGTTCCAGTGAGTTTTAGGCTGAATAAACATTTCTGTTATTAGATAAGAAGGCTGAATCTCGGTCAAGTTTCAGTCGTTATTAACTTTCAACGAGCAACAGTTTTATTTTGTTTTTCCTGGTCTATTTAACAATTATTCTACGAGGGCGCGCTGGATATCGAATGATAGATAACCAACGAGGCGCGTAGCGCCGAGTTGGTTATAATCATTTGATATCCAGCAAGCCCGAGTAGAATAATTGTTTTATTAAAAACTTAACCACTATTTAAAAAAAATCAAGAAAGAACGGGAAAAATGAGAAAAGAAATTTAAACGGAACAAGAATCGCTCACATGACTGAACGAAAAAGGCGCCAAAACCTTGCGAAGTGTTGCAGCGTTTCATTGCAAAGCTGAATGAATCAATGAAAACTGCTCGAAAGTGAACAAAGTAGCTCAAGTTTTGGAAAGAAATCTTCTAATTATTGGCTCTGAAATATGGTACATGTTTGATTTTTCCTGAAACATTGTTATTATCATCGTTCAAAGCGGATTGAAGCTGTACAATTTCACCATATTAGCTGCTGGAGTTGAAACGGAACAAGTTTGTAATCTGTTAGCACAACGGAGCCATCATGCGCGTGTTTCATCGAACTGAAGACAAAACAAATTTGAACTTGAAGAGGTAATTTCCATGCAGCTCAGAAGCAAGATTACTGTAGTGAGGAACATTAGAAGTCACCATCATATTTTGTTAAATGCAAAGTGCAAAATGCAGTTGTTCTCGGTTTAGAGGTTGCGGACGGAATGGTAAGCTTAAAAACAACATTCAAACAACTGGAAAAGCGATTCAACTCCGTTTACATGGCATCCGATTTCTATCTGAGCATTTGGACCTGTTGGAACACAGAGCTACAACGAGTGCAGGTAAATTAACCAGTGTCAATTTTGCGTGTTAAAGGCGAAAAAAATCTCGCCCTTCCTTCCTTCTTGGTAGTTTGCCGCTGTATTTTTTTAGTACTTGTTTAGACTGCTTCATGATTTTCGCACCGACTCGCCATGAATGTGTGATAGTTTTCATTAAATGCTCCTGCCCCATTTCACTGTGTTTTATTTTATGTCTTGTCTTGATATTTTGAAGTGGAAAGCTTTCCTGATAAAACCTACCGCGTGTTCAATTTCAATGATCGACGTGACGATCGATGAAAGAAATTAATTGTAAACACGACGCTTAATGCTTAAATTTCTATTTCTGCACAGTTTCTTCAAACAATTTTGACTTGTGTTAGACGACGCTGTTGGTGATGCTTGTTGGTGACGATGTTGGAAATTCTGCTTAATTTAAATTCGCTGCCAAGTGATTTTTCTCTTCCATTTTTCTCGTCGGGTTGCTCGCGAGCAAAAAACGTTCAGCTCACTTTGTTGTCGAGTGTTCATTGACCATATTTGTCGCAGCAGGTATATGAGCTGATAGCCTAGCTCCGTTCAGCCAATCAGAATGCTAGAAATCCAATATACCTAGTCCAGTTTTTAATAATTCACGGTTATTCACGTGCAATGAATATTTATACACGCTGCGCTTGTGTCCTCTCGTGCATTTATAATTCCTTCTCATAATAATAAAAAATTTTCGTCTTCTGAGCTTCTTCCTGGAGACTCTTTCCCATTATTCTTTAAATACTGACTGACGTTTTAGCATTTTTAATTACGGATTTAATTACACTGGAGCCGAAAAATAAAGAGAAACAAGCTCAGAAGACGAATATATATATATTTTTTACTATGAGAAGGAATTATAAGCGCACGAGAGGACACAAGCGCAGCGTGTATAAATATTAATTGCACGTTAATAACCGTGAAATAGACCAGGAAAAACAAAATAAAACTGTTGCTCGTTGAAAGTTAATAACGACTGAAACTTGACCGAGATTCATCCTTCTTATCTAATAACAGAAATGTTTATTCAGCCTAAAACTCACTGGAACATCAAAAAGAATTATTATTCTAACGGCAATCAGTTTAAGAGAAAAATCTGTAAGGGCAGTTTAGAAATATTTCTATTTATGCAAATTACAAACTTTTTGGCTGATTTGTGCTACATTTTAGCAGTTTTTAAATATAAATATCTTAAAATCGCAGCCACCTAGAAAGCTCAATGTACATTAAGAATGTTTTGATATCATAAAAGATCCTTCAACTGAAAAGAGAAAGTGTTAAGTTTTATCTTTCTTGAAATATTGGAGAAAATTGCAGGAATGACCAAAATCAGCCCGTAAAAAATGAATCATGATTTACATGAAAACGCTCTTACAGATTTTTCCCTAATTTCGCATACAAGTTGTGTAGGTTGAGTAGTTCAAATAGTTCAAGTTTCGTCACAAAGTGTCTGACTAGTTTTCGAGATATTCGACATTTTTTAAAATGAGGGGTTGTCCATTACCATTGCTATGGTGACAGCTGTTGCTAGGAAACCAGTGAGAAAATAAACTTTGATCATATGTTGGAAAGGTGGTGTAGTATCAAGGAAATCGAAGTTTACCTTCTATGCGAAATTTTGACTTTAAAAGATACACCCCAAGGCCCAAAAAACTGTTGCGAGCCTCCTTAAATGGAAGCACACATATTGCAGCAATAAGAATATAGTCGATCAATTTATAGTACTCCTTGTGAACATAGGCCGCATTACATGGTAAAAATTACCATTCCATCTAGAGAAGTACATCGTTGGGTTAAGCTCTTCGTGGAGCAAAAATGTATGTGGTAGGAGTTAGTAACCAAAAAATGTTGATACTTAACAAGGGTGACGCTAGTTCCTCTGTATAGTATGGCACGATTCACCCAAAATTCTGAATCTTCCCTACGAAGTTATTTGTGAGTTTACACGTTACCAGATTTAGTAACACATCCCAGTAGTTTTATAACGTGTGGATGAGGATTAAGCGTCTTCATCACTTCAAGTTCTGATAACAAGTCTTTCTTGTCTGACTCGGGAGCGTTGTCTGAAAATTAACAACAAGACAAAAGATAATTAGTAAAGCCACTGACAACAGGAAATTTTGAAACGGAAGCGGGGTGGGGGGTGGGGAAGGGGGGGGGGGGCTGAATCTAGAAGGATATCTTGATGTCATCTATCGCCATATGTATATACATATTTATATTAATACACTTAATTGCATTTTCTTAATTTCCATTTGCTTTGTCTTCAGAAGGAGCTATCAATCGTGATAAAAAATTATCTCTATAGTTGTTTTGTGGCTGTAATTACTTCAGTTTTCTTTCTCGGTATTTTCGCTGAGCTCCTCCCTTCTTTATCTAACTGCCTACTTAAAGGAAGAGCTGTAGTATTGCACTAATTATTGTACTAATCGAATCTATAACAAAATGCTCGATTGTGATTGATTCTCTGGGTGCCTGTTTGATACGTAATTGGAGGGTAGTCACGTGGAAATCTAATTTGAACTTTTTAGTACTAATAGATATAGATAGCTGTTATCGGACAACTACGCTGAGCGCACGTCAATCAGGTTCACTGCTTGCAAAACCTGTAATTATAAATATATCCCCGAAAAGCATGTAGTTTTTCTAATCTCCCATTTTGTTACAGATACGATTAATTGGTAACTGGACTTCGTACAACTCAGGGGTAATCGTGCACGTAATTTAAAATTACTTGCTCGATTACTCCCTGAATTGTAGGCCACTCAGTCCCTTTACCATTACTTATTACTCCATAAAAAATGGTAACAAACGTTCAAGCGAAAAAATAATATCTTACAATTGGGCATTTTAACAGCAACCGTTGTCTGTCCAGGTCTTCCTCGAAGATCCTTTGCCGTTCCCTTGGCAACCTGTCCAAACGAACCTTCCCCGATTATCTTCTCTATAGATACATCGCTTCTTTCAACTTCCCAGGAAAGTGTGGATGGATGAAGAGGTGTGTAGTCGGCACCCTTAGATGGAGCATTGGTGCGTTGCATTTGATCTGTAGTTTCAACTCCAGATCGAGTTGCCTCCTGTAGGTCCATGTACCCAGAAAAAGCCCCTGTTTGCTGCCGACTGGAATCGCTTGGGCGAAGTTTAGCGGTGTTGACATCATCCAATTCTATCTCGTTCTGACAAATAAAGATACGCACTATTTTCTTGAGGTACCTGGGGTACAAATGGCAGTGAAGCTTGAAACACCTGTGTGCCAAGTGCTACTGACGCCTTGCATCCATTTTTTGCCTGCCACAAAAATACCTTATTTTCCACTTTTGTGGTCACAGGAAATTTATAAGTTGAGTTCCATTTTAAAGCATGCACCAATTATATTTGATTCTGAACTGACAAGTAAAGACACGCACAATTTTCTTGAGTAGCTCATGGTACAAATTAATGTGAAGCTTACAAAAATACCACTAGCATTACTCACTCTTTGTACGTGTGTATTGTTTGCAATAAAAATGTTTTAATCTCCACTTTTAATTTTAGGCCGCAGGAAATTTATATCATAAGAAAGGATATCATGTGGACGAAAACTTCGGATCCAACTGACGTTACTGAAACACGTTCATTTTTATTTATTTATTTATTTTACTGTTAACGTATATAAAATCACTCATAACGTATCCAAAAATTAAGGAGAAGGACACGAGACAAAGAATACAAGACAATGCCCTTACTCTTGTAAACAGGTAAGAAAAATGAAAGCAACCATATAAATTTAAAACAAAAATACTCACGTCATATTGTCCCCTCACTTCATATGGCCTATGGAATCACACCACAGTTAACAATGTGTAGTCGTTCAGATTCAGATTTTTAAGGACAGGTAATTTAAACTCATTCACGATTGCCGGATTCACGTCATGTAGCCGCCTTACGGAACGAAAATGAAGGGAGGCTATGCCAGTTCTGACAAATAAATGGTTAATTATGGTGGCGTTAGGATGGCAGCCAGAGGGAAAGAGAGCAGTTGGGAGACCAAACACGACCTGGCGACGGACAGTGGAAGCAGAGAGAAGAAGGGCGAAGGGGGGTGGGGGGGGAGGGCGACTTGTACTGGGGAACTGCGAGATCAACAACCAAAGACTTCACAGAGAAGCCTGGCAGGAGAATGTTACGGCGAGTTATGCTGCTGCTGCTGCTGCTGCTGGTGATGATGATGATGACGACGACGACGACAACGACGACGACGACGACGACGACGACGACGACGATGATGTTGATGATGATGATGATGATGATGATGATGATGATGATGATGATGATGATGATGATGATGATGATGATGATGATGATGATGATGATGATGATGAACCTCCTCAACAGGCGACGTTAAAATTCTTAATCTGATATCAGCGTTAAGCTTTCAATGGACCTAGGAGCGTAGCTTTTGAATTTCTTCACGGTGATCGACATAACTTATATAAAATAAGTGTTTCACCCTCCACCGACGTATCCTTTATTTGGAAATTCAACTTTTGATAGATCAATAACATAGTTATGTGAAAGCTTCATATCATCCTTCATTTAGCTGTCATATATACGCAAGTGTTGCTAGGTGTTATCTTGTGAAAACGCTTTTGGAATGACGCAGAATGTTTAATACTAACTCATCCACGTTCGGAAACTATTCAAGTCATTCTACTAGTCTACGTAGCACAAAAATTATTGATCTTCATAGAACAATAACCACTTTTGGGCTTTTCATAAGAAAAAATAAACCACCCATTTATACTCCTAGACGCCTTAAGAAACTGCCGAAGTGAAGGGGTATCGATCCGACGGTAGGAACACGGGTAATGAGTCTCACTAACGCAAAGTATGACACAGCATCATTCACTTGCGTAACGAATTGGACAAACCAATTTCCTTGTGTTACCCAGGATAGAATCATCTTACCTTTTCTTCTCTGCAGTTGCTATAAAGTAGCAAAGGAAAGAAATTAACAAGTAAATAAATAAATGAAGGAAAGGAGGAAGAAAAGAAAGAAAGAGGAAAGGAAAAGGGAATGAAGGAAGAAAAGAATCAATGAACGGATAAATACATAACGAATTATTAGACAGGAAAATGAAGCGGTGCGGAGAACAATGCTATGAAGGGGTGCTGTACAAAATAAAAACTTCTAGATTGCCACAAAAATAAGAGACAAAAGTAATAAAACAAATTAGATTGGGTATATATAGCAAACGCTCGCCCTGAAACTTTTTAAATAAAAACTTGGAGTCTAGGTTTCTGAGCGGTAGATGGGGGATTTTAAAACTAAAACACGTAAAAAAGAGAAGTTCTAAAGGTAATATAACATAATTTACCTTTTTTTCGCTGCCACATTATGTAGAAAATGAGAAGAATATTGATAAACACAAGAACTCCAATTACAGCTCCAAAAATTTCATAATAACAGGAACATTTGCATTCTGCGAAAAATAATATTACGACCATTTGAACTAAGAACTACGAAGAAGATTAACTTATAAGCCTTACATGTAGAGAGCGGAGATCATACGAGACTATTTAACTATTTTAACTATTTTGCGTTAGGGCGCAATTGGGATGGTAACTGCAGACTAAAGGTTTACACACGAGCATGTTTTTACACGACAAGTGTTATTTGCTGATGGATGCGACAAGCTAAGTTCGTGTGTACGACTTAGCCCTAAGAAGGAAAGGGGGCACAAAGTGCTCGGGGTGACATTTTTACCACGCAAGTAACAGCCACCTTACTTTGCGATTTTTCCGAAGAATTATGTGGGAACAATTTGGTATGACGTCACAGTTCATAAAGCTGATGATGCCACGTATTTCGATAGGCAAATTTTTTTTAATTGTACAAATTCTTATTTTCATTGAAAAGTCTTCATCCCTCTTGTTGGTTTAAATTACTTTTATGGCCAAGGAGGTGGTGGAAAATGAAGTAGTTCAAGTAGTCCAAGTAGTCCAAGATGGTCGACGTTCGGAAGTCATGACGTAATTCCCACGTCGTGTTACGCAATCAGCTCATGTTGCGAACGTCAAGGGGAATATTTTAGGTGTACCGTGTACCCACGAGGAATCTAGGTTAAATAGAGTTAAAACTTGCCAAGGAAATACGACATCTCGTTCCCAAATTTCTCACCGTTTCACGTTTTGGTATATCCTACATTACAAAGAGTCAAAGGAAACTTTTTAATCAAAACGATTAAAGCGATACAGTATTTCGATGTATCCAACATCATCATCAAATTAAGATGAGAGCGGCATTTTTGGTTTTAGAGTTTTAAGTTATGTACTATGAAAATAACAACCCGGATGAAGTTCGATTTCACGTTCACATTTCTTTAAAGTTCCTTGTTTGAGACAATCAAAATTATTACGAAACCTTTATTCACTTTTATCACAATCTCATTCTGTACTTAAAAATGATGTTGGGAACATGCGCACGTCGTTTTGCTTTAATCCTTTTTTTTTCCTACTAAAATGTTGTAACAAACCTTATCCTTTCATTGCTTTCATGGAATAGCTCACATGGAAATTCAACTAAAAGCTCACCTGATATGCCCTGCGTTGTCTTCTCCTCTGGCGTTGATGCGGTAGTGGAATCCACTTTCTGAACGATCTTCAAAGTTCTTACTGTGTACGGACCAATGGTTCCTTTGTCCACGGCATCTCTGAGTTCAACAAGTCCCTCATCTGTGGTGACGGGAGTTGTAAAGATCAACGCGAAAGACACAATTACACTGCCTCTCCTATAAATATAAATGACGAAAGACGACTAAGAAAATAGAATTTTACACAATTCACATGAAAACTGTCAATGCAGTGTGTTAACAACCTGAGTTCAGTAACTCTTGTCCTTTCATAGCTGCTTTTGTTTCCATACAACTTGTCAACCTGAGAGAAAGAAATATATATTTGATGCGTGGTTGCTTTGACGGACAGTCTAAAATATTTCAGTTCGGGTATACCGTAGACGTGCCTAAGTCCTATTTTATTTGGCATTTCAGCCGCGATCGCATCCAATGTAGTTTCTGAAAACCCGAAAATCCCCTAAAACAGCAAGTAGTGCAACCTGATTTGAAAGGAGGGTTGTTGTTGTTGGGGAGGGAGGGGGGGTGGGGGTATGAATTGGGTGGTAACTTCACAACGCTCAAATGTAACGCTCAACGCTCAAGTGTAATCCTTTTTATTTTTACTTATAAAATTGAAGAATAAACTTTGAAACTTTGAAACTTTGAAAAAGGTAACATCACTTACGGTTTTTCAGAGCCTTTAAATATGACTCAGTTCAAAACATCTCCGAGGGCCAAGTTTCTGAAGTACAAGCTCTTATTGAGTGGGTGAACGCGTTGACTACATTGCAGGCTTTTTTCGACGCCTTACTGTAGACATCTTGTGTACAAACTTAGAGCAAGCCACTGTAATAACGGCAACCGTTACCGACAGCGCAATAACGACTTATCGGCCACATTAACAAAACGGGCAAGCCATAGCCTGAGCTGACAATTGAAACTAGCAATAGAAGGGTGGAAATAAAACCGCAACAATTAATGGTTTGAGACGCAAAAATTGTCAAAACACTGTTTGGAGTTTTGACAGCCTGCAACATCGGCATTCCACCTATCCATGACCATCGAAGCCAATATGTCGTGTCTACTACGGCAGTCCTTTTCAGGAGTACTTTCACCCACAGAAAAACAAACAAACAAACAAACAAACAAAACAAAACAAAACAGACATTGTACTTGATGAATCAAAACCACATGTGAAAAATTACCTCTCTTTCAAATGGCTCCACAAATGCTTTTGCAAGGTCACTGTTCAGGTCTTTGTAATCTGGCTCATAAACAACCTTCACTCCGTTCCGTTCCACCACCGTAACCTCAAGTTGAAATTCCTCTCCTTATGTAAAAACAAAAGTAAATACTCCAATGACGATTTTCTTGGATGACTAACATTTCCACATTACGATAGTGTAGGAATGCTACGTTTTTGTAATAAACAGACTCTTTTTATCGGGAATGAAAAATTTGCACCTGCAATAATAGGACTGAAAAAGTGCACAATCTTATTCAATGGTTCTTAATATTTTTAAGGTTTTCTTTTGGAATGACTTGCACATTTGTATCTGATGTAAATGCTGACCATCCTTGGTCTATTTAAAAGTATAGTCCTGTTCCAGTGTAGAAGAAGTCATCACCACCACGGCCCTTTAGAGAAATGGTGCTTCATAACGGCCTTTTAACCTTCGCTTTCATGAAGTAAAACTACCTGAAACACTACTTTTTATTTTTTATGGATCGGGCCAGTCACTGCGACCATTTCGTGAGGTTCTACCAATAAATAATTTTACATCTAGAAATCTTTTCTCCTGGGCCTGTTTGTGAAAAGCGTGGTTTTTCGTTATTTGTGTTTGTTTTTAATTCTGGCTTATAGCTGAGCGATGGGGCCCTGTAAATTCTGTTTTACCTTTTGGCTGCTTTTAAAATTTAACTTAAGATTAACAGTGAAAACGCTTTCCAACAAGAGTCACAAAGATCTTAGTTGACACTCAATCCCAGGTTAGCATTGTCGGGCCTTGTAACAACCGGACCCTTGATGGAACTGCAGGTGACGCTTGCAGGAAGCTATGCAAATGGCACTACTGGCTGATCCCCTACCGTTTACTTGGAACGAAAGAGTTAGATGGATCTAACGTTGTTCGACCTAAGTAGATGCCAAATAAGGCCTGAATGTGCGCTAGGCGAAGTTTGGCAGTAGCAAGTCTATATGAAAACTGTGGCAAAATCTTATATTTGAGTAGCACACTGCAGGAGGTATCAAATAGTACGTTCAGTTTATTTATGACAAGAAGCGAGAATTGGGCTTGAAGTGCCAACAAAACTAGAGTACTTGGACCGCCAAAGTTCAGTTCAGTTGATACTAAATTGAAGTGTTCCACCCTCCACCGACGTATCCTTTACTTGGAAATTCAACTTTTGATAGATAAATAACATAGTTACGTGAAAGCTTCATATCATCCTTCATTTAGCTGTCATATATATACGCAAGTTTTGCTAGGGTAATCTCATGAAAACTCTTCTGGAATGATGCAGTATGTTTAATATTAACTCATCCAAGTTCGGAAACCATTCAAGTCATTCTACTAGTTTACTTAACACAGGTCATTGATCTTGATGGATTAAAACTGAACAACTTTTGTGGGCTTTTCACAATGAAAAAAGCCACCCATTTATACTCCTCTTATAGACCACCATTTGTTATACGGACAATCATTTCAGGCACTTTGGTGTCTGTATTATTCACCTTATTGAAAAAAAAAACGTTGTTTGGCAAGAAATACAAAACATGAATGATGTCTCAGAATAGAGTCCTGGTAAGATGACACTTGCAAGTGCATTGCGTCGTGTATTGCTAGGGCGTTTTAAGAGTAGAGTTAGCCTTGTTATGTTATTATAGTCCATTATAATGTGCAAGGAGCTTGAATCGGTATAGAAGCAATCTTTCGCGCCTCCCAGAAGACTTACCGTTCACGGTTTGTGCACTTTAATTGACAATGTTTGTTGCTGTTGTTGTTGTTTTGGTGTATATCTAAGAGTTTAATCTGTTTAATTTTATCCTGAATAAGTGCAAAGTCATGTACTATTTAAAAGACAAGGACATCGCGCAAATGAAACTTACTTGTCACTTTTACCAAAATAAGGAATTTATCAGACCCTAGGCTATTTATCGCAGTACAAGTATAAATTCCACCGTCACCATCGTTTACTTCTCGAAGATTGAGGTATCTGTCAGTGGTAACGACACTACTGGCTGCATTTGTCCAAACATACTGCGGACTGGGGTTTCCTTCTGCTAGGCATTCAATAGTGGCACTTTTACCGGCCATCATTTTCCATGTAGCTGTTTGGGGTTTAGTTATTTCTGGACGATCTGAAATCAGCCAAAAAACAATAACACTTAGGCCTCGTCCACACGTACACGTTTTACTATGAAAACGCATGGAAGGCTTTCTGTTCATACGACCGTTTTTGAAATAGGTTTCACTTGTCATCTCGTCCACACGTAAACGCTGCAACGGGTTTCGAAAACGCTATTGGTTTTCTATTGAGCATGCGTAGTGGCCTAGGAGAAACGCAGAGAAAAGCATATGTTTTCGTACTCGTACGATTAGGTTTACGTATAAGAGAGACCCCAATTTTTATGTTTATTTTCGTCTCGCGAGGAAATGTGTGTAAGGTAATCCGGCAACTGGTGGACTGTAAAATCAAGTTTAAACTCAACTCTTTAAAACTCTGAGGTTCTTACTTGCACGATTGCAATCAGCGAACAATCAGCCGTTTTTAATGAGTGCATCTTTGTCAGTGTTTACCCCACGAAAATATCGATGCTATGCGCTGCCAGATTATAAAACGAAACACTTACAATTGACGATCACGTCAGCCGTATCAACAGCAGGAATCACCACTCCATTACTAGCTGTACACTGATACTGGATGACGTTATCAGGGGTGCCCGGTCTCTGTACATTCACAAGCCTGAGAAGTGAACTTTGTGACAACACTTGGCCTGATTCACCAATTTTTGTCCACGATATGAGAGGTTCAGGTTTACCAGACGCATTGCAGGACAACGTAATGCTATTTCCTTCCACGATAATAGCTGAAGTGGGATAAACATCCACAGAAGGTGCAACTAAAGAGAACATTTTAAACAAAATTTAAAGGGGTTATTTTCTGAAAAAAAAAACTCGCCAGCAAGTAATATGACAACTTTTAAGAGATCTTTATTAGCACCAGAAGCGTCTTTGTTTGATCCAAAATTACCATTAGCTTTGTTTATCGAAGTCTTCACAGCTTAGCGAATTTCGTGTTGATCTCCAATCAGAGAGAGTTTAATGAGCAGGCATCAATTTAAGTTTCTGGTGTGCCCAGTTGTACATGGATAACCTTACCAACAGCAGTGACTCTGACAGTAGCATTATGTCCTGTGCCGACTGTGTTGATAGGAGCACAGGTGTACACTCCATCTGCCTCAACAGTCACAGTGAACACACCGGAGCTTCTGTTACAAATCAGGGTGTCATCAAAGTAAAAGTAATACTTATGGGCAGCAGGATTGGCATATGTGCTGCAGTTAAATGACACAGTGGAGCCATGTAGTACTGTGGTGTTACTAGGAACAGAAGTGAGCGCTGTAGCAGTTGGTCGATCTGAAACATTACCAGTATCGAGTGAAAACGCTGGATTATAATATAACCGCGACCTGTCACATACATTAGGGGGAATAAAGAACTCACTTCAGGGGCTTGCCAAGCAAGGTCTGTCTCAGAGCCGTCTTCAATAAACTATTTTTTCATAAAAACAGACGGGAAAAGGTTTCCGATAGTTGTTGTAAAGAAGCAAATGAAAAGCAACACGTCATAGTTGGATGAGGGCGACGTCTCTGCACTTATTTTTGTCTGCAGTTTGGATTATCTAAGTGAATGGAAAGCCATAGAAATCAACAGTGAAAGTATAATTTTAGTGTCTTCCTAAATGGAACCAAAAGCCTGGAATGACTGGCCGCTCGTTAGAACTGGATAATGAAACTTATATATGTCGATTCTTCGCTTTCATTTGATTTTTATGATTAAAATAACTGTCACATTAACAACAGGGAACAATCTTTGCTAAGACAATTTTTCAGCGTAAAGGGTAAAGTCAAATTCAGTAGAAGAAATCACCTCTTTATGAAACGTTCTGAAGAGTCAATTATTCAATCAATCAATCAATCAATCAATCAATCAATCAATCAATCAATCAATCAATCAATCAATCAACCAGTCAGTCATTTCAGTAATTCAGCCAATGATTGGTACATGTTAACTTAAAAAAAAAAACACCTACAGTAGACGATCACGTCAGCCGTATCAACAGCAGGACTCTCCACTCCATTACTAGCTGAACACTGATACTGGGTGACGCTATCAGGGGTGCCCGGTCTCTGTACATTCACAAGCCGGAGAAGTGAACTTTGTGACAACACTTGGCCTGTTTCACCAATTTTTGTCCACGATATGAGAGGTTCAGGTTTACCAGAAGCATTGCAGGACAACGTGATGCTATTTCCTTCCACGATGGCAACTGAAGTGGGAAAAACATCCACAGACGGTGCAACTAAAGAGAACAATTTTTACAAAATTCAAAGGAGGTTATTTTCTAAACAAAAAACTCGGAAGTGAGTAATAGGAAAACTATTAAGAGATCTTTATTGGCACCACAAGCGTCTCTGTTTGATCCAAAATAACCACTGGCTTTGTTTATCTAAGTTCACAGCTCAGCGAATTCAGTGACCTGACATCCAGTCTGAGAGAGTTTGATAAGCAGGTGTCAAACTATGTAATTAATACAAAGTCAGTTCCTGGTGAGCCCAGTTGTTCATGAATAACCTTACCAACAGCAGTGACGCTGACAGTAGCATTATGTCCTGTGCCGACTGTGTTGATAGGAACACATGTGTACTCTCCATCTACCTCAACAGTCACATTCAACACACCGGAGCTGCTGTTACAAATCAGGGTGTCATCAAAGTAAAAGTAATACAAATGGGCAGCAGGATTGGCATATGTACTGCAGCGAAATATCATAGTGGAGCCATGTAATACTGTGGTGTTGCTAGGAACAGATGTGAGCACTGTAGCAGTTGGTCGATCTGAAACATTACCAGTACCGAGTGAAAACGCTCGATTGTAAAAAATAACTGTAACCTGACACAAACATTAGGTGGAGGAAAAAACTCACATCAGGAGCTTGCCAAGCAAGTTCTGTCTCAGAGCCGTCTTCAATAGGCTGTTTTCATTATGAAGACAGACTGAGGGCGACGCTCTGCACTTATTTTTGTCTGTAACTTTGTATAATCTAAGTGAATGGAAAGCTTCAGAAACCAGGGTATCATTTTATTGTCTTCCTAAATGGAACCAAAAGCCTGGAATGACTGGCCGCTCAACGGAAGTAGGTGTGAAATTTTTTACATGGATCTTAGCTTTGGTTTGATTTCTATGATTAAAATGACTGTCACATTAACAACAGGGGACAATCGTGGCTGGGATAATTTCTCAGCGTAAAGGTTAAGTGAAATTCAGCGCAAGACACCACCTTTTATTTGAACCTTCTGAAAAGTCAATCAATCAATCAATCAGTCAATCAATTAATAAATCAATCAATCAATCATTTTAGTCTTAGTCAATGATTCATACATGTAAACTTAATTAGTATATGTAATAGGACTACATGATGTCCAATTGGGAAATAATTAGATGAGAAAAATCCCTAGGACTGCCAGTCCAACATGGATTTGGCACTCAGAGAAATTTTTTGAATCTAATTATTTTTTTAAATCAGCTATTAAATAAGCTATTACCTGTTGTGCGTGTGAAAAACCAACGATGACTTCGCCAGCAAGTGACTGTTTTTAATATTGTATGGACATTGCTGCATAGACGAAAATGAGTTCAAACGTCCCTGCGATTTGTTAATTATGTCAAATAATACTGCATGAAATATGTTGGAAAATACAAGAATCAAATGAATATGAAAACGATCGAGAATATGAACTCAAACTGTAAACACTGAAATCACTTGCCATTTTTGAAGCTACCGTTAACTTACAGTACATTTTCCTACAACGTTCGCGCCGCTTTAGTTGACCGAGTCTTAAGAGGCTGTCTCCCTAAGAGCGGTCTGGTCGATCTGGGTTGAAAAATAGATTTCGCTCATTTCGTGTGTGTTGAAAGACTTTCATGTACCTATACTAAAACCACAATCCGCTTGATCGGATCTTTTAAATTTTTGGAGTTTTAAGGGTTTTCGGTTCACCCGATGGAACGCTTGTGACGGCCCATATCGAGGCTGAAATTTTACCCAACTTTGAAGATCATTTTAACAAAACCTAACTAACCCTTTACAAAACAAACACCACAGCCAGTTATAATAAGTCTTTTTAATTTACTGAAGCGACTTTTGTGACCGTTGAGTTTGAATCCAGCTAGCGGTGAGACTTTAACGACATACCCATTGCACAACTAAATCAAACACGCGAAGACCGACCAATTTCAAAACGTATTTATGAAAAAGTGAGGCGGCCTATTTCAACCAAACCAACATAGCTGAGAAGTAGGCACCATAGGCCTAGGAAATGTGATCACCGAGAAAAACCTTGCGGCCAGTCCTTGATGAAAAATATATAACTCTGTGAACTTGCCTAATTTCGACGATCTCCAAGTTTTGCCTCGATTTTGAGAGACTTGTCAGCACGAAGCGTGGCATCAAATTCCCTTCTAGTCAGATCTAAAACCATCAGAAATAAAGGAAACACCAATTTGTTTGTCTTAAAGTTCAAGTGGAAGCGATTTCGAACGACTAAAGCTTGACTTACCTGCGTCCATATTCCAAAGGTGAGCTTGTTAGCTTTCGAATTTCGCTCGATGGTTCCGCGAGAAGAAAAAATTCTGCCACCCAGACTTTGGCTTATTAGCATAGCATATGAAGTAGATCAAGTTGATTACCTTGTATTTTCTGTTCCATATCAGTCGTAAATTGGATTTCTTCCACGGAGAAACGATGAATATTGAGCTACGAAAACCCAACGACGAACTGCCAAGTTTACCTCTCCACGGCAACCGCTGACCACCTCAAAGCGTAGGCTCCTGAGGGGTGGTGGGATTTTGGCGGCAATCAGCGGGTTTGGTGGGTGGCTAGGTGCGGGCTGGAGCAAGACTTGGAGATTGAGATTTCCAGATGATTTAATTTTGTGAGGAGAGTCTTCGAATTTGGAATTGTTAAGCGTTACACTTAACTAACGAATTTGAAAAACACGAGAAAACTTTTTAAACTATAAAGACATCATTTTCGGCTTTACTTATGCCATCTTCAGTTTAGTTAATAACAATACGCAAAATCCCGATGATAAGCCCCCCCCCCCCCCCGTTTATAAATACACCAGTTGATAAGCCCATCCACATGGAAACAAAAAATATCTGGTTATAAGCCCCCGATTATAACCCCCTCCCCCCCCCTCCCGCTTAAAAGCCTTCCTCTACTTTTCCTTGTTGTCTATAAATATAATCACTTTTTAGAACAAGTATATTGTGGAAAAATATACATTTTTTACTTTCTCGTAACCGTTTTAAATTTCAAGCGTAAAACACTTATTAATAGCCGACATGCCGGCAGGGCACCTAGACAAGGCTTCAACTTTTTCCAACGTCAAAGGGTTTTACATTTCAGACATCTGTGTGCAGCGGGTGTTTTTCCATTATGAGGACGCTCCATACAAAGACCTCTGCGCCTCGCGTATACTGCTGCATGTTTTTGATTAGTTTAAGCTTATTTCTTATTAGCTCATTCCGAAACGTTTTTTTAATGCCGTTTAGTAGCCCCTTCCCCCCCGGATATAAGTCCCCTCGTTTATAAGCCCACTCAAGACTCCTTACGAATTTGTAAAATCCCGAATATAAGCCCAGGGCTTATAATCACAATAGCTCTATGTTTATAGGTAATGTTTATTATATACTGAGCTAATAACAACAATGGATAGTACAAAACTGTTACAACGTTTCTGGTACTGTATGATATTAATACCGTTACAAAAGAAGGTGTCTGATACTGTCTGATTCAAATATCGTTACAAAGTGTCAGGCACTGTAGGACACCAGAAAGAACAAAGGGAGAGTGTTAATTTTTTTTTTTTTGCAAACAAACGCCTGCTTTATGTAATACTTTTCATCACAACAGTACTGATTAATGCGTTTAACAAATACCACCTGATTGTCAGCGGTTTATTTTCGAATTTTAAAGCTCCCACCATAATAAACAAGCTCCTTGCGTTCCATGTTTATTATGGTGGGGGGGGGGGGAGCTTTAAAATTCAAAAATAAACCGCTGACAATCAGGTAGTATTTGTTAAACGCATTAATCACTACTTACCCGAAATAAACCACCCCGCATAAAAAAATTTTAATTAAAGAAAAACACATCTTTATAATATAAGTTGTAATGTCTATGCTTAACATAAACATTGAAGAACTTTTGAAAGAACTTGAACCAGCAACGTTACAAGCTTTAGAGCAATTACTTGCAGAGGACGTTCCTGCTGTTCGAAAAACTATTCAGAACATATTGGATGAACCTATTTCTGAGAAAGTGGAGAAGAGTTTAAATAAACCTTTAATTCCTAAAACATTTCAACCAACCGCTCCTCCTCGTAAAAGGGGGAGACATTTGATCCAATTTCTCGAGAAACTATCCGAAATGTTACAAACTATCAGAATGAGATTCTTGATTTATATGACACTTCCGAATATGAGGGAGAAGAAAAAAGAGGGCGACGTTACATCCGCTGGCGCTTCATTAGAGGCCTTGAAAAAGATCTTACACCAGACTTTATGAAAAAAATAAGAGAGAAAGTTCACACATCTTTCTACGTAGGACATTATTTTTCATATCAGTTACGAAACATTGAAAATGATGAAATATATGTGAATTACACTAACAAAGGTTCTCCTTGGTTTGATCGTCTTTCTGATGCGGAAAAATGGTTGAGTGATCGGGAAAAATTTCGTTTGGACTCTGACAACATAAATAGACCGAACACGAAATGGGTGTTTGAAAATCATTTTAATGTTGATGTAAAGGTGGTGCTTGATCGTCAACCGCTTTTAGGTACAGGACCATTACCAGATTGGCTGCGTAACCTTTCACATAGTCGTAATATGATAGCTTTAGACACTTACAAAGACAATTTATGTCTTTGGCGTTGTATTGCGGTACACCGAGGTTCAAGACCAGATCGAAGTACAACGGCAGCACGGGAACTTGCAAAGGGTTTCTTCAACCTCAGAGCTGTTCCACAAGATTGCCGTAAAACATCTTTAGATGAACTTGATGAGGTTGAAAAACATCTTAATAAAAAACAAAGATTGGTTGAGTATTCGTGTATATGAGCCGGAACGTTTGCAGAATGGTGAAGTTGTATGGCATCTTTGCAGGACACCACCAGCCAAATTAACAAATATTTTGACAATTGGAATTTACGAAGGGCATGCTTTCATTATAAAAGATATTACGAAGATTGCAAAAGTTTATGTATGTGTTCATTGTCGTTCAAGATCAACTAAAGCTTGCGACCTTCAAAGACATGTCAAAAAATGTGCGGAAGGAAAGACGGTGATTGAATGCCCGGCCGAAAAAGTTGAATTACCACAAACAGTTTTTGAGGACGCTTTTTATCCAAAAAACCATTCATCTTCTCTAGAATCTCTTCGCTGGCTTGAACAAGAAGCAGCACTTCGTAAAATTCACATTCACCACGCCGCCTGTGGGCATGGAGGTGAAAGATATGAGAATGGCACCTCTGTAGACGGTTATAACCACGAAACAAAAACGGTTTTTCAATATCATGGATGTCATTGGCATGGATGTCGAAAATGTTTTCCTCATGATCGAAATAGAATTATTACTCATCATGACCAAACACTAGAAGATAGATTTAAAGCAACTGTTAAACGTACACAAAAGCTTCGAGCTGCTGGCTACCATGTAATCGAGGCATGGTCTTGTGAAGTAGGAAAAATAAATATAAAGTTACCAAAGCCTCAAATACAAAGTTATCCACACGCTATATTGTATGACTTCGAAGCATACGGAGATAAAAATCAGAGGAAAGAACCAACAGGAACGTTAACAATCGAAAATAAACACGTACCAATCTCTGTTAGCGTTGGTGATACTTTAGAAAGAGAACCAACTCATATCTGTGAAAGACACCCTGCTGAGCTTGTTCGCAAGTTTATGGAAGAACTTGAGAGGCGTGAGAAAAACATTAGGGATCAAGTAAGAGCAGCCTTCATACCTGACGACATAAATATGCTTACAAAAGCGCAGCGTCTCAAAATAGAAGAATGGTGTAATCAGGTGCCAGTTCTTGGGTTTAACTCCGGGAGATATGATTTGAATCTTATCAGAGAACATTTCGCGGAACTTTTAGCTGATACAACTGATAAAGTAAAAGTTGCAAAAAATGGAAACAAAATTATGTTCATTTTGACTAAAAACTTTCGCTTTCTCGATATCATAAACTACTTAGGACCGGGTACAAGTTGTGAGAAATGGGTAAAAGCTTATGAATGCGAAACTGTGAAATCGTGGTTTCCGTATGAATGGTTTGACACCCCTGAAAAACTTGATTTTCGCGGACTTCCGAAATATGAGGATTGGTATTCTAAGCTGAAGGGTGGTTATGTTCTCACGCGGGATGAATGGGAAGAGTGCCAGCGTTTGTTCAAAGAAAAGGGTATGTGTACCTTCGCAGACTGGCTGCGTTACTACAATAATCTCGATGAAGCTCCTGGCCTCGAGGCGCTGGAAAAGATGCGTGCTTTCTACACTGATAAAGGAATCGATATTTTGAAAGATGCTGTAAGTATCCCAGGTGTTAGTTTACATTACTTACTCCGAGGATGTGTTGAGAGGGGTGCGGATCTTTACAACCCGTGCGAAGAAGCGTACGAGATGTTGAAAGAAGCTGTTGTCGGAGGACCGAGCCTTGTTTTCACAAGATATCATGAAGTTGGAGTTACGAAAATAAGGTCTCATCGAATAGAGGAACCTCGTTTTTGCAAAAATATAGTGGGTTACGACGCCAACGCTTTGTATTTGTCAACCATGCTTAGAGACATGCCTTGTGGAAAAGGAAGGGTTGTGCATTACAATAAAAAAGCCGCCGCCCCCATACTGACACAAAGGCTCAAAGAAGAAAAATGGTTCGGATTTGCAGAAGTTGATATAGAGATCCCTGAGCACTTACACCCAAAGTTTGAGGAAATGTGTCCGTTCTTCTACAACAAAGAGCTCCCTATTGAAGCTGTGCCGCAGCATATGCTTGACTATCTTAAACGCACAAAAAGGAACCGCGGAGACGGAAAGAAGTTAATGGGAGCATTATCTGCAAAGAAGATATTATTATACGCACCTCTTCTTAGATGGTATCTTGAGCATGGAGCAGTGATCACAAATGTTTATCGGACTATTGATTACCAACCAACAAAAATATTCACTTGGTTTGTGGAGCAAGTGACTGAAGCTCGTAGAACTGGAGATAAAGAAAAAAGCAAGGCGCTGCTGGCTGAGGTATTCAAACTGTTAGGAAATAGTGGGTATGGAAAGCTCATCGAAGCCTTGGAAAGGCAAACAAACGTTATTTACACCAAAAAAGAGAAGGTAGTCGACAGAGCCTTACGAAGCGCATATTTCAGTGATCTTGATGAGATCGGGCTGGCGTATGAGTTGGAAAGTAGAAAGCCAAAGATTAAAATAAAAAAAAACATTTCAGGTAGGAATAGCTGTATATCAACTAGCTAAACTTCGAATGCTTGAATTCTATTATGACTTTCTTGACAGATATTTTGATAGAAGAGATTTCGAATTGATTCAGATGGACACAGACAGCAATTATATGGCAATAAGCGCAGAAAAGTTGGAAGACATCGTCAAACCAGAGCTGCAAACAGAATTTGAGGCAAAAAAGAAAGAGTGGTTATCTTGGGATAAGTGGAGCAGTCGGACCCCTGGGCTCTTTAAACTCGAGTGTGAAGGCAGCAGAATGATCGCACTCTGTTCAAAATGTTATTACATTGACGAATCTGAGGGTAAAAAAAGAAGTTCAGCACGAAAGGGGTGTCGAAGAAACAAAACGAGATCACGTGGCAGCATTTCGAGAAAGCTTTGGAAGGCAGCAAGGACATTGCAACTAATAGAGGTTTTAGGATGCGGGACGGGCAGATGGTTACTTACGAACAGCAGAAGCTGGGGTTGAGTGCTTACTACGACAAACGCTGGGTATTGGAAGGCGGTATTCACACAGAACCGATCGAGTTTCATTGTTAGATTGCTGGTGGTAGTTGTGTATCTGGAGGGACAACCAAAAGCTCTTCGCGGACAAACCAACGTTTTGGTCCGTCAAATAAATAATAGATAACCGGTGCGTCTGGTTTTATCATAATTTTTTCAATCTCGTAAACATTCAAAGACCAGATTGGGTCGGTAGCTCTTCGTCGACCACCTTCAAGTTCACCGGGTTGATAGAGATAGCGAACACTTAAACCGGAGGGGAGTTTTTTTTCGTTCACACCAACGGGTCTCAAATAAGGTGTCGAGGGTTTGGATGGAACAGTTTTCTCTTTGATGGGATCAACAGGTTTTTGACCAGTCAGTCGAGTGACTTCCTTATTTAAAGCTGAAATAACAGCTGGCAGTCGGGCCACCCATTCAGTTGATCTTTTGTCTTCTGGGAGTCGCATTTCAACCCCATATTGGTGTCCAAACAGTCGTTCAGCCAGGGTGCGGTTGAATCTTTCAACGATAGCTTGATCACGGTGAATATCCACACGGCCGCGTCTAACCTCGACATTATGTTTCGAAAGAAGTTGATTCACAGCACCCATAAACTCACGACCAGGATCGACCTGAAGCAGTTTCGGCCACTTCAAAGGACCACGACTATAAATCCGTTCCAGAGGAGCTGCGACTTCTTTAGCCTCTTTTGTGGTCAACGGTTCGGCTTCTTTGTATCGAGAGGCCACATCTACCACTGTGAGAGCATATTTAAAAGTTTTACGGGAGCGCGGTGGTGGATTGTGTGGGAGATACAGAAGATCGGCTTGGTGAACTTTGTTTGGAACAGGAACATCAAATTTCGGTCTTGGAATGTACCGTGGGGCTGGTAAATAAACCTGCCAAAGAGCTTGCTTCATCAACCAGTTTTGTGCCACATCTTCCGAGACTTTCGCTGCCTGGGCTAATTTTTTAATTGCTGCAAACCCTTTCCAATACCCTTGCGGGCTGTAATAAATTTTTGACAACTTATTGAAAATGCGCAAGCTCATTGTATACCATACACGATAAAAAAATGTACGACCCGTTTGGTTGTTTGCAAGGTGAGAAAATTTCGTCGAAAATGATTCAAGAAACATTGCAAAAAAAATTAAATTCATACCCATTATCAAAAAAGATTAATCGTTGTCCTTCATGCGAGGAGCAATAAGTTTATGTGGTGAATGAGTTCTGTCATGCATGTCCAAAATGTGGTAGAGCGTCTGAATTTGATGATGAACAGTTTCAAGAAGAAAATCGGGTAAGAATTTTCACTGCAACTAATTTTCATTTAAAAAGTGTTTTGCGGAAATGGAAAATTAATGTAATGTTTTCTTCCAGCGAGGTAGATTTTCTTGGTAACGTTATTGCTCAGTTCCAGAAAATGACCGGCAAGGCAGTGAACTACACCTGTTTTTTGTACAATTATTTTGAAATAGTACCTTCTGAATGCTGGCCCAACAAAAAAGAAATTATGGAATCTATTTCTTATCACCTTCCAAAAAGCTTAGCAAGCTGGTGGCACGCAAAACAGGAGTTTGATAAATGGTGGTTAAAAGCCAATCAAAGTTCTTCATAAACATTTTCATATTTGCCTGTTTTCGGATTTTTTACCAAACGCATGACAGTACCCTTTTTTGGATGAGTCCAAAATTTCTTGCTTGTGACACCAGTTGGTCCCGTGAAAGCACTTTTCGCAATATCACCTGACCAATACCGATCGAATACATGTGTTGTGGAAGGAATCATTTTTTTTGTCAAAGTTTCAGCAAATTTTATTGCATCCAACGGTTTGTCCAAAACACCAGTTCCTTTTTGTTTTTTCAAACCCAACCCTAACTTTTGTTTAGCATTAATTGCATTTCTTGCAGCCGCATGACCCCACTGCCTCTGTTTGTAAGGAACTGCGTCAAGAAACATCACCATTTTTTTATCCGCTTTGTGTTTGCATTTTTTGAGATTTTCACCTTATTTTTTTTTCACGGTTGGAACAAACATCATAATCAACATCATGTTGCATAGCAATCGCATCTGTTGCGCCTGTTGGTGGTTGATATATTTCCAGAATTTCACCCGTTTCTGGATCGTATTTCACCTGCTTTTCAAGAGGATTGTATGGCCCTGTGAAATTATGCCCTGGTAATGTCCAACCTTTTTTTGGTTTCGGAAATTTCCCAATTGCTGCATGTATATCAAACCCAGCTCCATCCAAATCAGGTCTGTCAGTTTTGTAACGTTGGTTTGGTCGAACTTTAGTTGAAAGTTGATTTAACATTTCACTTCCAACTTTTTGAATGACTGGGCGGGCTTTGTCAAGCGTGTAATTTATTGCTTTCTTTTGCAGTTTGGGGTCTCTCATAGCTTCAGAAGCGTAATATCGTCCAGCTTCAACACTTTTTTTCGCAAGATATGGGATTCCTTTTGTAATAGCTAGATCACCCACCGCCATAGCAACATCACCAAATATACCACTGCCCTCCGCGCGGGAGGGCTCACCTAGTTTCCCGGCATAAAACTTGTTTTTGTTATTCCGCAACTAGCGCATTTTGCCTTAAAGAGTTTTCGATTGTTCTTTGTGATTACAACCTTTTCACTTCCCTGCACATTGGGAGTATGCCGCTTTTCTTTCACACAGTACACTTCCATTGCATATATATATTAAGAAAAATAATTTTTCACTATTTCCTCATTTTGAAGTAAATCATTAGAGAACATTTTCAAAATATCGGCAAAACTTGTTCCTTTGTTTCTCTCGTTCAAAAAGAGAAGGCAGTAATAGCCACATCTCACACTTTGTTTCCATTGAATTTGGTTGTCATTTCTGAAAAAATGTTTCATCCTATGCATTGACATCTCTTGTTCCCATTCCAAAGGTGGTGGAAAGCCAAATGAATCGAAATACTCGTAAAGACCTTTTCCTTTTGGCCAACAACATACCCAGTGAGTTCCCAAACTTCCAAAATCATCCAAGCTTATAGCGGAGCCAGCGCGCTAGCGCGTCAGCAGAGCTCCATTGCTAAGGAAATTTGGTAATCTATCAAGCCAAAAAATTTTGGTAGTGACGTAGTAGACACGTGACCGTCCGTCCGTACATCCGTCCGTCCGTACATCCGTACATCCGTCCGTCCGCACCACAGGGCTACCAATACACTTCCTACACTGGATAGAACCCTGTGCTGAATCCCGTGTGTTTTCGGCGCGAAATCGCATGTTGACCCGCGTTGTAGCAAAACAAGCAAAGACAACAAAAGTCAAAAACAAATTTGTTAGTGGAAAAAAAAAGTTCAAAAGAACACTCAGTTGTCGTTTTGGTGGAAGGGGAAAAGTTCAATCTAGGCGAAAGAAATTCGGCGATAAAGTTCAGGCAAAAAGTTCAAATTTGCCTCGTCGGTTCTGTTCAAACTCGGTCGGCACACCGCTTAAGTTCGCAGCTTTTCGCAGCGGTTTCGACGTCAAATATAGCAGAGCTAGTGCTTTTTGGTTTTTTCTGTCCACAACCATGGTTTTTACGGCGTTTCGAACACATTTTGCCAGGAAAAACACCAGCATTTTCATGCTGATAGGCAGCTTGTCAAGAAAGAAAGAAATAAGTATTAAAATTAACTATGAAAACAATGTCAAACGCCCATAGCCTTGTGGACTAGCTACCGACGTCTGACGCCGACGAGCCGGGTTCGACACCCAGCGGCAGCACGAATTTTTTTCTTTTCTTTTTTTTCTTTGTTTTTTTTTTTTAATAAAACGACTTGGATGAGAGTATTTTCACAAATTAATAACTGCCAGCAAAAACAAAACAAAAAACAAAAGCAAAAAACAGACAAAACAAAAAGGGGGACTCAGCTTTTAGGCTTGGCTAAATCTATATATTAATACATGGAGAATGAAACAAAGGTTTTGTTTCATTTCTGCTGAAAATACCTTTTATTGGAATTCGTAAAAAGTTGCACCATTTTTTCAGGTCAATGTTGGAAAGACGTTTATCTTCAAATTTCAGTTTTTTTTTTAAACGATAATAATCATCCCAAGTTCCGCAAAAAGGTGGAGGTTGAATTTGCATTCCTCTGCCTTTTGGTGAAGGTGGTGATCGTCTTGTTCGTGGTGGTGGTGGTGGTGGTTGCGTTTGCATACCTTTTCCGATTATTTTTCGTACTAAATCAAGGGCTAAAGGCACTCCGATAGACGCTAACATACCAAGGAAGCCGCCGTATTGTGCTCCGCCTCCTTTTACTAAACCTTGTCCAACAAGATATTGTTCTGCCGCCTTTTTCTGAGTAGGAGTCATTCGCTGGACAAGTTTATAAAGCTCAATTTCCTTCGGCCCAAAACCCTTTCCAAATATCTTTTTCAGCACCTTTTCAGCGCCGAAACTCAAACCTGCACTTGCTAATGCACCAAGGGCTGGCTTTATCAAAGGTCGTGCCAAACCTAACATAGCAGAAAACAAACTTCCACCACGCTGCGCAGTATTTTGAATTTGGGTCTGGCTTAATTTTATTACCATTCCTTTCCCTGCCGCTGAGGTTTTCTTCAGTCGCGAGATTTGAGTAGCAGTTAGAAGAAGTTCGTCACCACGCCCAATTTGACCTGGTTTAACTCTCAGATTGACAGCTGTCTTCGAAACATAAGCTTTTTGAAGTTTATTTTTCTGACCATCAGTCAGTGCGATTTTAAATGGATGATAAGTTGTGCTCATTGTTTTGTATATTATATTCAGAATTTTTTTTTGAATTTTTCATTTTGTTTAGACGGCGACAAGCTCATTACCAATTTGCTTCAGCACGAATTCCTTTTCATTCAAAACCAAGGCGAAGATCGTATAATCTTGAGCGTTGGCGGCTTCATTTAGTCTATAATGTAATTCAAGCTTTTTCGAGTCGCCTGTCACACTTTCTTCGGTGTTTCGTAGGTCAAAATAGATAATTGGGTACAACTTCTCAAAATTAGCAAGCTGCAGCTGAACGCCGGTGTTGTAGTCGTTCTTTCTGTATCTGAAATCGATTAAATCATTCAAAATTCTTATTTTAAAATCATGGTCGTAATCAAGCTCAGGGTAAAACTTTGTGCCGTACTGAAGGCGGCAAGTGTCCAATCTTGCTGAGTCATCACCATCGATATCAAATGTGTCAAAGATATAAGGGTTTTGTGTATAGGCGTTTTGTTTCCGCGTTTGCTGAATGAATACAAAAACATGTTTGGGGTCTTTTACCCCAGGTGTAATCAACCACGTACCATTCGCATCCCTTCGGGAGCTGCTGTTGTGCAAATTTTCATTCAGGTATTTCCATTGGGTTGGTTTCAAGAAATTTTCATTGGCCAGGGTCTGTCCTTTACCAGTGAAATGTAATTGTGGGACCCACAACTCAAATTTACGGACAACAATTCTTCGAGCTGTATCATCGTTTTGGAAAATCATTTCTTCGTCTAATTGCAGATTAATTTCAAACTCAAGTTGCATCGGTGGCAGTAGCCTGTCGGAAAGATTTTCAAAGAAGGAGTATCTGTTCAAAGGAATGATCGTCTTAACCATCTCACCTTGGTGTGATAGAAGCGCTCTTGCTCGCATTACAAGGTTCGTCGCATTATTATCAGTTGCTGTGGTTGCGTCAGTGTCAAGATACCAAAATTGGTTTTTTCCCACGCTTCTCGAATAATCGTCTGAAAAATCAAGCAGATTTTTTATGAAAATACCTTTATGGATATTGTTTGCCTCGTACAGGTTTTTTCCTGATGAATTTAGTTTCAAACTTTGAATCAATGAGAAAGAACCGTTGATCGGAGCTGATTCGGTGTCAGCACCAATGTTGGCTCCGTTTGCTTTAGCTTCAAACTTAAAATCGGCGCGGAAATAAGCGTTGTACCAGTCATAAAAATTGTCCCGGTCTGTTACGGTAAATTTATAATTTAACTTTTTTTGAAAATTGTTATTCGCAGGTAAAGTGAGTGGGGTGTCCAAATTCATTTGAACGTATTTTGAACTTTTGAGGTATGGTTGACTTCTGAACATGTTTGCCAAAATTCGATTTAATTTCACAAGAGCGTCTAATTTTTTTGGTTTTTGGTTTTGCAAAATATTTGCAAGTTTCTTTTTTGCATCCTGAGACAACGGTTTTTGTTTTTTTCGCTCTTGCAGTATTTTTCGTATTTGTTTCGAACCTTTTTCAACAGCAAGTTCACCAACTTTCTGGCCCGCTTTTTCAGCGATTGTTTTTGTGGCTTTTTCGGCAGTTTTCTTTGCAACATTCTTTACATTGTTTTTGAATACTTTACCGATGGTCATGAAGGTGTCACGGATCACACCCGACCCTTTGTGTTTATATCGATAACTTCCGGTGTTTTCATCAAAGTGTCTTGCCCACTCGCTCGGATGATTCATGATGTATATTTATACCAACAAAAAACTTTACTCTTTTTCAATCATTAAGCTAATTGCAATGTCTAGATCTGTCCCGTTGAGATCCAGGATATTGTTTCTTCCATCTGTCATCCAAACCCTTATTTCATTATATAACTTTTATTCACGGGTTGCCACTCAAGTCGGCGCGGCTCTTTTCGAAATGGATAGCTAACCCGAAGATCTGATGTTGAGAAACTGTATAACACATAGCTTGAAACATTGTTTGTTCGGCGTGAGATAAGATCGCAGTGCAGATAAACCCAATCAACACCTCTTGTGATATTTGGAACTTTATCTCCAAAACTATCACCAGTCAAGATTCTTTTGTTATAACCAAGCAATTCATTGAAATTTCCTTGAGACAAGTCAAGCTCATAATCTCTGTGCACTAGAATAAAAATTCTATAAGTTGAAAACTCGAAATGTATTGTGAAAATGTAATTACTGTCTTTTTTTGTTGGGTCTACTTTACCGGTGTGTTGCTGAAGAAATGTGTTGATTCTTGCGTAATCATACATTCCATTCGGGAAAGTTAAGGTCTTCCACGCTTGTTCTGTTTTTTTCTTCCAGCGAATTTTGTTGTTATCATAAAGAGAATCGATATTGTTCCATGAGTAACTCATTGTGATAAGTCTGTTTAGCGCAGCTTTATAGTTTCCTGGTCCCAATTCGGTCGGCAAATCGATCGGAGGATGAAACTTCACTGTAAAATTATGTGAAACATTTCGTTCTCCACCTCTTTCTAGTTTTGCAAGGCTCGAGTCAAGCAGTATGTCAAAGCTCATTGTTTTATATAATTAGAAATAATTTTTTCTTTTCCTTTTTATTGATTGTGCCGAGTTCAACTAGTGAATCAAGCAGAAACATTATCTGTTTTTTAAGTTTTATTGAGCTATTTCCTGCTTTTATCGATCCTAAGCTCAAATGAAGTTGGTTAATCAAATTTTCAGCTTCATCAGCGATGCCACTTCCTTCAGTTTCCCAATCCTGTTCAGAAGAGTCCTCTTCATTGTCAGAAAGTTCAAAAGCAGGTCTTCGGCTCATGACAGCTTTTTCAAGAGGAGTTTTGGAGATTTCTCTTTTTTCTTGTTTTTTTTTTGGTGGTTTCAATTTCGCCTTTTTTTCTTGTAATTGTGTTAATAAAGGTTGTTTCCTTTTAAGTAACTTTTCTGCATGTTCTTGATGTGCTTTCATGGTTTCGAGATTGTATTCCTCTTCTTTCAGTTTTTCTATATCATATCCATGGTATTGTGATTCTTTACTTTTTACTTTGTAAGCTGGGTCATGTCCATGTTTGCTAATAATACTTCTTACATTTCTAAGCCGGTTTGATATTTCTTTTTTTGTTTCACCTTTGTAAGATCCCGGCATAACAGTTTCTTCCATCAAAGGTGGAGGTGGTAATGGAAAATCATCAAATTCTTGATATGGGGGTGGTTGTGATGTTGGTACTATAGGTGTTGTGCTTGTTGTTGGTGTTGTTGGTGGTGATGGTGATGGTGTGGGTGCGTCCGGTCTGAATTCATCACCAAAAGGGTAAATTTCGTCAAATTCATCCATTGTGTAATCAGGAGCCTGCTCCTCTTCTTCTTCTTCTTCTTCTTCCGCAGTGGTGCTTCTATTTTCATCAAGCCTTTTTGTAACTGGTCTTAAAAGTTCTTCTCCTGCAAGCTGACCAAACTCTTTGTTTATTTTATCCATTTTAAATTTTTGGTGAATTTCTTCTGTTTGTTTATCCAACACCGTTTTTCTTCAGCCAATTGTTGCCATTTTTTTCATTGACATATTTCCAGCGTAAATATATAGAAGCGAAAAAAAAAATGAAGATTCCAAATTATGACCCAGGTTCTTCCAAGAGTGACTACAAGCAAGGTCACCCTTGTATGCCAGCAGATGTTTTTCGGATGTTAATTTGTGGGCCCAGTAATTCTGGTAAAACAAACACATTACTGCATATGCTTTATGAGTTGTTGGAGTTTGATAAAATTTACCTCTTTTCAAAAAACCTGCACCAGAACAAATACGAGGCTCTTTTGCAGTACTTCGCTGAAGAAGTCAACCCCAAGGTTGGTTATGAGGTTATCGAGGCCTATGGTGATGAAATCATTCCACTCGAAGAGCTTCCGGTGGACACCCAAAAAATAGTTGTTTTTGATGATCTTGTTTGTGAAAGCAACCAAAACAGCATCATTAATTATTTTATCAACGGGCGACACAGAAACTGCTGCGTTATTTACCTCACTCAAACTTTCTACAAGGTGCCGAAAAACATCCGTGATAACTGCAGCCATTTTTGTCTTTTCAGATTTCTTCCAAAAGAAAACAAACGGATTGCAGACGAGATAGGTGTGGATCATGACGCTTTAGATCGCGCCACCGATAAAAAATATTCTGTCTTTTACTATGACAAACCCCAGAAATTAATGAAAAAAAATTTTGATGAAGATATATAATGGGTATATTTGACGGCCAAATAGGTGGAACAAGCCAAACTACGACGAGTGAAAGTGGAAAAGTGGGTCCTCCTGGCCCAGGGGGCCCTCCTGGCCCTGAGGGTCCTCCTGGACCGAAGGGTGATAAAGGCCCTGGAGGACCACAAGGTCCTTATGGTCCAAGAGGTGAAAAAGGGCCCGCTGGACCACAAGGTCAGGAGGGGGCACAAGGACCACAGGGTTTAAAAGGCAACAAGGGCGACAAGGGCGATAAGGGCGATAAAGGTGATCGTGGCCCTCAGGGTAGTGCCAGCGGTTCTGCTAATATTGACATGCAAAATAAGTACGATATTTTGCGATTAAAAAGCAACCCTTATCCTGTCCACGGTGATCTGACAAAGGTAATAAACTATCAAGACACGAGAAATATCTTTCTTTCAAAAAAGGAAGGCGGAAAAATGGAAGCAAGCATTGATATGAACAATAATACAATCTACAACGTAAAAGACCCAGTACAGGCAGATCAAGCAACAAACAAAAAATATGTCGATAATCAGCTTGCGAAAAAACTGGATAAAGGAGCTGATATTGATATGAAGAATAAATCGATTGTAAATCTCAAATTTCCATCAAACCAAAAAGACGCCACAAGTGTAGAATTTGTTAATAAAAGAATTACTGAAACACAAAAAGAATATCTTAAAAACGATGGCACAAAAAGCATGACTGGAGACTTAAATTTAAATAACAATAAAATTGTTAACTTGCAAACCGATTACAAAGATTCGAAATCCGCAGTTAATGTTGAGTTAATGGAAAATGAAATAACAACTATGAGAGATCTTGTCACTCAAAAAATTCATGAATCTCAGATTATTAACTCGGGGCAAAAAAGAGATGCCTTCAGATACTTGATGGAAGTACCCTTCGGAATTACCGGCACCTTTCGGTATGTGTTCCGCTTCACAAAAAAAAGAACACCCTATTAAACAAATGTATCTTCAACACATCTCTTACTATGGATGTCTGTACAGATCAACAAGCGATCTCACAAGACTGGCCAACAGAAGAAAGTTTTGAAAGAAAAGAAATTTTAAAATGGCGGGGTATTTCAGACGCTATTTACAAAATTAGAAAAGTTAAATATAGAAAAGGTAAATATGGGGATTCAGCAATTTTAACTTTAGAAACAAAAAATGGCGATGAGTTTTGTGTGTGGGCTCCTAAACGACTTACAGAAGACCTGATGGAAGATGATTATTATCAATTTGTCTACAAAATAGGTCTCAAAACTTCTGCTGACGGTAATGAATATTTTGATTATGAATTAATGTAATCTGCTGTGAATATTGATTTGTTTTTTCAAGCTTGAGTTGTTTGGGGCTTTCCCTTCAATGTTTATACGAGAATATAAATTACGTCATTGTCTGCGGTTTTCACCGAACCACGAAGTCACGCACCGTTAACACAACTTGATGGCTGTGGTCCTCTTCCCATATATTAGTGCAAAACTTAATTAGAGTTATATCATATATTGAAACTGGGATGGTTAGTTCATGAAAAATTTCTTCTTGTTTATTACAAGGGTAACAACACCCTCCACAACAACAATGCATATAGGCAACACACACCAGAATATGAACAAGCCGCTGCCTTTCAGGACAGAAAGGTTGTATTAAAAGCTCATCGTGAACTTGGTTCCAACCCAAAGCCTCTCGCTCTTTCAGTTTTATGGCGAAGTAATGTTTGTAAATTATCTCACGTCATTCTGGTGGTAGGTTTTGGATTGCTTCAATAACCTGACAGGTGTTGAATCCAGCAGCCATCAAATTTGACTCATAAATATCTAATCAGATAAAAAAACTTTTTTTCATTCGTGTTCAGTTATATGGGTTGTTGGCACTCTTTATAAATTCTTTGATAATTCTTTATTTACAATGCTGGGTGGTTTATTTCGGGTAAGTAGTGATTAATGCGTTTAACAAATACTACCTGATTGTCAGCGGTTTATTTTTGAATTTTAAAGCTCCCCCCCCCCCCCACCATAATAAACATGCGACGCAAGGAGCTTGTTTATTATGGTGGGAGCTTTAAAATTCGAAAATAAACCGCTGACAATCAGGTGGTATTTGTTAAACGCATTAATCACTACTACAACTTTTGTATGCAAATGGATTCAGGTAACGTTTTTTGTTATTCCATTCGTGGCCTTTTACAAATTCCAACAGTTGTGGTAAAATCATGGCAGCAAGTAACTTTGCATTTAAATTATTATCTTTAAATGCTCGTGGGATTCGTTCTTTTGAGAAACGGAAAGCAGTATTTGGATGGGTAATGAGACAACAAGTCGACATTTGCTTTATTCAGGAAACCTATAGTACTAAGGAAGTCGAAAATGTTTGGAAAAAGCAGTGGAAGGGTGAGACGTATTTCTCGCATGGTTCCGTACATAGCAGAGGTGTGCTTGTCTTAATTAAAAATAGTTTGGAATTCCAAATCAAGTCCATGCGGCAGGACAAAGAAGGTCGTTTTATTTTTCTCGAGGCGCTGGTGCAAGATCAAAAGTTTTTGTTAGTAAACATCTATGCTTCAAACAAAACGAGTGAGCAAACTTACTTTTTCGACAAAATCAAGGAGGAATTGGATAACATTGATATAGATGGCGACTGTAGAATAATAATTGGGGGAGATTTCAATGTTATTTTAGACCCCGACCTTGATGGTGGGGGAGGCAAACCAAAATTAAAGGAATCAGTTAAGCAGATTGAGAATATTTGCTTACTGTACGATCTAGTAGATATTTGGCGACTTAGGAACCCAGGAATAAGACGTTTTACTTGGACACAGAAAACTCCCATGATCCAAAGGAGGCTTGATTTTTGGTTAACCGACAATGCCTTGCAAGAGGAGATTGAGCAGGTAAGCATTATTCCTTCCATAAAGTCTGATCATTCAGCAATTCTGTTGTCAATTAATGGAATAGAAGAAAAATCACACGGTCCTTCCTTCTGGAAGTTCAATGCAAGTTTATTAGACGACAATGATTATGCAGCTCTAATAAACGATAACTACCAGGTTTGGGTTGAAGAATTTAGGGATATACAAGATCCCAGATTGCTTTGGGACCTTATTAAATACAAAATTAGACAGGAGACAATTTCATACAGTAAACGCAAAGCGAGGGAAAGAAAGGC
Source organism: Siderastrea radians (assembly GCA_964017195.1). Classification (NCBI taxonomy): domain Eukaryota; kingdom Metazoa; phylum Cnidaria; class Anthozoa; order Scleractinia; family Rhizangiidae; genus Siderastrea; species Siderastrea radians. Next base: position 9,081,090 of record OZ024895.1, on the reverse strand, counting down.
GAAATTGACAACTTAAGAGGAAAAATTGAGAATCCTTCAAGAGCTATGTGATCAGGATCCATCAACGGATAATCTGAATAGGCTAGAGATTTTGAAAACCGAGTATGACCTTCAATATGAATACATTACACAAGGCGCTATAATCCGATCAAGGGCCAGATGGTATGAGCAAGGAGAGAAAAGTAACAAGTATTTTTTGAACTTGGAGAGCTCTAGGGGTAAAAAGAGACAATCCGAAAGATTCTTAAGGAGGATCAATCTCTGACAACGAACCCCAAAGAAATAATGGACGAACTTAGAAGTTTCTATTCAAATCTTTACCAAGTGAATTCCACTAGAGAAAGTGAAGCCTCATTAGACGCATTCCTTAACAGCGTATCCATACCCACACTGTCTGAAATACAGAAAGAGAAGTGTGAGGAAAAATTGACTATCGGTGAATGTTTCAACATTTTGAATGGTTTTCAAAAGAACAAAACACCTGGCAACGACGGCCTAACAGCGGAATTTTACTTAGCCTTTTGGCCTATTCTTGGAAAACATTTAGTAGCTTGTCTCAATTATGCACATAATCACGGAGAGTTATCTAACTCTCAGAAACAAGCGGTGATCACTTTATTAGAAAAGAAAGGAAAAGATAAAAGGCTGATCAAAAATTGGAGACCGATTTCCTTAATTAATGTGGACACCAAAATTGCCTCCAAGGCGCTAGCTAAACGATTAGAGAATATACTACCTGACTTGATTCATTACAACCAAAACGCTTATGTGAAAGGTAGATCAATATTTGACGCCATCAGGACAATTGATGATGTATTAGAATATACAAAATGTAGTGATCAGTCGGGTATCCTTGTAACAATTGATTTTGAAAAAGCGTTTGACTCTTTGGACCATAGATTCTTATTAAAGGTCCTTTACACTTTCAATTTCGGACCATCTTTTATTCAGTGGATTCGCACCTTTTACTCGAATGTGTCTAGTTGCGTAATAAACAATGGTTTTGCGACAAGTTACTTTAATGTTGACCGTGGTGTGAGACAAGGGGATCCCTTATCCCCTCTCTTGTTTATTTTTAGTTTAGAAGTTCTAGCTTGTAGTATTCGACAGAATGATAAGATTCAAGGGATTAAAATTGAGGAGTTTCGCCGATGACATGACATGCTTTTTGAGAAATAAGTCTTCATATGAGAACCTGATTGTTAATTTAGATTTGTTTTCGAGATTCTCAGGTTTAAAATTAAATGAGGAAAAAACAGGATTTTTTTGCTTAGGGGTCCAAAATTTATCTAAATCGCTTTCCTATGAATTTAAACACTCAATTAAGATTTTAGGCGTACATTTTGACTATGATGAGCTTTCTAGGAAAAAGGCTAACTTCGAAGCAATCATTAAGTCTATTTAAAAAACATTAGGCATGTGGAAATGGAGGGGACTCACACTTATAGGAAAAATACCAATCGTTAAATCTTTTGCTATTCCGAAATTTATGTCGAAAGCTTCGCTTACTCATGTCTCTAAAGATCTCATACAGGCAGTCAATAAAGAACTTTACAGCTTTATTTGGAAAGGAAAGGATAAGGTTAAACGGTTAGCCTTGATTAATGACATTGAAAATGGAGGGCTAAAGATGCTGGATATAGAATCTATGGTTCTAGCGCAAAGAACGGTGTGCTTGAAGAAGTATATTGAGGACTATGTCAGTCCCTGGAAGATTTTCTTAAACCACTATTTGAAAAAATTAGGGGGAAAGTTCATTTTGCAGTGTCATTTTGATTGCCAAAAATTGCCCATATTTTTACCCGAGTTTTACAAAGATTGTCTTGCTGCGTGGTCAACTCTTTCAAGTAAAGAAGTGTGTTCGTACGAGGATGTTATGAACCAATATTTGTGGAATAATAAAAATGTTCTATGTGAAGGTAAATCTTTATATTATGCCTTTTTTCACATAAACTGTGGGATTAGCAAAATCGGAGATTTAGTCTCTAAAGACAATACGTTTCTGGAAAGTGATAAAATTCTCAGGTCAAAACTATCCCCTAGTCAATACTTCTTCAAGTTTGAATGGGAGTAGTCAGTGCCATTCCAAAGGAATGGCGCTCCATTATCAGGAGTGAGAGTATATACTGTAAGACATATCCCTGCCCTGCAAATTCTTTTGAAGTGCCAATAAAGGGGGAAATGTTGGATATTTCTAGCATTTCCTCCAAAATTGTTTATGAAGAGTTTCTTTCTCGTAAATTTATTCCTCCTACTGCCCAAAACAAATATAAAAAAGAGTATCCAAATCTCTCTGTCGATTGGAAGAAAATCCATTCTCTAGCGTTTAGCGTTACTTTGGATACAAAGTTAAGAGCTTTTCAGTACAAATTGCTAAACCATATTGTGTATACAAATGACAGACTTTATAAATTTAAGATTGTAGACACACCATTATGTGCTTTCTGTAACTCTGAAAATGAATCCCTCGAGCATTTATTGTTTCTTTGCAAAGCAAGCGAGGTATTCTGGAAAGAGGTATTGTCGTGGTTGGCCATCCATAAGAATGAACTTTTAAATGTTTCTCTCACTGATGTTTTGTTTGGTAAATTAAATTCGATATTGATAAAGACTTTATGGTAGTTAACCATGTTCTTCTTCTTGGAAAATATTTTATTTATAGGTGTAAGCTTGATAATATTAAACCTTCTTTGGCAGTTTTTAAGGCTAAATTAAAAGCTACTTTAAATTTAGAATTTCACATTGCCAGGAAAAAAGGCACACTTGTTCAACATTACAGAAAGTGGAATATCTTTATTCCTGTATTAATTTAGATAATTTCCCTTTCCATTCTACCATTTTTAAAACCCAACAAATATATATTGTCTTTTTTAAGGTCACTCTTTTTTTTTCGAAACCTGTTTTTTTTTTAACCTTTTGTTTAGAAAGTTGGTGTTTGCATTGTTATGTTTCCGTTTTCTTTCCGCTCTCCATAGCATAATATACTTGTATTTGTTATTACTGTAACGTGCACATGTTTGTAGTAAGTAATGTTAGGCTTGTTAGTATTTATTTTTATTGTAGTAGTGTAAGTACCGTCCGGACGGTAAGTAATGTTTAAATTGTAAGTAATGTTTAAGAGAAAAAAAAAACCCAAAAAACAAAAAAAACAAAAACCAGAAAGAACAAAGAGCTAGATTAAAATAAAAAGGTGTCTTGAATTTGCATGTTTTACTTTAACTAGTTCACGTTTTTCCCTTCACAGGAAAACAGTTAACATTCATCAATTAAGGAAAATACAAAAAAGAGAACTGTATTTATTAAAATAATCACAAAACTACCTGATCCTATAGAGTGTGTTCATGGCGGCCATGTTGGAGGAGCAATAAAAGTTATCTGCATAAAAATAAAACTTTTTCCCAATGGAAAGGAATTCTATTGTTTTCTATAGGAACGACTACTCCAAATAGCTTCCAAATCATCCTTGGAGACCCAGGGGAAGATAGTCGGGGCGAGAGGCAGATAAAACGGGCGAAATTTATGCGAGCAGGAGCCTGGTGCGATCTATAGTTTACAAGTCGGGCTGGAACAGCCCCTGGGAGGATACCTTTAACGGACTAGCTCAAGAGCCCATTTGCGTTTTTGTTTCTGATTGAGCACAAATTTTGAGGCATTGTATTTTTTGTGCCCAATCAGCGATCAGCACGCGTGTTTCTTTATCGTAATTGTGTAGAAAAATCTTGTATCGAAGAGATAGAACGATTCGAAGAGGTAACTGTTCTTTAGCGCGTATTTATGTGACTTCCTTTCAGCTTCAGGTAGCGAACAAACTCACAAGAAATAAGCGTGACTTATTTGAATATCCCTGAATAATTATTCTGCAAGCTTCCACACATATTTCATAATGAACCATTCCATATGCATTCACAAGGAAAATAATAAAGAAAAAAGAAAACGACAAGTACGAAAATCAGATTGAGGTATCGTGAAAAGTTCACACCTTAGGTGTGAACTTTTAGAAGCGTGCAGTTTGGAGCAAACGCAAAGCTAACGACGTGCTGTGGGTCGCACGTAAATCCTAACTGCACGCTTCTAAGAGTTCACATCTTTTCACAACACCTCAATCTGATTTTCGTATTTGTTGTTTTCTTTCTCCTTGGGTACCCTTTCCAAATTTCTCGGTTTCTTGGCTTTGTGGGTTCGCATATTACTATTTAAAACTTTCTTCGAACGAGCGAGATAGAAAGTTGATTTCAGTACGCACGAGTGCATGAGATCTGGGTAAAAGGTTTAGCAAAGTTACACTCTGTATAAGACGTCACGAAAGGAACAGTGGAATAAGCTGATCGCTGACTGGGCAGAAAAAATACAATGCCTCAAAATTTGTACTCAATCATAAACAAGAACGCAAATGGGCTCTTGAACTATTCTGTTAAAGGTATCCTCCCAGGGGCTGTTCCAGCCCGACTTGGAAACTATCGATCGCACCAGGCTCCTGCTCGCATAAATTTCGCCCGTTTTATCTGCCTCTCGCCCCGACTATCTGCCCTTGGGTCTCCGAGGATGCTTCCAAATGTCCTGAGCCAACTTCAAATTAACCCCAGCTCTTCCTCGGGCAGGCTTCTTATCGCCGCTATGCTCAGGATACCGGCATGTCACTTTAAAAACTCTTCCAAAACTTTCCTAACATATGGCGATGCCTGTAGCATATCCACATTTTATTTAAATCCTGTCGAGGGAAGTTAAATAGGCGATCCCTTGCAAGTTTAACCTCTTTTTACTGAGGGCCTCTTTGGAAAGATGACAGCCGATCAGATGATTTGCTACTTCATCGTTGCAGTCTGCCAACCAAACAACACCACTTGCACCACGCGAGGGACCACAGTTTTTTCCATCTTTGCTTCTCAAGAAGCAGTCAAAAGACATAATGAATCCTGATGCACGATCTGGCTGTTCTGAAGAGGTGCACGCAGGTGCGGAGATCAGTCGTGAATTACGTTAATTTGTGCAATTGACACGTGCAAGAATCGAATAAAGAAAAACAAACAAGCCTTCTCTCATGGAACAAAGATGTCAAAAAAGTAGAAAAGGATAAACACGCATGTTTGTCTCGTATCTTCTCCGATTATTGATTCTCTTTGAATGTTAAAAGTATATATATACAATGACACCAATACTGATATCTCGCAAATGCTGAACTAAATCATATAAGTGAACCAACCGGAACGTGTCACGTGTGAAGTAAACGAAGTAATAAAGAGGCCTTTTCTGCAACAATTTCTGTTTTATTCAATTGTTGTCGTTTAAGTTTTTTTTTTTCATGGAAAATTATCTGCAAAGTATACACTGATAGCAATATCAGTTGCAGATGCAACTGCAAATTGCATTCCAATGTTAGCCCTTAAAAGAAAAGAGTCCCACATATTCCGAAATTCTCATTAAAAGTAGTATAAGGTCGAAAAATTCTAAATTTTAACCCCCTCTCCCCCCCCCCCCCCCCCCATACCGGTATCTCCTCGCCACCACCCAAAAATATATTAAAATGTAAATATCATCCCGGCCAGTGAGCCAGCCCTACTCAAAAAAGGTCAGCGGTTGCCGTGGAGAGGTAAACATGGCGGTTCGATACTTCATCAGCACTTGGTACGTTGTGCAACGTTTCGTCGTGAAAAAACTTCGATGTACCACCAATATTAAAAGGAAAATACAAAGTAATCACCTTTATCTGCGTTATACACTACAATAAGCCAAAGTCTGGGTGGCAAAATGTTTTCTTTTTGTGGAATCATCGAGCGAAATTCGAAAGCTAACAAGCTCACCTCTGGAAAATGGACGCAGGTAAGTCAAGCTTTAGTCGTTTAAAAACAATTTATTCGCTTCCACTTGAACTTTAAGACAAACAAATTGGTGTTTCCTTTATTTCTGATGGTTTTAGATCTGACTACGAGGAGATTTGATGCCACGCTTCATGTTGACAAGTCTCTCAAAATCGAGGCAAAACTTGGAGATCGTCGAAATTAGGCAAGTTCACAGAGTTATATAATTTTCATCAAGGACTGGCCGCAAGGTTTTTCTCGGTGATGACATTTCCTATGGTGCCTACTTGTCAGCTATGTTGGTTTGGTTGAAATAGGCCGCCTCACTTTTTCAAAAATACGTTTTGAAATTGGTCGGTCTTCGCGGTCTTAAAAGCTGTGCAATGGGTATGTTGTTAAAGTCTCACCGCTAGCTGGATTCGAACTCAACGGTCACAAAAGTCGCTTCAGTAAATTAAAAAGACTTATTATAACTGGCTGTGGTGTTTGTTTTGTAAAGGGTTAGTTAGTTTTTGTTAAATTGATCTTCAAAGTTGGGTAAAATATCAGCCTCGATATGGGCTGTCACAAGTGTTCCATCGGGTGAACCGAAAATCCCTTAAAACTCCAAAAATTTTAAAGATCCGATCAAGCTGATTTTGGTTTTAGTATAGGTACATGAAAGTCTTTCAACACACACGAAATGAGCGAAATCTATTTTTGAACCCAGATCGACCAGACCGCTCTTAGGGAGACAGCCTCTTATGTCTAAAGTAACAACCATACGGTCTGGTTGAATTATTCTTTCCCGTCTTTTTGTTGTAATTTCGGCGAATAGTTTCCAAAGTATAGAAACATGTTTTTCAAGCAGAATGTCCGCGAGCGATCGACTCTCCACACGTTGAGTCATATTGAAGTACTTTTCTCCGTGTTTCTGTTCTTGGTACGATTCTTATTTGTTGCAATCCTCTTTTTATTTTTTTTGCAAGCTTGTTATAGTGTTAATTTGTTCCAATTTGTTTCAACTTTTTGGAAAAAATGCTGGTCAAGTAACACGAACAAAACACTCAAATCCTTTGACATTCCGCCGGCTATTTACACTTCTCCACTGAAACTTTCGGCCGATGCATGGCGTCGTTACGTGCTGAGTCCTGATTGGTTAAATTGTCATTCTTTAGTCTTTTTGTACGTTTTCATTGGCTGAGGACAAGCTGTCCAGATTAGGACAGCCGTTTTTTTTTTTCCGTTGAAAAAACAGTATCTGAGGTGTCGAAATTAATAGTCAAGTTGGATAGGTTGAGAAAATTAATTAGGAAGTAATTGCTTGGTTGGTTGAATGGGATTTTAGGCTAACAATACAATTAATCTTACAATAGATCTTAGCAGGCCACCTGTACAGCAAAGTCCTCAAAACATAATAGACAAGCTATCATCGTATTGGCACAACGTAAATGGTAACCAAATAAAAATATCCATACATGCACAAATTGGTTTACTTACAGTGCACTGTCACAGTGGTTGTTTGTGTGAGTCCATCACCATAATAATTGAATGGAGTGCAGCTGTAGATAACCTCATTTACTCTCTCACTGACTGAGGTTGTGTACACTGCAAAATGACTACCAGCTGTCGTGTTGAAGAAACTCGTCTGATCTCTGTAGAATCGATACTTTGCAGGTGGGTTGGCATGTGCACTGCAGATGAGGTTAAATCTGGTACCCACAAAGACAGTGTTGTCTGTCAAATTAGTTGACAAGTTTGTTTTTACTGGAAGGTAGTCTAAAGGGAAAGAAATCTTGCGTTAACTTGTTATCAATTCGATATTGTAAAGACGCTCCTGTTCTGGTTCGCTGCAAACTGCAGGCTTCTTAGTGGGACTGTAGGTTGGCGAAGGAAGCGAGGCTTTCATGTGGATGGGGAGTGGGCAACAGTGTGCATTTTATAGCCATTTCTCAGGCCAAAATATACTTATTCCATGATTTCAAGAACTCCATCAGCTCATATAAAGAGCTAATTAGTGTAATGTTAACAGTCTACGACCTGGTTTCAAGCCTGGTTTTAAGCCTTTCACTGCCGGGCTCCTTTTTCTAAACAAGTTGCGGCTAACATAGGTCCTTTATAAGTCTTAGCCAAAGACGATTACTACTGACACGTTTGAAGTACTAACTCACTTAGTACAAAGATATAGACAGTTCTACTGACAGAATTTCCAACGCCATTATCGCCAGTACATCTGTATTCTCCCTCGTTTTGTTTACCAGTGATGGTCAAAGGAAAGGTGACAACACTCTTATCAGAAAGTCTTGTCCAGGTGATGTTTGGTGCTGGATTACCGTCAGCTGTACAGTTCAGGCTCAATGTATCACTCTGGTTCACTGTTTGGTTACCAGACAATCCAGTAATATTTGGTTGATCTGTATGAAATAAAAATAAGCTTTGACGATGTCATCTTTTGGGATTTTACGGTCGCAACTATTTCAGGAGAATGACGTGATATATAGATCTCAGCATCGAGACGTTCCAACCAACTCGCCTAAAATAGCATTTGATTCCTAACTCATTCTTGTTTTAAAGACTTCCTGAGTCGAACAACAAATTCTTCTGATGACCTTCCGAACTGTTCATGGAGTTCTATATATGCGGAATGGGAAGGCCTGGTGTTTAAAAGTGGCATTTAAAACGTGTAAAAACAACACGAAAACCCATCAAATTGCGAGATCACCCGATGTACTAACAACGAGGATGAGAATGTTGACTATATTGATTATAATTTATTGTACCACGATAATCAACAAAATGACGTCTAGGTACTCAAAAGATTAATCTCAACACTTTTTTGTTCTCTTTTCCTCCTTCCTTTTTTTCCAAACGTACATTAACATACACCTGCTAGAGAGAGAGAAAAAGAGTGAGTGAGTGAGAGATAGAGAGAGAGAGAGAGAGAGAGAGAGAGAGAGAGAGAGAGAGAGACATCATAAGCTCCAAGACAACAAGAGCAAAGGACTACTTACAGCGCACTGCGATCATCACATCACTGGTAGCTGATGCAAATTTGCTGTTGGTAATCTGGTATTCATATCTCCCACTGTCCAATCTATCCACGGCAAGAATTGTTATTGTTGTTTCGTTATCTGAAATATCCACTAGGGTGCGGTTTATGTATGCGGGACCCACCGTCAAGCCGCTGGTATGTTTCACTGCAATGGTTATCGATGGAGGTAACCGAAATGCTGCAGTCCGCAATGTTCCGTCTAGTCTGTACGTCCAATGAAGGGAAATGTTATTTCCTTCGTCGACAAACGAGGATTTTGAAGGTTTTTTGTCCATATTGGCACGCCATCTAATTAATAATTTAAAAAGTACGAAATAAGCTTTAATGTAATTCATAGTTCACTGTAAAAACGCAGTTTTCAAGAAATGTACGCGAGAAACCCACAACAAAGACGGACTTCAAAAATATTTCCGTCAATGTAATTTGGGTTAAAACGACAAACGGTCCAGTATTTTAATTTCTTTTATGCCGGTACGTCTGGTTGATCAAAGATTTAGAGAACACAAACAAAGCCTAACATCACTCCGCACAGCTCGTGTTACACTACGATTGGTCTCTTTTTTTTTCTCCAGAGCGGGAAACACAGTGATGGGTGGGAAAAGTAGACTTTTGTGCGACAACAACGGGATTTAGGGCAAGCCACGATTTTTGTGCGCTTAGGTGTTTTTCGCCCTCTAATCACGAGACGCTTTTACAGACATCTTACTCATTAATTTTGATGCCAGATTCTAATAGAAATCATCAGAGAGCTGAGAAACAGTTAAGGACACCGCAGTGCAATGCAGACGTCCATTATCCAGGTATAAGTAGCCTTGTGACAAGAAATAACTCACTCTCAACCCATAAGGGCCGACCTTGGAAACGTTTGTTGATTCCTATTTATTTTGCATTCGAAACGCAGCAATTACTGCAAGAAAAGCCCACATAATTTTCCCAAGTAATTTATTGAACTCGTGTTTTTTTAATTTACAAACACTCATCGCCACCATGTTGGTGTACCTGGACTAGTAACCATAAGGTCATAGGTTTGACTCCTGTTGGGAGAACTCGGATTCTTTTCCGAGTTGTCTGTGTCACTGACTGAAAAGGTTTCTCGTACTGAATATGTGAAAGTTATCTGTGCCAACTGCGGTTTAAATATGAAATTCTTGTAACCTATGACCGCGATAACGGTGCGTTGCTCTGCCAACTGAGCTATGAAGCCTTAAAAGGACGGTGCCTCCTCATACAGGTGTATTTTTGCAAAGGTTATGACTATGGGGAAAAAGTAGATCTTAGCAAGGGTTTTGGAATCCCAAAAGAAAAATGGTAGTAACCACGCACTTTTGAGAGATAATCAACCATAATTCCAAAAATAGCGCTAAAATACAAAGAATGTATGGCAATTTCTTTCCAAATTATTTTAAGCTCAATTATCTCTGAAAAATGCGTGGGTTACCCCCAATTTTCTTTTTGGCTTCTGCTAGCCCTTACTAAGATCTGCTTACTTCCACATAGTCATAAACCGCGCAAATAAGCGGGCAAATTCCTTAAGAAACATGAATATCCCGAGATGCGCAGAACGTATGCGCAGTAACAAACGAGGCACCGTCCTGAAGAGCAGGTCAGGTTTTTAAGCTTTAATATCCTGTATGTTACCCTGCAAGCAGAGGTTTCTTGATCGTCCTAAGTTCCGGCGGGCGAATAAGTAACCCCTGCGCAAAACCGTCCCATTCTTTGATCAGCCGCCGTCCAGAATTTTAAACGAATTAATCAAAAATACTGGTTTCTAACCGGCTCTCAACTGGTTTTGAAGCTGACGCATGCCACGTTGTCAAAAAGTAATACTCTTGCAAACTTGTTGTACGCGACAGATTTGTTTGTTTGTTTGATTTTTCTCCTAGCTCAGTAAAGTAGCAGAAAGACATGGCAGCAAAGTATAAAACGATAGATGGAAGAGCACGATTACAATATTTACACCGGGAGATGAGAAATCGTGGCATTTCTTACTCGGTCTCGAGTGCTTGGGTACCATCAAATAGGTCAGTTTTGTAGATTCTGTTTTCTATGTTCTGTCTCCCCTATCTCTTAGTAGAATTCTCTAAGTCAATTTTTATCGGCAAGGGGATTGTCTATGTAAGGACCTTTTGGTTCAATAATAGTCTTCCTTCTCGTTCCCGAGTTCTGTTTCGCTTAGATATTTACACCGGGAGATGAGAAATCGTTGCATTTCTTACTACGTCTCGAGAGCTTCGGTACCATCAAGTCGTTTTCTAGCGTATGGTTTCTTCGTTCTGCCTTCTTTATCTCTTGGTAGTTTTGTCTAAGTCAATATTCATCGGCAAGCGGCTTGTCTATGTAAGGATCTTCTGGTTCTGAATAGCTTCTTTCTCGACCTCGAGTTATGTTTCGCTTTCAACTTCAGAAGTTAGCGAGTCGCCTTCGATGGACTCTAAAAGCTCCAAATCACTGCCTAGATTACTAGTAACATCAGTAGTTTCACGTAATTCCGTGCTTAATTTGGTCGTTGCGGAATAAAGAAAAATAAAATGTATTAGATCTCCGCAATGTGGCCCACGTAGTTTGTTTTGGCATCGACTCCGTTCCTGGTATGACATCACAACGTGATTATGCGCGGTTTTTGACATGACCGGGACTAAAATTTCACGTTTTTAAACGGCAAAAGCGCCGGGAAGGAAAATCGAAATCGAAAAACAATTTTTGATATTCATATCAGGATGCCATTTAGATTTGTTCAGGAAAATAAAAAAAATCTGTCATATACACTTTAAAGCTATGAAAACGAAACTTACAAGGCAGAAAGTGCGTCTAACAATGTTTCCGTGAGGTTTTAAACATGGGCTGATGACGTCACATCAAATAAGAATTGCGTCATGTTCTCAAACGGCGGCTATTTTGAACTTTATCAAAATTGATCAAAAAGTTATCAAAATCAATGAAATGAAAACCAGAATGATCTAAAAATGTAAAAGTTATTTCAAGGATGTTATATTTTTTTACTAAAAAGGGGAAAATTCTAATTTCTAAAAAAATGCCTGTCAAAATATGGTTGCTATAGTAACGACAAATTTGATAAACAACAACAATTCATCTCGCAGATGAATTTGAAGAAAAAGTCTGCAAGTTTCATGGCTTTGGCTTCCGTATTTAAGAAAGTAACGAACATCAAAAGTCTGTGAGAGTAGATTCCGCCTCCTACTGGTCTGAATGAGAGGATTTCTGCAGATGTCATGGTTATCAACAAACCTTTTTAATTCCAAACACCTCTCAGACTTTAAACAAAGCAAACTTTGCCTCAAGCATCCAATTAATTGCAAGAAGTACTAAGCTCAATAACAATAACTGAGATCCGTCTATAGGGTTTACTTTCGTTGAGTTGTTGGTTGTAGGTAAAATGCGCCACTAGCTATAGGATTCGCAAGGATTATTTTTTTTATATTTTATTAACAATTAAGCACACTGAACATTGCAATATTCCTTAGTTAACAAATAATACATAAATTACATTGAATACATTGATTACATTGAACTTATGGGACACGGGGGCACTCAACGTTACAAGGCAATATTAATAATTTAAAAAATTATACATTGATTATGTTACTGATAATTTTTTTTTTGAGAGAGTCTGGGGGAGTACAAGTGGGGAGGTTTGGAAGAGGTATATCTTTCCTGAGTTTTATCCAAATTCAACACGATATCCTGTCTTGAGTTTGTTAATGAAAGCTGGGACGAGTAGTGCGTCTTCGTTTAGTTTACATTTGTAAATGTAGTAGCGCATGGACAATAGAGTATAATTGAATTTCTATTTTAAGGTGTTTGGATTGTTTGAGATTCCAAATAGAACTTTTGTTCCCGGCGTAAAATAACAATGATTAGTTTCGTTGAACCAGTGAATAATGTTCTTCATAAAATGTTTGGTAAATTCGCAATTAATAAACGTATGATCTATCGAATCTGATTCACCACAGTATAAGCATTCGTTATCAGTTTTGATTCCAAATCGGAAGAGTTAGTTTTTGATCACTATAATTCTATGTTAGAACTTAAGCTGAAATTCTCGTAATTTAGTCTCTTTGCAAGTTGTTCTTACTGAGCTGAAGATTGTCCTGCAAGTGTTTTTTTTCCATAGGCATTACCTCGTTCCATCTTTTCACGCCAGTTTGCTCGTCCATGTAGGTTTTATTGATCAGTAACCAGTAGAAATCTTTCAATTTTATTTTGGTCAGGTCCAGTTTTACGCCAGATTCTAGACAAAAAGAAGTTGGATCAAGTACAAAGTCGTTTGATTCTGCTGCAAATAGTTTCTTGTTGATTGATTTAGCGAGTAGATGCTTATGGATGGCATTGATGACCTGACAGAACTGTAAGAAGTAAGTCCTTCTTAAACGGTATTTACTTTGGAAATCATTGAAGGATAAGAAACGTCCTTCGGTATCCAAAAGGTCTGTAATTGAAATTATTCGTCCGGAGAACCATTCCTTGTTAAAGAAAGGTTTTGCTCTGATTAAAATGCCCCTATTATTAAATAAAATTGTTTCACACATAATTATCATCATGATTATAAAGTGTCTTGAGCTCACTGAAATATAAGAGGATATCCTTGTAAAAGTTTGGCAGGTTTACGAAAAATTAAAAATTGTAATTACAGCTCAAAATATATTCTAAGCCTCCGTATCTCTTGAAGAAGTGATCAGGTACGGTCTTCCAGTTTTGGTGACCTTCCTTTAGAAGTCTTGGAATCCATGCCATCCTTAACGCTTTAATCATCGAGCATTTGTAACCCTCCTTTGTCGTGGTTTTGGTAAAGACCAACCCTTTTTATCATACCTGTTGTTCTTCCACAAAAACCCAAATAGCCTTTTTTAACAGTGGAGATAACATAGTTTGGAACGTCGACATTAGAGGCGAAATAGATAAGTTGAGATATTCCCCGTGATTTGACTATCATTACTCGTCCAAACAGGGTTAAATCTCGCATTCTCTACATGTCCAGATTTGTTTGCAGTTTCCATTCTTAAGGTTAAAGTTCTGACAGTCATTACCCTTTTTGTCATACGATAGATGAACTCCTAAAAATCTTGTTGGACAACTGACCCACTTGAGGCCCAAAGGATTATCCTTATTGTTGGCCGATATTCCTAACCACATAGCCTTAGTTTTCTCTTTGTTTAGGGTGAGGCCCGAAATTTTACCAAAATCTACTAAAATCTCAGCCAAAATCTCAGCCAAAATCTCAGCCGATGGTATGTCGGTGTAGATTAGGTTGGTGTCGTCTGCGAACTGGCTTATTTTAATCTCATTGCCACATAGTGAAACTCCTTTTACAGTATCACGTTGGCGGATTTTGTTAGACATAAGCTAGCCAGTTAAGTGGCTGTCCGCGTAAGAACTGACCACTCAATTTTGATAACATTTTCGATTTCCTTCAAACTTTCTGTACGAAACAAGCTTCATATAGGACTAACGAAAATACATTTCCTTTGTTGGTAATCTTCATTATATCCGAGATTTTGAGGCAAATGTTATTGACACCCGGAGCCCCCAAAATCGCCCTTTCGTCGAGTCGAAATTAGCCAATTTTGGGAAGTCTGCTGCCGACCGCATATTTATCCAAAAAATCTAACTTTTATATCAGTAATACATACGTCATGTTACTTTAGAAATGTGGTGGAAACAGTTCAAATTAGCGCGACTTCTTTAAACGAGAGAGTCTCAAAGTGGCCAATGTTAACGGTGTCAGCAAGAAGCAGGTCAAATGGTAAGACAAAAACAAACGTTTCACAAAATTCTGACTTACTCTGACAATCTTTTGTATTTTTCCACAGAGTATTAGGATAGTGTCCTTACATTACTTAATAATATTTCGTGGATCTCTAACATGTGAAGAGATACAGTTCCAACAATTTTGGAGAAATCCGTTATTCCGCAACAACTGAAATGAGACCATTGTGACAACGAGCGTACAAATTTTGAATTCTTTGTCTTGTTCACGGATGAAAATGGGCAAACATTATAACTCAAACGGTAAAAATTAAAACCATACCTTAAAAGTTGTCCAGCTTTACTTTTGGGGCTGTTTTTCAACAGCTTACCGGCTGCAAATTGCGCGGTTCTGCAACGGATTCCATCAATTTCGTAGTCTTCTTTCATCCGCGTGCAGGTGGCGATCTCGTGAGCTAAAAGCCTGAAGGACTCCATTATGTTACGTGAAGACAATGACCAAATTCATTGTAAGAATCTGCTGGTTAAGGAAACGCCAGTGACAAGTAAAAGAACGACGATAAACCGGGAAATGACACCTGAAAAATAGTACGTAGTCCATCTTGTTTCAAGTGTATTACCGCTGACCGCAACAACACATTTCGCACACTTGATCGTAGCGTAAATGACACCAATCTCGTACCCAGAGTCCACTGGCTTTTTGGTCAGCGGGAGGGCGCCAGTAGAGACTCTGGGATAATGGGAAAAATCTATTTTATTGATTGGCTGATCATAAAACAAAGGGAACGGCGGAAATTTCACTGAACCGGAAACCTAAGGAAAAATATAATTTTTTTGATTGGCTGATTGAGTAGCTTGTAGCCAACAAACCGGAAGCTTGCGACCAACTCAGTTTCATTGAAAGTTTGATGGTAAATAAAGCATTTTTCGGACGGGCACCAGTCTGAATAACTTTAGCCGTTTTTGTGCGGTAATTTGCTATGCAATGCTGTCGTCTGACGGTGAATCACCGTGAAAATACAAGCAGCTTCGATGGAAGATCATTGCCGCGGCCGTTCTGCTCATAGCTGACTCGATCGACGGAACACGACATTGACGTTTTACTGGTTTGTAGCAACTCCAATTTGCCGATCCTGTCATCAAATAAAGGGGATAATTGAAAAGGTTGACACTTTTAACAATATCTGCAATAACAAAGAAAGGGAAAAGAGGAAAAGTAGCTTCATGTACAAGGACTGAAAGTTAAAACTACAGAAGAACCATCGCGGATCGAAGTCCTTCGCACGGCTTAAAACGGAGGAAAATTGAAAACGAGCACAGAGCAAGAGCGATGGTCTCTCTGTCCTTAACCAATCTTTCTAAGCCTCTGATCTACAAAAGCCTACAGACGCGGAAGATAGTCATGAGAAAGTGGAGGTAAATCTATCCAGACATGTAATAAATATTATATTGCAAAATATTTTAATCAATTTTATTGCAAAAGAAAAGTTTTCCAATATAATAAAGATCAAGCTCTTTTGGAGTACTTAAAGTTAATATAAGCTGCATTTTTTTGTGACGGAACTAAATCTTTCGTCGTCGAAACATTTTAAACAAATCTTACTTTTGTCAAGATTTATTATAATTAAGCAGTTGTCTGTTATTATTTGAATGGTCAACACACGTTCTTAATACAAAAGGATAGTGACACTGTATGCAACTATTTTGTCTTTGAGAGACCCGAGTGTCGAAATACTAGATTCTTCCAAAGACTTTTTCATTCAACATGTTAACTGCGGGAACAAATTAAAGGTGAAGCTGTCATGACTGAGTGTGTAAAAAGAAACATGGACTGACATGGCCACTCAGTTGTGCACATTTTCAGAAAAGAAACAAAACCACCGTCACTGAACTTCACTGGGTCAGTATAATGCATACACTTATAATTGAGGACATGAAAAAGAGAGCTCAGGACAGGACTGTAGTTCTTGATTTCCTTGCCACAATTGTGTTCCAGTTGTCAAATAGAAGAAAAGGATCAAATCATAAATAAAATCATATCATATGGAGATGTGGAAGGGAGCTCAGCCTTATCCAAAAGGTCATGACCTTTATCCCTGGAACTGAACACCTTAATAGTAAGGTTAATCTATCTGACATATTGATGTTTTGTTTAAGTAAGTTCCAGTTACAATCAAGCTAAAGGGCCCATGTATTCATGCAAGCTATTTTGTTAATCATAATTTAAGATGTGAAAATAATATGTGACCAGGACTATCAACCTGTAACCTTTTTGATTTTCAGTGGTACTTTGAAGTGAGTATTTCTGTGAATCTTTAAAAAGCAGAGCTTCAAAATTATAATAAGAAGAAAATTGTCCATGTCCCTCCACAGCTAGCCTTACAACCACTGCAAAACATACAACCACTACAAAACAAATCTGAATATAAATGATTTTTTGTAATGATGTTTGTTAGCAGTGGAGCTGATCTGGCAATCTCCTATTTTTTCTGTGGTTCTGATTATTTGCCTAGAATTTCCTTTGAAATATGAACATTACAAGGATGTATATAGCTATAACCGACATAACTTTTTTACCTCTACATCGTAAAATTGTGTGGATCCAGGAAATACCATACCCCTCTCAAGGAAGGTTTTTGCATCAGTTTGGATTCCCTCATGCCTCTGGAAATTCCAATTTAGCTTCAAAGTCTAAAGGTATACAGCCTATTTTTTTCCAGATTGGCTAAAAAAACCCAAACCCTTTCAGGGAAAGTACTTCTTCCCCCCCCCCCCCCGCCACAGACACTGACAGCTTCCGATTGCAGGGGGGCTTAAATTTGCATGTCTCTATGTCATATATGCTTAGATGCCTGTGTTGTCCTGGAAATAAATTGAACCTATACTCTGACTAGCAATAACTGTTAGGTAATAAATGTTGTGAATGTGTTGTGCAAATGAGACACATACTCATGTATTTCTCATTTTAAGGCTGGGCCCTGAATAAACACTGGCATCCTGAAGTGGAAAGTTAAATAAATTAGAAAATGCAGTATTTGCATTGCCATACGACACATATCATTGAAATCTTTTCATTTGCTGTTCTGGCAGCTAGTATTCAAGATCACTGGATGTTTTGGATGACAATGTTTGGTAATACTTTTAAGAATGTCTAATACCTTCAAAGCTTTATAACCTACATGAATTTTAATTGTATTATTGAAATACAATGTTTTCTGGGGGGAGGAGGCACTCCCTTATTGTGTCACTTAACAGGGTATGGTTTTCAGGGTCTTGCGTCTAACCTTTTAAGCCCCAATAATGATCAGCATCAAATTTCTCCTCATCATATCAGTGTGTTATAACACATACAGGTCATAAGAATTTGGCAAATGATCACCAAACATGAACTGTCTTGGTCTTTAAACAGGTTCTCCCAATAAGTAATCAGTAAAATCTATGGAGACCAGTAAGGAGAATTTGTATAATGAAGTTGGGGCTTAAAGGGTTAAACAGGGTGTACAATTTCACTATTTAGCACTATTTAGCGAGAAAAAATAAAGCTTATGTATGTATGTATGTATGTATTTCTGGACTGAAAGCGTTGAACAGGGTGTGAACGTTGGCAGTGAGCGGTCTACATGTGTGGTGCCAACAATTTTTAAAATCTAATTCTACGGTGTCATTTAATTAAACAAATACTTTCTGAAATAAATTTTTTCTGGTCACAAAAGAAGGTCTCTTGTCTTAAACAGAGTAGCAAAATGAATGGATTTTGCCTTAAAGAGGGTCAGGGTTTGAAGGCCTTGGCAGCACACCCCCACCCAAACTTCCCTTGAAGTGCCCCCTCCCCCCCCCCCATCGGAATGTTTACCACACAAAAAAGAAACATTTACTACAACTGACTACACTGGTTTCACCAATCGTGATCGATAAAATTGCAGCCCATTGAAATTGTCGTACTTGGGGGACTTGGGCTAATTTATAGAAAGTTAAGCACATGCTTTGCAGAAGATGTTTATTGAAACTGGACATTCATTTTTTAATTCTATATAACAATAATTATTAATGTTACTATCAAAAGTCAACCAAACTGTCATTATCTACACTCTTCAAGAACCAGGACAGTGGGTGATACACATCAGCTACAGAACAAAATAAAAATAATAAATTAATCTGTATTATTCCGTCTTCATATAATTATGTTACTCTATTTTATATCTTCTTGTCAATGACAATGTTTTTATTTTTTACTCCCCACTAGCAAAGTTTCAAATAACAGTTGGTAATCGGACAATGACCACGCAAAAAATTTGCCAGTGTCCCAACTTAGAAATCCCAATTGTGGTTGGAAATAACCTCCACACAAATGTTGAAATGTTTGCAGCACATTATAGCAGTGGGGAAAAGTTCTTCACATAGATTTTAAGTCAAGCTGAGAAACCTGGAATACATCTTCCTCAGGGTTTTGGGGGCAGGAGTGTTACTACCCCATATACAGCATACAGGTATGGGCTGCTGAATGGGTTCCTATTTTTGGCCTTCTTTTTAAGTCAGTAAAGTAGTTCCAATTTTGGCCCTTTAGTCTGAGATGGGGTAAACTTTTCTGCTTATTTGAAATTCATATAAACAGTGTTGACAGTTCCTTTCTTTATTTTGCCCGATTTAGATGTTTTCTGGCCTTCCTTTCTAATTTATGTTGTTACAAAATGTGTGAAAATAACACATTCTGAATAACAGAGAATAAAATTTAACTCGTTAGTCTAATATGAGATCAGAATATAGAACATTTTTGGTCTGAGATGGGGTAGGGTTTCCAAGTAAGCCCAGGACATTTTAATGTCCTTGGTAAAAACAGATTCCAGCTTTGATTGGTAAATGTTTATGGCTGCCTATAGAAAATGGCCAAGCCTGTTAGAATAGTTGCATCTTCCTGGAGCTGATTCAGTGAAATTGCCAGTCCTCCAGAGGCTTCAGAACCCCTACTTTCCCCAGTCAATGATCTCTTAACTGATGACCAGGAAAACAAGATCTTCAATCACGGACTGCAAGGTCTTTAGCTGAGTGTCTTCGTCATGCAATATAATAGATGACACTGGAAGAGAAGGAGGAGGAGAGCGCATGATGAAATATTGGAATGCCCTTTTCAATAGAGGAACACAAGAGGCCAAAAAAGCATTTCAAGCAAATATGCATCTCACAGCAAATTGTTGTGAAAAACGATAATAATTTATTACTTATTTTTATGTGCAAGAAAATGGTCAAACGAATATTCGAATTCCATACCAAAATCTAGAAAAAAATAGTATAGAACTCTACAATGGTCATACGAAAATCTGATGTAAAGCCTAAAATACTTCGATGACCAAAGTAACGTCCAACGATTTTACTATCCATACATATTGGGATTGTAAATAAGATATGAAAGATTTGGAAGGTAAAGCAGGATAATAATTAAGATGTGGAACTCACTGCGTATTTATAATTTTCTGATACCAAAGCCTTAAAGAAAGACACTCACCGAACGCTCCAGAGACGTTACTAGAGACGGCGCCAGACGCTCTATCTTTCACTCTACTCCTCTTATTCAAAAATTTCAACTGCCTTCAATCGTGTGTAAGAATCAACTGTGCCTAGAGCTGCCTTCTGGTGTACGGATTACATGGCTGCCATTTTAGGAGATTTGACTTCCGTTTTGAACTTAAGCATGCGCACTAAAACCGGAATCCCACGTTTTCTGGGATAAAAAATTCCATTATCCCAGAGTCTCTACTGGCGCCCTCCCGCTGACCAAAAAGCCAGTGGACTCTGGGTACGAGATTGAAATGACACCGGAAATTTAAACCGGAAATCACTAACTTGCAAGTGACCAGTTATTCAATTGCCTTGCAATCCACTTCAATAAAATATTTCACAATCAGAGTATAGTTTTGATCGTGCTACTACAAGAAAAAGTCTTTACCGGTACAGAGAAGTACTTAAAGTCAACTCTTAGTTGGAAATTCATAGACAAACAGCAGAATATGCTCGTGGGCGACCTTGATATCACTGGCATTTTTAGCCAATGACGTCACATTAGTGACGTCATATGGCTACTGTCAGAACCTAAAAACCAACGACATACGCATATATATGATACGTGAGACGTCTGTCTTACGATTTGTGAGGCTGGGGGGATATTCTGTGAGACGATGGGTGGGGGTGTGCACCAGGAGACTGAAACTCTTACCTTATCAGCGGCACAAACCCATACAGCTTATACTATAGGAGTACGTCCCCCGGGCTTTGAAGTGTTTTGCATTCGCAAGTGTGGATCTACTTCGAATGCCTGTTTTGTGTACGTGAGGTCTGGCAGGATTTTATTCGCGTTGTAGTCCTGTGTTTACTTAACTGAAGTACAAATTTCCACAGCAGCAAATACAAGACGGACTTGCCAATTTGAGATGTTGTATGAACAGAACGTGGAAATTAACGTTACTTCGATCCCTAATTAACAGTGAAAGAGACAGTATACGTATTTAAAGCCCAAGTTAAAAAGACTAGAGTAAAACAGTATAAAATTTTTCGGGATTATCTCTCGGTAACGGCGAATCTAAAATTTGCAGTGTCATTTTTGAGTGCGTGTTATAAAACATGAACCCATTTAAAACTAAATCGGAAATTGCGCGGCTTGTTACTAGCTATTCGTAAAACTGAAAAACATGAATGAAACTAGTATTAAAATCCAAGTCACAGTGGTGATTAAGGAATTAGAGGATGGATGTACTAAAATCTTTACAAGATACTAAACGTTATTTCGGGGTTATTCATAGCTCAAAGTGTAAAGCGTAGGTTGAGCAAATTTGCATAGTTGACAGCTGTAATTTCAGTCGTAGGAATGTAACGCAACACTTAAAACATCTCGAACTGACCAAAACAGTACCGAAAGATTAACAACAACAGATATGCGACAAAGCATTCTAATAGAGACCTGTTGGATCTACTGGAAAGCGAGCTGAATTTGAACATTTTCGTACTGTTCAAACGAAATTTATTCGGCTGTAGGTTGAGACTCAAAATAAACACGTGCGCTAAAAATAACTTTGTACCGTGGGAAAGTTACAAATGTAAACATACTTTGGTCGATTTGTGAAGCAAAAAGACGAAAATTATTATAGCCGACTTGATTACAAAGCAAGCAACTTCAATCAACAGGGGAAATAAATATAGTTGCAAAACTATTTCAGTCGTGTTTATAAACGCTAGTTCAAACCGATTTCGAACGAAAATATTGTGGATACAAGAAACGCCGTTTGATGGCAGACTCCTGTTTTGACAATACAATGTACTAAGAACGTAAGTGGTTGACTGAAACGTCTGAAACCTTACAAATTAAACAAAGTAAAGCGAGTCGCGTGTCACGCAAATTTCGCAGAGCGTCAAAACGGCACCCTTTAGAAAGTTGACCGTTTATGAGCACTGAAAAGTATTGGATATTCGCCGGTAGAAGTAAGAAATTAAAAGGTTCAACTGCAACTTGCATTTATTTCTGAAGTAAAATTGTTAACTTTCCACTGATCTTTGTCTAAATTATGTATGCAATATTTTTCGACGGCGAGTTTAAGTTTAAGTTTACTTGTTTTTGTCTCTGTTCTTTGAAGAACGGTGAAATAAAGAGCTTTCTTCGGTTTCTTTACTCCGCGTAGTCACGCTGCTCAATCATTACCAGGTTTTATAGTGGATAACCACAAGATCTTTTTGGTGGTGGTGGTGGGGGGGGGGGGTTGGGGCTGAGGGGTTAGGGGGGACTTACCGGAGATGTAAAGTCCCATAGGTTGTCAGGATAATTTCACCATATTGTGAAAAAAAACGTCATTGGCTCTGCGCGCATTGCGTGCCTATGTTTATTCTGTCTTAAGGCAAACGTGAGATAAGCCGGCGATTGCAGAAGTAAAAAGTTAATAGCGCTTACCATTTTGTGCGAGACAAGTCAACCATGTCAACCGTTTGGATTTTGAAAAGTTGGATTTTTAACATATTGTCTTATTTTCTCTTATTGTGTTTTCGGCTAGACGGTGTGCTCTTTAAGGGGTGGGCGTCAATGCTTCTGTCGTTAATGCTTCTGTCAAGTTTGTTTATCCCTGGTTTATTATTTTCTCGGCCAAACCTGTGTGGTGTTCTAAGAGCTGCTTAAGCTCGAACAACCACTTCCCTTGAATTCGTTCTCCTAGTAACAATGGATCTTTGAAACTAAACGGTGGCTTTTTTGTGGAACAAGCGACTTGTATCACCCATAAGGGTGAACAAACCTGAAGAAACACCAGATACCTAACATGAGGCTCGCACAAATCCTTAGAAAAATGCAGTTCTTAGTATTTATGAGAGACACCAGGAAGTACTTACACTAACCGAAAACTCCGTCCTTTTGTAATAATTGACATCAGCGTTGTTATTACCGGTATACTGCAACCTCTGTATGCCTTAGGGGGTTTCATATCTCCTGCATGAAGGTTTTGTATTGGCCCCTTTTGCTGTAATTTAACAACATTTTAAAGGTGGTTTTATTACAATTGTGAAATTCTGCGCGGAGATGAGAACGGAACGCATGCGATGTGAAAAACGAACGCTCAAGTTTCCATTGGGGTCTCCAAACGCATCTTTTTCTTGCGTCTACAAAGAGCACTTTTCTCCCATCTCATCAAAACCGTTATTAAATCGCCGTGAAATTTACGAAAAATCACTGGTAGCTTATACGGACGAGTTAAAATCTCACTTAAGGCACACATATAGGGACAAGTGCGGCAAACCTGCCCCTATCTCAAGTCTCGGAAACATGTCCCTTTGTGTGAACTACCCATTTCTCAGTAGTAATCTCAGAAACCAAACTAGAATACTGAGGAACAAAAAAAATGTTCAGCTTGTCGAAGCATGTTGTCAACAATTTGCGTCAAATGAAAAAAGACAGACTGACCGAAATGTGCTGTAATCGACGATTATTTTACATTTATGTACCCATGAAGACTACCAAACAAACGCAATATTATGATCACACTCCACAGTCTGTATAGGTTACACCAGCATCTCCAGGAACGAAGGAAAACAGAAACATGCAGCTTTTGGCGAGGATGCTTTGGTCAACGGTTTTGTTGCCAAGACAACTTACCGCTGACTAAGTGTCTTGAAGTTTCAGACCACACCCTTCCTTACGCCGCCCCCCCCCCCCCCCTCTCCCTTAAACAAACCTCCCAAACCCCTAGAAAACCGCCGCCCCAACAAACGTTCAGGAAGGATAATTAAATTAAACCAGTATCAAACTCAAACACACACACACACAAATAAAAAAAAAAACAAAATACTAAGACGCTGGCAAAAATGAGGACGCACGCATAGGTTCATACTGCGTCAAAATATACATAGTTTCCCTACCGTGCAATCACCCTTGCTGTTTTATGGTATTTGGTTCTTTATTTTTTGCTGATTAGATTCTTTACTACAGGATCCGGTACTTTTATTTTGTTACGGTGGTGGGTGGTCCATGCAAATCGAAGCTACTTGTTTCCAGTTGGATCGATTGATCGATCAATCAATCCCTCCATCCATCCATCCATCCATCCATCCATCCATCCATCCATCAATCAACCAATCAATCGATCGATCGATCGATCACTGATTCATCATTTTGCGAGTCAATCTGTCAATCGGTCAAACAATCAATTTTAATTAAAAGCAACCAATGAAACAGTCGACCAGTTAGTCAATCACTCCGTCAACCGCACAGTCAGTCATTCAGTGAAAAAGTGTTTTAGTCAATCAGCTCGAACGCCTTAGCGGCCGGGAGGGATGAAAGGTGCCTGCAATCGCCGGCTTATCTCACGCTTGCCTAAGACAGATTAAAGAATGTCAGTGATATCGAGGTCTCCTACAAGCATATTCTGCTGTGTCTACGACTCTGACTAGATCACCCTGGCATAAAGAAATAAAGGTGTTTGTATGTATGAGTTGACCTTTAGTACCTATCTGTAACTGTAGGATTATTTCTTATCGTAATTCTCGTGAGACGCAGCACAATCAACACTATACTTAGAATGTGAATTATTTTAAGAAACTGGTTTGTAAGGCAATTGAATTGTTGTCACTTGCAAGTTGGTAATTTCCGGTTTAAATTTCCGGTGTCATTTCCGCTACGATCAAGTCTGCGAAATGTGTTGTTGTGGTCAGCGGTAATACTCTTGAAACAAGATGGTCGGCGTAGTATTTTTCAGATGTCATTTCACGGTTGGTACAAAGTCTAAACTACGGATTCGAACATCAACATTTGAATATAACGCAAAAACAAGGAATTATCAAAGTAATACCAAAAAAACGTAAGGACAAACTATATCTTGAAAACTGGAGACCGCTGACACTACTTAATGTCGATTACAAAATTGCAACTAAAGCCATAGCTCATAGGATTTCAAACGTTCTTCCCAAAATAATCAACGATGATCAAACCGGATACGTTAAAGAGCGTTATATTGGTCAAAACATTAGGCTCATTATGGATATTATGAAAGTAACTGAATTAGAAAACATCCCTGGGCTGGCTATATTCATTGACTTTAAGAAAGCCTTCGACACGGTCGACTGGAATTTTCTTCACAAGACCCTACAAGCTTTTAACTTCGGTCCATGCATTCAAAAGTGGATAAAAACCTTTTACACGGATTGCTCCAGTTGCTTCATAAACAACGGATATGCGTCTGAGTTTTTCATGCCTGAGAGAGGCGTTCGACAAGGCTGTCCACTCTCGGGTATTTTATTTGTCCTATGTGCTGAAATCCTAGCCAATGCAATAAGAACTGACAAAACTATTCAAGGAATTAATATACACAACAAAGAATTTAAGCTTTCTCAATATGCCGATGACACAACTGCCTTTGTCTCTGACCTAAAATCTGCAAATAACTTGTTCCAATTATTGTCAAACTTCCAGGAATGTTCAGGCCTAGAGATTAATAAAAGCAAAACTGAAGGTATGTGGTTGGGCGCGAACAGAAACAATACAACAGAGCCCCTTGGAATAGCTTGGCCTTCCAACTCAATACTCGCATTAGGTATTCATTTTTCACATGATGATGAAGTTGCATATAAGAAAAACTTCGAACAAAAACTGAACTCAATGAAAAGCCTTCTCAACTTATGGTATCCTAGAAACCTCACTTTATATGGCCGTATAACGATTCTAAAATCTCTCGCAATCTCTAAACTCGTATATAATACATCAGTGCTCACCTTTCCTTCGAAATTTGTCAACATGGTAAATCAAGCAATTACCCAATTTGTGTGGAACAAGAAAGTTAAAATAAAACAAAAGACTATGATCGGCCCGAGAGAAAAAGGTGGACTAGATATGCCTGATTTTGAAATAATCAACGATGCACTTAAAGTTTCCTGGATAAAAAGACTCAACGACAGTAATGAAACTTCAAGTTGGAGCTACATACCATTGAGCTACCTAAGGGATGTTGGAGGCTTGTTTCTACTTCAATGTAATTTTGACTTAAAAGCACTTAAAATTGAAATACCCCTTGCTTTTTACTCGGAAGCTCTCTACGCGTGGGGAAAAATAAATTATTTTTCTCCTAACACCAAAGAACAAGTTTTGAATGAAATTATTTGGAACAATCGCTTCATTAAAGTTGGTGGTGTTTCTGCTTATTACAAAAAATGGCATGAAGCCGGAGTCATTAAAATCAAAGACATTTTCCAAAACAATGCTTTTCTATCTTTTCCTGAGTTCTGCTCTAGATTTAAAATCAAAGCTAACTTTCTTACGTATCATGGAGTATGCCACTCAATCCCTAGAGAATGGGTTAATATCCTAAAAGGAAACATCCAGGCGCTTTTGGATGGTGAAGATAACAATAGAATACCTTTGAATAAGCTCTCTTGCAAATCGGCTACACGATTCTTTGTCAAAAAAAAGTTTGTAACACCTACTGCCGAAAAAAGGATGGTAAAAGCAAATTTGAATGAAAAAACAATACAACTCATATATAGCCTTCCTTTCAAAGTTACTAAGGACATCAGACTTGCCATCTTTCAATTTAAAATTATACATCACATTCTGCCAACAAACTCAACACTTTTTAGAGACGCACTTAAAGAAACCGATAAATGTCACCTATGCTCTGAAAGACAAACACTAGCTCATCTTTTCGCTTCCTGTTCAAAAGTTAAGAGCTTTTGGTCTCATTTTACTAATTGGTGGAATTTCAAAAACTCCGAGTCAATAACTCTTGATGAAAACATGATCATTTACGGTGTTGCCAATGACTTCTCTCGTCGACTTGGTTTAAACCTCTGCTTGATTATCGCAAAACATTACATTTACACTGCCTCCAGAAAAGAAGAAGAGTACTACTGGGAAGCTTTCATGGCCGTTCTTGAAAGTAAAATTCAGATAGAGATGCATAAATCTAAGAAACAGATACAGTTGTAATCCGTAACAATAACTATAGAAATAAGTATATATAAAAATAAACACATATAGAAATAATAGATATAATAACAACAAAAGTAGGCACCCAGGTTTCCTGTTCTCTGTAATATATTCTTTTTTTTTTTAGTTTCCGCATGCCCTTTGTGTAACGTAAATTATTCTCTGTAAGTAAGCTATGTATTGTAGTGTATTGTAATTGTAAGTAAGCTATGTATTGTAATGTATTGTAAGTCAGTGTTAATCAATAAACTGCTTTATCTAAAAAAAAAAAAAAAAAAAAAAAAAAAAATTTCACGGTTTGTCTTCGTTCTTTTACTTGTCACTGGCGTTTCCTTAACCAGCTGATTGTTACAATGAATTTGGTCACTGTCTTCATTATGGAGTTCTTCAGGCTTTTAACTCACGAGGTCGCCGCCGGTAAGCGAACGCGCGAAAGAAGACCACGAAATTGATGGAATCCGTTGCAGAACCGTAAAATTTGCAGCTGGTTAGCTGTTGAAAAACAGCCCAAGAAGTAGAGCTGGACAGCTTTTAAGGTATGGTTTTAATTTTTACCCTCTTAATTATGGTGTTTGCTTATTTTCATCCGTGAACAAGGCAAAGAATTCAAGATTGGTACCATAGGCGTACGGGCCGGGGGGGCGGGGGGGGCTGCAGCCCCCCCCCCCAGTCGCGAAAATTTTCGGGCAAAACGCTTGTGATTCGGGCAAAAGCACTTGGGATAAAATATTTATTTATTTACTTATTTTTTTGATTGATTAAAATATGTATTTATTTATTTATTGAGTCCGGCTTCTACAACATCTACAACATCTTGAAACGTTTGAATGGCTTTGCTGCCGATCTGCCGATCGCTAGCAGCCTGGCATTTGCTGCAGTTCGCGCCAAACGTTCGCGCCAATTCACACGAGGCGGGAGAACGTGTACGCTTTGTGAATCGCGTGCAGCTCACGTGTAGTTGAGTTTCAGTTGAGGACTTCGTGGAGTCAAAGTAAACGTTGTTTAAAAAGAAAAAAGTTCAAATTCAAGATCAAGAAAAGAGTTCAAGTTCAAGATCAAGTAGAAAGTGCCTTAAGGACAAGCGGTCGACAAGACGAAAGGTAAATAATTGGTAATTAAGTCAAGGCATTTTGTCGGCTTGTACCAACTACCAAAGCGTGGAGATAAAGATTTGCAAAAAATGCAGGAGGTTAGCTCTTCGGGTTTTTGCCCGAGTGTTTTTATTTTTTCTTTGGTGTAATCTTAATTAAACGGGCTTATCTTAAGCGTTAAACCTGGTCGAACTGTCCGCCATTGTCAAGCTAGGTGAAAAATTTTGTAAAACTCTTCAAATTTGCGTGAATGGAGATTAAAAGCAACAATGTGAGCGCGTTGCAAATTTGACAGTTGATTTTAGATTAGAAGAAACGCTTATTCCAATTTCACCAAAACGGCATAAGTTGGGTGTTTTTGTTCGATTTTGGTAGGGTGCACTTTAGCGTGTTAAAAGGCGAAATTACTTCTTATTCAGTGAAAGCTTATATATTTTTGGACCGTTGCATGATATATTATGTATAGCAAAATGCCGGCCACGTGTGCAAAAGCTGTGTTTTATCTTAGTTTTATCGTGTACAGTCCCGTGCGATTTGCATTAGAAATACATGAAAAAATTTTGGCAAAAAGAGATCCTTGAATCAAAACTTATAATCTTGAATTTTTAATAAACATTACTAATCAGTACGTATAAAAACATCACACTGCACTATGCTCCGCAACTTAGTTTTATTTTGGAATGCGTTACGGTCTTTTTGTCACGCTTGAAATGGTAAGAACAGCATCCGATGCTTCAACTTCATAATTTAAAGCGATTTATTCAGAAAGTAAACGGTTACCGTAAAGTACTCTATTCAACGTCCCATTTTTAGACTGGAGATCGAGAGGTAGAGGTGAACCTTGAATTATGACAGATCAAGAGCCTGATAGCGCGTTATTTGTGGTGTATGTAAGAAGGAACTCGATTCCGATTATAAAGATAATCATGCCAAAACTGTGCACAAAGGGCAGAAAGTTGCTTTCACTATGGTACGTGAGCGTAATCAGAGTCAGCTTGCTTTTTTCACCAAGAGCTCCGCGGAGTCGCGGCCGTCACAGAAGCTCCTCAGATCAGACAACCAGACTGACGCACATGACCAAGATAACACTGGTTCCTGTTGGAATGTACAAACTGATGGCATTGAAAGAGTTGAAATCTCTCCTGTGTCGGTGGTTCTGGAACTGCAGGATGACCAAGATGAACACGTCCCTATTCAGGAAGCTACTGTGCGTTAAGTGACATTGTCCGTTAGGTGACATCACCCTAAGTGATTCGCCCACCAGTGCTAGCACAGGGAGCTACTCCAGGCAGACCAACGCCTGGTCTGTCAGTTTAAGGCAGCACACGTGGGAAAATCGATAAAAACACCTGCAGAAGTCATCGAAGTGTTGAACGCAAACAGCCTGTATGAAATGACCCCAGAATTTTCAAAGGTCGCGTCCATTCTGGCCGTCATCCCCGCAACGTCCTGCTCAGCGGAGCGCTCATTCAGCGGACTCCGACGCTTGAAGACCTACCTTCGGAGCACGATGGGGCAAAATAGGCTGAACAGCCTCGCTATCGTGTGCATTGAGCGCTCTTATGGGAACAAAGTTATTGTTAACAGTATGAACAAGATTATTAACACTTTCGGACAGCGCCACGGAAGGAAAAACTTTTTCTTTTAATAACTTTTTAATTTTAACAAGATTGATCGCATGAGTAGACTTGTCAATAGAGTTCATAGATTATGCGAGGTTTGAAAACAACTGTTTTTGGAGTTATAACAGTTTCAGTAGACGTGAGAATTGTGAACCTCGTTCGTTCGTTTATATCCAAATTTCAACGCTTACACATTCGGGCATTGTGTAATTTTTTCGGGCAAGAAGATCGCCGCCCCCCCAAGTCCGAATGTGCCCGTACGCCTATGATTGGTACACTCTTTGTCACAATCGGTCTCATTTCAGTTGTTGCCAAATAACGGATTTCTCCAAAATTGTTGGAACTGTATCTCTTCACATGTTAGAGGTCTCTGCGTCGGCGCCTTTGATCTTTTAAATATTTCCGAGGGGTTTGGAAAAAATTGCCTTTTTTCTGAGGGGAAAAGAAAATTTAGGCAATTTCTGATGGGGGGCACGTGTCAGCACTTTTGATCTTTGATTCTTAGGGGGTAAATTTTGATTGACCTCTTCCATAGGGGGGGTGTGGATATAAAATGGAGTGGCCCCTTACCACTTGACCCGCTTCTTGCTGATACCGTTAACATTGGCCAGTTTGAGACTCTCTCGTTTAAACAAGTGTCGACAATTTGAACAGTTTCCACCATATTTCTAAGGTAACATGACGTATGTGTTACTGGTGTAAAAGCTAGATTTTTTGGGTAATATACGGTCAGCAGTAGACTTCCCAAACTTGGCTAATTTTGACTCGACGAAAGGGCGATTTTGGGGGCTCCGGGTGTCAACAACATTTGCCTCAAAATCTCGGGTATACTGAAAATTACCAACAAACAAAATGTATTTTTGTTATTCCTATATCGACCTTGTTTTGTACAGAAAGTTTGAAGGAAATCGAAAATTTGATCAAAATTGAGTGGTCGGTTCTTACGCGGACTACCCTGCAAACAGAGGTTTCTTGGTTGCCCTATAGTCTGGCAGGCGAATGAAGTAAGTAAGTTACTTATTCACCCACCGGAACATAGGGCGACCAAGAAACCTCTGCTTGCAGGGTATATGTGGACGGCCACTTAACACGAACAGGAACGGGGAGAGCGGGCATCCTTGCGTCACCCCCTTAGAAGGCTTTATCCACTTCAAGGCATAGCCATTATTAAGTACTGTGCTTTCAATATTTTTATAAAACGTTTCAATCCACCTTCTGAGAAAAAAAATTTGTAGGTTTCTAATGTTTTATGCATAATTGGCCATTCCAATGTATCAAAGGCTTTACGGAAATCTATTGAAAGTAACATCCCGGAGTTTTTGTCCATTTTAGTTTGTTCCAACAGATCACATATGAGTCTTATGTTTTCCCCTATTTATCGTCCTTCAGTGAATCCAGTTTGGTCTGTATGGATCAAGAAAGGAAGTGTAGATTCCATTAAGTGCCATTGTTTTTGCTGCTATTTTATAGTCCACATTTAAGAGAATGATCGGGCGTCAATTCTTAAGGTCTAATAATAAGGATTCGTCCTTAGGTAGTAATGTTATTACGCCCCTGTGTTGCGAGATTGATAGTTCACCCTTTTCATAAGCATGGTTGAGGCTTCTAACTAAGTCTTCTCCAAGAATGTCAAAGAATTTGATGTAAAATTCAGCTGTAAAGCCATCTTCGCCCGGCGATTTGCCCTTACTGAATGACGATAAGGCTTCGTTACATTCTTCATATGTTAGAGGACCTTCTAACTTGTCACTATATCTTCTGTAAGTTGAGGAATTTCTAAATTATTAGTGAACTGCAAATATTCATTTAACGTTGCAGTAGTTTCGGAAGAGTAGAGATTATTATAAAAAGACTCCTAGCAGAATAAGTGTTTCATTCGTAATGTGTTCCCCAGTTTCGGTTTCTAGTTCCGTTATCACCTTTCTGTTATAATTTCCTTTTTCCAAATAAAAAAGTGCTTGGTGGGACGCTCGCCTTTTCTACCCATCGGCACTTGGATCTGAACATTGCCGCACGACCTTTACGTTCATAGATCTCATTTAATTCCCTTTTGAGTTCATCATAATATTTAAGTTCTTTCTCCACGTTGTCTAGGTTGTCACTTTTGCAGATAACATTATCCAGTTCCTCCAGTAGCTCTCCCACCAATTCTAAATATTCATCACCAGCAAGTAGCGAGTTATTTAATTTCCAAAAACCTGGTCCCCGGGAGTTGATTTCTGGAACAGACAAAATTATGTAAACTGCGCAGTGGTCAGGAGCGATTGAGGGTTGGATATCAGACTTTTCAACGTATTTGGTTAGGTTCTTGGCCACAAGAAGAAAGTCTATTCGCGATTTCACGTCTAAGGCTTTTGAGAGATAGGAATATTTGTTGACATTCGGATATTTCTCTCTTTGAATATCAATTAGATCGAACATGTCCATCCTGATTAAAACCGCATTTCGGAAACTTGTTGGTTTCCATCTCGCACCGCCTTTCTTGTCTTTCCTAAACAACGTGCAGGTCCAGTCGCCTCCTACAATTAATGCGGTCAGTTCCGCCTTGTCAATTAAGAAGCTATTGAGTTCTTGAATAAACTGAAGCTGTTCCGATAAATTGCTTGGGCGTAGATGTTACACAAAGAAAGCCTTAAACAATGGAAATTCAAGGTAATTAACACCATTCTCCCACGATTGTCTGTAGAAGATTAGTCAACTTTAATTTTAGTTGAAGGGTCTAGAATGCATACACCTCTGCTGAGTTTGCTACCACGGGAAAAGAAAACCTCTGCATGCTCGCCATTCGTTCCTCCAGACATTTTCGTCAGAGCTTTCGGAATAAGTTTCTTGTAAAGAGTAGAAGGATGCCTTTTGGTCTTTGAGATAACTAAAAATGCTTCGCCGTTTAGTTGGGTCCCTGATGCCCCGCACATTGAGAGATACGATTTTACAGTTTTTGTTGGCACCTGTAACCATACTCAGACTAATTGCCTATTAAATAAGCCTATTCAATATAATGGTTAATGTGACGAGGTTGCAAAAAAAAGTGTTAATAAACAACAGATAACAAAAAAAAGCAGTTAATGTGATGAAGTTACAAAAAAATTTATTAATAAATAACGAAAAAAAACAACAATTACAGCAACACAACTATCGAATGTATACACTTATGAAAGTGTGAAAGAAAAAAAAAGGAACACTGATGAATATAGAATCTAAATTTAGGAGTCCCTCTTTCCTTCTACATCAGCAAATCCTTTCCCCTTTCGAGCTAAAAGAGCGGCTGACTGTAAATATCAGCATATTTTTGTGCGCAGATGTCGGGGGTCGAATACCGACATTTGATTTCAGGTACAAGAAGCTCAAAATATTGCCGTTTATGGTGACAAACGTTCAGAAAGATGGAACTTTTCCGGCGTATAGTTGGAAGCGATTTCAGAATACCTAGCCACATTCGAGCGCCACAAAACTAATGCTCCCGTGGTCCCGCAGTCGTTGAGTAAAAATGCAATTTTATGCTATGTCCGCAGTCCTGTAGTCGATGAATAATTAAGTTTAAGCTAGTTGAACGATTGCTCCCGCAGTCCTGCAGTCCCGTAGTCGATGAATAATTAAGTTTAAGTTAGTTGAACGATTGCTCCCGCAGTCCTGCAGTCCCGTAGTCAATGAATAACTAAGATTAAGGTAGTTAAACGAGTGCTCCTGCAGTCCTGCAGTCCCGTAGTCGATGAATAATTATGTTTAAGCTAGTTGAACGATTGCTCCCGCAGTCCTGCAGTCCCGTAGTTGATGAATAACTAAGATTAAGGTAGTTAAATGAGTGCTCTCGCAGTCCTGCAGTCCCGCAGTCGATGAATATTAAGTTTAAGCTAGTTGAACGATTGCTCCCGCAGTCCTGCAGTCCCGTAGTCGATGAATAATTAAGTTTAAGTGTATGGCTAAGTATGGCAGTGCATAGCTGTGTATAGCCATGTATAGCTGTTTATAGCTATGTATGGTTAGGTATAGCTGTGTTGAGCCATGTATAGCTGTGTATAGCTATGTATGGCTAATTAGTGTAGCTGTGTAGAGTCATGTATGGATGTGTAAAGTCATTTATGAATGTGTATATCCATGTAGAGATGTGTATAGCCATGTATAGCTATGCTTTCTGTGTTTAGTCATGTATAACAGTGTGTAGCCATGAATAGCTTTATATAAACTATGTATAACTGTGTATATAGTCCTGTATACCTCTGTATAGCTAATTGTATAGCTGTGTATAGTCATTTATAGCTGTGTATAGCCATGTATAGCTGTGTATAGTCATGTATAGCTGTGTATAGCCATGTATAGCTGTGTATAGCCATGTATAGCTGTGTATAGCCATGTATAGCTGTGTATAGCCATGTATGGCTGTGTATAGTCATATACATGTATGGCTGTGTATAGCCATTCATAGCTGTCTATAGCCATGTATAGCTATGTATAGCTGTGTGCAGGCATTTAGGGCTGTTTATTGCTATATATAGCTGTGTTTGGCCATGTATAGCTGTGTATAGCAATGTAAAGCCATGTATAGCCATGTATGACTGTGTATGGCCATGTAGGCCTGTGTATTGCTATATGTATAGCCATGTATAGCCATGTATAGCCATGTATGACAGTGTATGGCCATGTAGGGCTGTGTATTGCTATGTATAGCTGTGTATGGCCATGGGGACGGTGTATTACTTTCAATAGCTGTGTATAGCAATCTATGACTGTGTATAGCCATGTATGACTGTGTATAACCATGTATGGCTGTGTATAGCCATGTATGGAGGTGTAGAACTATGTATAGCCATGTATAGCTGTGTATAGGCATCTGTGGCTGTGTAGAGACATGTATAGCTGTGTATGGTTCAGTATAGTCATGTATAGCTGTGTATAGCCGTATAGTGCTGTGTATAGTCATGTATGGCTGTGTATAGTCATGTAGGGCTGTGTATAGTCATGTAGGACTGTGTATAGCCATTTATGACAATGTATAGCTGTGTATAGCTGTGTATAGCGATGTATAACTGTGTATAGCTATGTATATCGCTTCCTATGTTTAGCCTATATTAGATTAAGTCAAACCACTATATGACAGTTACACCACGTACCTACCTTTGAAGACTAATGCAGCATGTAAATTTTGATGACTGCAGGACTGTGGGAGCAGCTTTTGAATACAAATGCTGTATGTAAATTGATGACTGAAGGACTGCGGCGGGAGTAGGTTTTGAAGACAGATATTAAGTGGCCGGGTGTTCTGAAATCTAGCCTATAGTTGTTTTCGACTATGGATTCATTCAGATTTGAGGAAATTGTGAGTAGAAATGGCACATTTCAAGAAATAGAGATCATTTAAAATGCTTGGTGCAGGTGAATTGTGTATCACCTTTCATAATTATAATACAAATTAGAAGCAAAAATTAGAAAGACGGCTATTCTCGCTCAGAGAGCGAATTTTTGCCCGCGATAGCAAGTACGTAAGATACAAACAAAGAAACACTGTTTATTTCATTAAACTTTATTAATTTCAGTCATAACACAAGCTTTGGCTATACCTGTGGGTGTTACTAAAAAGCAATATTCTTCATTAGTTCAAGTTATTACTTTTTTATTTCCAGTGAATTTTAGAGGGGGTCAGTAAGAGGGGTAATTAATAAGGGGACAGTTGACCGGGGGTCAGCGTTTTGTCGAAGCCCACTGGTACCAATTAAATTAAGCGGTGACCATGATAAGGAGACTGGCTATAGAGTAGGATGGCAGGACGAGATAATAATGGTCAGGGGGAGTGGGATTGCACTAAGACTATTTAAATCTCATGCAGAGTAAATTCTCTTCAAATGGAAAGCATGTGTCATTGATTTATATTAAGTATACAAGTTTATAACTATGTAAGTATATAAGTATATCAAATGTGTTGGATTTGCATGCAGAGCTTTGTAAGAGTGGATGTAAACAATCACATTGCAGACTGGCCTGCAATTTGCTTTCTAGATTTAATGCTACAACTGAAGTATATGCTACATGGTTTTCTCTTTACAGATCAACTGCATATCACTCGAATCTCTGGTAACCAGTCAGTGAAAGAGAAGAGTAAAGTGATTTTAAACTGTACAGCCGATGGTAATCCCACCCCAAAGATCACATGGACAAGACTATCCGATAACAGTGTTGTCACCTTTCCCTTAACCATAACTGGTAAACAGGATGAAGGAGTCTACGAATGTACTGCTGATAATGGTATTGGCACTCCAGCCACTGCTGTTGTCTCTATAGCTGTTGAAAGTAAGTATAACAGTATTCTTGAACAATAACTATTTGTGACGTGAAATGATGCAAACTGCGGAAATACAAATGAAATGAAGATGTGACTATCGCAGTTGTAATCGCATTTAAAAAAAAAAAGATTTTCGGGGCTTTAACGGGACTCGAACCCGTGGCCTCTGCGTTCGCGTTGCAGTGCTCTACCAACTGAGCTACATTCCAACTGCGATGGTCACAATTTCATTTCATTTGTATTTCTGCAGTAAACATCATTTTATTTTGTTGCATTCCTTTCACGGGTTAAGATGAACTCAATAAGTTGGCCTGCTCCCAATGTATGGGTCTTTATAGCTTAGCTGGTAGAGCACTGCAGCGTGAGTGCCGAGGCCACAGGTTCGAATCCCGTTGAAGGCCCAAAAACTTTTTTTTTTTCGGGCTTAATTCACAATTGCTTAAATTGCGATTACAACTGCGATGGTCACATTGTCATTTCATTCAGCTATTTGAATTGTGAATTAAGGATTATGTATAATCGGGCAATTGGCTGATGCATGTGATAGAAGCATGCGGACATGCTGATGCAAAAATGTCACCTTGCATACAAGGTAAGTAGCCATGTTTTTGTGCTCGTTACACTTACTTAATTACTTAATTAGTTAATTAATCAATTAATTAATTAATTAATTAATTCAGGGCCTTGTGTTTGTCAGTTTACATAACATTGGCAGTGCATGTTAGTCAGTCAGTTAGTCAATCAGTCAGTCAGTCAGTCAGGTCCGTCAAGCAGCTAGTCAGTCATTCCGTCATTTTAGTTTATTTTACCTAATTATTTATGACTTGTATTGTTTTGATGGAAAATCTCTTCAAAAGGGCCATATGCATTTCCTCATGCAAAACGGGAAAAGCAACAAAACCCTCGTGTAAAAGCAACCAGTCCACTAAGAGGGTGATATCAAGTAGTTTTCTCTCCACCTAGCGCTTAAACATGCTTTGTGCATGTGATATTTTATGAGGTTAAATGTATTTAACCAAGTTAACCTACAAC
Organism: Siderastrea radians; assembly: GCA_964017195.1. Taxonomy (NCBI): domain Eukaryota; kingdom Metazoa; phylum Cnidaria; class Anthozoa; order Scleractinia; family Rhizangiidae; genus Siderastrea; species Siderastrea radians. Next base: position 9,044,079 of record OZ024895.1, on the reverse strand, counting down.
AAGCATGCGGTTATCAAGCGGTGGTGGTCAGCGGTTGTTCAGGTGCTGTCAGGCTCAGTTTGCGTAGTTTACTGCAATGGCGGGCTGTGTCTGCTTGCACATGTTTTGTCTAGGTATGTTGCAGCGTTCTGCTTGTTTTTTCTACCCCGGCCCTCCCTCCCTCTTATTTGTTTTATTTACTTCTTTTTGTTTTTCTCTCCACTGACTAAATCAGTGTGACGGGTGCTGGGGCGTGTGGGGCTCATGGCTGGGGTCCAGGGATTTGCCAGTAATAGAGTAGTCAGTAATAGAGTAGTCCAGTAATAGAGTAGTCCATCTGGGGGCTGACTGACCACAGTGGAGGCCCCTGGATATCCCAGGCACCCAACCTCCATTATGCGAGGCAGTAGGTTAAACTGAATTTTAAGGAGGGCTCCAAATAGAATAAGCAACTGTCTTTAACTGGCCCACTAAAAAAACATAGCTGGGTATAAACATTCATTTGTTTCAAAATTTAATAACCGCATATGTTTATTTTTCAAGACCGAAAAAGTGCATTATCTTATAGGAGCACCATCTTCTATTTGGTTAATAATGTAGCGTTTAAGTTTAAGACTTAGATGAGCTGCCGAATGCGTAATGGAAAAATGCTGATGGCTGGCTACCAGTACAGACAAAGTTTAATCCGAATTTAGAAGTCGATAAATTTAGCAATAAATTACACTTTTAAATTTCATGGCTGCTTCAATACAAGCTGCAATTAATTCTAGTTGTATTTTTTCAGAGTTTGTGATCCTTGAAGAAGTTTTTTGAATATTTGGAAAAACAAACAAACAAAATAAAAAACAAAAGCGACTGAGTTAAGTTATTCGTCACTAAAATGTTGTCGTCTTCTCGGATTTAGGTGTAGAAAATCAAATCTGGCTGTAGCTTTGTTTGTTCTGAATTTTGACATAATTGGAAGGAATTTTCATTGTTATCTCGATGGCTTCAGGAGTCATCATCGTTTGCCATAAAATGGCCGTCGCTTTTTTGTTGACAAAGCTGCAGGTTTGCACTTGAGTTGCCAAACTTCATTTTTTACCTGCATACGTGCTTTGAAAAATATGGTTAATTACTTTTTCTTCAAAACGTGTTTAACTTTGGTATAGTCAAATTCAAATAAATTCAGCTGAAAACAACAACAACAACAACAAAAAACAAACAAATGGAGCACTCAAAGCTTGTTTTCAAAACCACCTGTTCTCTCAGTATTTCACGCCCTTTTTAATGAAAATGGACGCGATAACAAGCAACATTGCGGTACGAGTGTTCCATGATTTCCAGCCATGCACGTATAATGAGCAAAGCAATGCCAGGCAGATCAAACAGTGCGGATGCATTAGCTATAAATTCTAGTTACACGTATCTCATCTTTGGGACCAGTTACAGGCCTCAACCAAAATGATGGGTATATTTCGGAGCTTCAAACGGTGGATCTTTGCAAGTATTGATGTTGTCATTGCACCTCATGCACCAGTACTAGAAATATTACTGTAGCATGACTATTTCTTTTAACTAGATGGTAGGTGAAATTAATTCGAAGAGAACAGGGAAATTTTCCTGGAGCTTTTTTTGAATATCTCTCAGGTGAATGAAATTTTGTGACATGCGAAATATGCTGCAAACTCTCTTTGAGGTCCGTTACTCGAAGATAACATTTTAGGTGAATTCTTGGCAACTCGCAGTGGAACTGAATCTTCGAAATTCCTCCACAGTCGACAACTCTTAAATTTCAACTAATGTAAACATCTTAGTGCCTGTATCCTGAATTTCAGCCGACTCCTCTGGTCGCTCACTCGATCGGATTCAACTGGAAAAATCTACCAAAATTTTGTAAATAACAAACAACCTATAACTCGATTTGTTTTTGTTCTAGACTATCATCCTATACAGACAAATGTGATGACTGATTTGAGTGGAAACACTGTTACTGCGAATACATACTTCAACATCATTTGCAGTGCGCAAGCCAACCCACCTGCAAAGTATCGATTCTACAGAGAGCAGGAGAGTTTGTTTAATACTTCAGAGGGGGGTAATGCTGGAGTATACAAAACATCAGTTAGTGCAAGAATAAACAAGGTGATCTACAGCTGCATTCCTTTTAATGATTACGGTGATGGGCCCCCGAAAATGATCACCATAGAAGTGCATTGTAAGTATACTTATGTATTCAAATTGATCATTATCAAATGTATTATTGCATCCTACAAGACGTTTGACTGAGCTAAGGTTACCTCTAGAAGTGGCAAAAGCGAATGGAATCACTGTATTAAGATATTATGTACCGAATTTTGTAAGTAATTTCTACCCTGTATAATCCAATCCACAATCCAATCTACCGTGTGGCACTAAATTTTTGCGGGTTCAAATTTTTGCGATCTTATCTGATTTCGTCACGACCCGCAAAAAGAAGCTCTAGCGAAAAAATCTTCAGCAAAAATTTTCTCCGCAAAAATTTACTCCACAGTCGAAATTATATACAAACATCGCCTTTTACACATAATGTAAAATCATATTGGCGCCCATTTACTTAAACCGTCTCTTTCGTTCAGAAACAAAACAAAATTAGAACCAAAACATTCAGAATTAAATAAAACGATGAAATTGTAGTTGGTCAGGAGCTCCTGAGTTGCTACATGTACTTGACAGTTAAGGATCATCTGAAGGTACTCCATTGATTAAGTGCATGTTGTTCACCCGTATTCGATTGTTTGTACTCAGAAAACGACAACGTTAGAATTCCAAATAGAAGGCGACCTCCTGAAAATCGCAAAAATTAATTCCCAGCTAGAAAAACCAGTTTGTCCCATTCGCAAAATAAGTTTCCGCAAAACACAAAAATTCGCGAATCCGCAAAATTAAACTCCCACAAAAACTTAGTGTTATACGGTAGGTAATCCAAGAAAATGTACGTACACATTTCTTGTGGGTTTAATGACTGCCTTCGTACATTTCTTGTATTTACTTGTGGCTTCTTAAAGTTTAAAAAATTTAAGCAGCATGTCATAATGATTTCTGCTCTGATCTGATCAGCACATGTGCAACGTGTTCTATTTGTTTTTCATAATGTTCTTCCTCTGACGTGATCAGCTCAACAAGTTACAGAAGGAAACGGAGCCACTTTGTTCTGTAATGCCACTGGTAATCCTCCTCCCAGCACAGCTTGGACTAAACAAGGAAGCAACACTGTACTCTCTTCATCTGAGACTCTTACTCTGACAAACTTGATGAGGGGAGACAACGGAGCAGTCTACAAATGTAAGGTGGAAAATAATCTCGGATCAGCAGAAGCTAATGCCACGATTATCGTGTTATGTAAGTGTGTTGATTGGATTTCTTTATACTTTGTCTATATGGTAGGAGATTATTGCTCCAGTTGGGTTTTGTCCCTGAGGACCCAAAAGGTATCCGTAGTCCCCGTTCATGAGTACTTACAGAAAGAATAGGTTGTAAGCCGGGAAAAACTAGATTGCCGAAAATGAGCAAACAAGGGTGTTGTTCACTCGATTTTGTTGTTCACTTGTGCTCTCAACGTAAGAGCCAGTCCACGAGAGGTTCAAAGATTTTTGGAAATGGTCTGAAACAACTCTATCTCAAACTTTACCTCCTGAAAGCTAGTCATGAGCAAGTAATTAAATCGACATTATTTTGTCTTCTAATACTAATGTGGTCACGTGACAGGCAACGTAAATTTGACCCCCCTGGGAGCACTTTTGGCTCGAAATGTTTTCTAGAATTTACAAACTTTGCATGTTTCTTGTCAAAATAAAACGTCAGTCAAACATAAATCCAATGATGTTTCCTTAATAAACTGACCTTCGCTTTTATAAAAATACTATTTCAGACTCTTCTTATCAGCTGAGCAATAATTCACAACAGAGAGGGTGGTTTGGCAGATTTGAAAAAGTGCCAGTTTTACCAAATTTCAAAGGAGTTTTTTTCTATGTAGTAGACAAACTCTATGGATGATCTGCCAGCATTTCCTGAAGGAGCCAAAGGATTGTACTTAAACATTATTGGAAAATTTCTGCGGGCAATTCACTTTTAAGGTTCAGTATAGGTTACGCAAAATTGACATTTTCCTAAAATAGACATATCTGCTGAGGGAGAAATGGCCCATTTGATTTAACGTGACCCATTTGAAATGGGTCACGTTAAATCAGCTTTTAACAGTTAACAAATACATCAAAAAGGTAAAATAAAGGCTACTAAAGTACACGGTTATCGTTTGAATCATTTCACTGCCGCAGATTTTGCACATAAACCACTTTTGTAGCTCTGTTATTTCTGATCGATTAACTGACGAAATCAGTTCCAACTGGTCATTTATTGATTCAGGGAAACAAGTATTACTATTATTATGTCTGATTACCGTGGTATCCTCGGACGGCATTCAGCAAAACCCCTTTACTCCCTAAACAAATTATTCTGGAGACAAAACATGGCTGAAGCAATTGTTCTGCTTCAATTCTTGAGGTTTTATAGAAAGTAAGCTACATTTGGTTCATCATCATCATCATCATTCGGCTGCAGAGCAGGTCGACCACAAGTTTCCTCCAGCGATGGCGGTCTTGGGCCATTTCCAACAGCTGATTATCATTTAGCAGGCTATCAGGATCACCCAAAAGACAGTGAATATAATTGGTGAACAAGGTTCGCTGTCTTCCGGGTTTCCTCCTCCCATGAGTAGGAATATACATTGCAAATTCTCTGACAGGCTCATTTTCAAGCAAGCGGAGCACGTGACCAAGGAACCTCAATTGCCGGAGCCTGACTGTTTCAATAAGGAGAGCTGTTTCTGTGAGGCTGTAGATGGAAGCATTTGGTACCCTGTCGATTCGCCTGATATCCAACATGATTTGATTACCTACTTGCTACAACAAATGAAATCGCCTCAGACACTGAAGCAAATCGCAAAATCGGGATAACAGTTGTTTTACTGTAAAACTTTAAACGTCCATCATGTGTAAGGCGTCGGCTGGTATAGCAAGTTGTTGTTCCTCGTGGAATGCGTGAACTTATCTGGTGCGTGAACTTATTTGGTTGCCATTTTCCCCTTGTAAAATAGCAAATCTGCCGCCGAGAAGTTGTCCATGGACGAAAGTCGCTTCTCTGTGTCGCGCACAGTAACGCAACCTGTCGACTTTAATTCTCTCATTTCAGTCTGTTTTTTATGGCCTATAACTTTATTTTAGATTCTAAATGAATTAAAACAACATCGAAAAGCCAAATGAATCCATTCGAATAGCTTAAAATGAGCTTGTGCTGGAACTATTAAATGAAACACAACTGACACCTGAAATCTGTCGGGGGAGGGGTGGGGAAGGAACGACTTCAATAGCCTTAAAACGTTTATGTGCAAAATCTGCGGCAGTGAAATGATTCAAACGATAACCGTGTACTTTGTCAGCCTGTATTTTACTTTTTTTCAGTTTTCATGTATTTGTCAAGTGTTAAAAGCTGATTCAACGTGACCCATTTGTCCCTCAGCAGATATGTCTATTTTAGGAAAATGTCAATTTTGCATAACCTATTTTGAACCTTAACAGTGAATTGCCGGCAAAGATTTTTTTAATAATGTTTAAGTACAATCAGGAAATGCAGATCATCCACAGAGTTTGTCTACTACATAGAAAGAAATTCCTTTGAAATTTGGTAAAATTGGCACTTTTTCAATTCTGCCAAACCACCCTCTCTGTTGAAAATTATTGCTCAGCTGATAAGAAGAGTCTGAAAAAAATGTTAGTATTTTTATGAAGGCGAAGGTGAGTTTAGTAAAGAAACATCATTTGATTTATGATTGGCTAACGTTTGTTTTGACAGGAGACATGCAAAGTTGGTAAATTTTAGAAAATTTTTTGAGCCAAAATTGCTCCCAGAAGGGTGAAATTTAAATTGCCTGTCACGTGACCACATTAGTATTAGAAGACAAAATATTGTCGATTTGATTGTTTGCTCATGACTAGCTTTCAGCAGGCAAAGTTTGAGATAGGGTTGTTTCTGACCATTTCCAAAAATCTTTGAACCTCTCGTGGACTGGCTCTTAAAAGCACAAGTATGGGATTGAAAGGGATCGAAATTCACAGAGTATTTTGCGTAGTCTCTGGCGAGCACATGTCTGACTTTAGATTAATCTAGGCCACTGTATTTTCATCTCCGATGTACTTTTATCCCTTTCTCACCGTTATCTTGACAAATGTAAGCTAAGTTGCCGAAATCACGCCTTCGTCAAGCAAAACCACACTCGACGAGAGACCGATATTAGCTGTCATTATTATATTTTCAATCTCCGTTATTGAAGTTTTAGTTTTCTCCTTGATTTACCGCGCATTCGTTATCAGCGAATAACCCTGCTTTTTGCCTTGTTAGGAGAATCAAAGCCATATTTTGTCCAAAAACATGGCAAAAGAATTCAGTTCAGCACCTCTCACCGTAAGTGAGAATTTAACAAAACAATATAATTCCACTCGCACTTGTTTCATGAGAGGTGATTATAAGCATTTCGGTGCTTCGCACCTCGTAAGTAATCTATTTATCTCTGTTATTTTGAGCGAGAGAACCGAAAGTTAATTTAGATACCCGCGGCCGCAAAGAACTGGCCAAACAGGAAGCACTCGGTTGTTCCCCATCTTTCTTTACCTATTTCACTTCCCTCCAATGATTATTCTACTAAACTAGTGTATTGGATTTGTTTCAGTTGAACCTAGCGCTACAGTTCAACAGTGTTTTACCCCTGTTACTGAGGGTGATAATGCAACACTTCATTGCAATACAACTCGTAACCCTGCCCCAAGTATTGCATGGATAAGAGCAAGTACAAGGGAAGATGCAGCTTACAATGAGGTCTTGTCCCTTGAAGCTATTACACGAAGTGAATCTGGCAGCTATGAGTGCCTGGCTTGGAATGGTATCGGGAACAACAGTACCAAGTCATGTACTATTGATGTACACTGTAAGTTAAATTCCTTTGCTTAAGGAAATCTTTTTTATCCGTCATTGAGCTAACATTGATATCAATGGTAATGCATCACTGGGTATAACAGCAAAATATACCTGGGATTGATTAGTATTATTTCCAATTTATTACTTATTTACAGATTTTCCAGAGATTGTCATTGCGCCATCAGCTTAACAACGTGTGGAGGGCGATGGAGCCACTCTGTTCTGTAATGGCACTGGTAATCCTTGGCCAAACATATCATGGACTAAACAAGGAAGCAACACTGTTCTCTCTTCATCCGAGACTCTTATTCTGGCAAATGTGACCGGAGAAGATAATGGAGCAGTGTACAAATGTAAACTGCAAAATAATCTTGAGTCAGCAGAAGCTAATACCACGATTACTGTGTTGTGTGAGTGTTGGTTCAATTATTGTTTAAATAGCTGTCAAATCTCTCACGCATTTATTGGCCAAGAACCACTCTCTCTTATATAGTAAGCTGTCATGCTTAATCCACCCACCCTCTAGGGAGCGGAAAGTTTGGAAATTTCCAGTAAATAATTGGCGTTTTCAACTAATAACCGTTCCACGGACCGGGAGGCCGGGAGATCTCGTTGTTGTTGATGCATTTTTGCTTGTTTGTTTGTCAGTTTTTATTTATTTCTGCAAGAAGAGTTGTGTGTTACATTTTACCAATATGTTTCTCTCGTTAGTCGTTAATCAACAATGAAGTTTGATCTGGTTCTATAACTTTCTTTCTAAAAGGTCTAGACAGCAGCAACAATAGAGATATTCTCAGAAACGACACAATTGTTTTCAATTTTCCAGGCATGTTTCGACGGTACATCCGTCATGATCAGTGTAACATATTTTGAAATTACCGTTGGATTTATAGAGCGCGATTACAATCAGTTCGTTACATTGCGTTTGCACTATTCCGTACACAAAAGTTTAAATATATGACGTAGAGGGAATAACAAGGAAAGTGTCAGGTTTATGTGTTTCACTTGCTGATTAAGATGGAGTTTCTTTCATTTTATATACACAGATTCTTTAAGTTTAACCCAAAACTAGGTACCACCAGAGTCCAAAATTTTGAAAAGGTCCGGTGAACTTGCTGTTCGACCAGACTCTGAACTCTGCAGATGCCGGGATGGTACAGCCAGGATGGTGCAGATGGGGAGCGGGGATGGCGCAGTGGTGAGAGCACTTGCCTCCCACCAATGTGGCCCGGGTTCGATTCCCGGTCCCGGTGTCATACGTGTGTTGAGTTTGTTGTTGGTTCTCGTCCTTGCTCCGAGGGTTTTTCTCCGGGTTCTCCGGTTTTCCTCCCTCCATAAAATCAACATTTCCAAATTCAAATTCCACCTGCTTGTAAACCGCATTTGATTATATTCATATAGAAAATGCGATATATAAGTTCTAAATTATTATTATTATTATTATTATTATTATTATTATTATTATTATTATTATTATTATTATCATTATTATTATTATTATTCCTAAAGACGTGAAAAGATCTGTCCGAAAATAAGTGCTCGCGCACACGTATAGAGAAATGTCGGCTGGTTCCACCAATATAACGAGCATTACAACTTGCACAAGAAAATTTATATACTACACTCGTGCGAAGCCCTTTGGGGAAAGCATCTTTCACGTTGAATAAATTCTTGATTTTGAAAGTAGTTAAAGCCAGTTTGATAGCAGTGGGTTTACAAAACCGTTGTGTTTTACTGCCCTTAACCCAATTTAGCCTGGGAGGGGGGGGGGGCACATTGTGCACGCGCTGACTTTACTTATTATAACTTTTAAACTGCTTGACGAATAATCACCATTTTCAGAGAAAATTTTCCTGTGTCTGTGACGTGTCTAAGATGATTGACGTTTCCATAGCAACCGTCTACTCAGGAAGTGTTTTGATTTTCTTCTGTCTTTTTGCAACCTTTTTTTCAGTTTTTTTCCCCTTCATTTGTAAGGGACGGACCATTAGAAAAGTGATGGGGGGGGGGAAACAAAAAAAAAATTAATGCAAGGGAAAATGTCCGAAAAAAAATTCATGCACAAGATGGGCCTCATTTTGATAGGAAACCATAATTCGTTCTGCCAAAGTGCTCAAGTAGTGTCTCCAGTGTTTAAAAAATTGGAAATTTTCTGGGACTCTGCCAGGATGCTATAAAACGTTGTTTTCATAATTAACATTTCTTTTGTCGGGAGGGGGATACCTTCGCTTGGAACAAATTTTTTGTTGTTTTTATAGTCATAGTCATACAGTTGAACCCCGTTATTTTGAACTGTCAGGGGAAACAAAAAAGTTCGAAATAGCGGGAGTTCAAAGTAGCCGATAGTAAATGAGTGAAGGGCAAATCCAAGCCGAAGGGAAATTGGTTTAAGTTGGGAGTAGCAAGGAGCGACAGGCCTGCACGACTTCTAACAATGAAAACATTTAGATAATGTAGTCTCTTAATATTTTTGCACTGACAAGTTCGCAAAAATTACTGCGAAAATGGCCAGGCGTCATTCAATCAAACAAATCTACCAAAATTCGGCAGATTTCTGTGACATTTTGCCTGAACATTCCTTAGATGTTGTGAAACAAAAGTGTGTCTGGGATTTTTGATATTTATACTATTTCACCCGTGGCGATCTTCAATGCAAAGCCCATCGCGCATTCGTTGCTATTAATTCAATTGAATGACACATGGTCATTTTTGTGGTTGTTTGAGATTTTCTTTCGCGGAATTGAAGAAACCGGCAATTTACATTTTTTTTTCCCGAAACCCACATTTATTAATAAGCTTTCCAACGATATATAATTTGCCGTGTTTTCCTTTAAAATGGCGCGCATACAATTTTTTTCCCCAAGGACACCCGCAAAGGTCCGGAGTAACCTTAAGCCAATGACGTGCTATAAAAGTGCCAAGTTTCATCGCAAGAGCGTGAATACTTTTTGAGATCTATAGGCTTAGAAACTCAGAAACTCAGAAACTCAAAAAAAGCCCGGGAGAAATAGGGTTAACTGACTTTAAAATAAATTGAGAAATCCGTTTGTTGGTAAAGTTCTCAGGGAAAAGGTTCTTCCGTAAAATGGCAGATAGTTTTTGTAGGTCATTATGGAAACCCATCCAAGTGTTGTTTTTCTTAGACGTCCTGTTAGTCGGGGTTTGGGTAATTCCATTTTGTAGATAAAGGGGGAGAAACTAAGATAGCTGGTGAGCAGACTTGTGAATGTTTTTTTTCCGGTAAATGGTGGTGACAGTGAAGTGTGGGTCAGTGTTGTTGATTAGAACATCTGTTCTCCCTTTCCATTGTGAAGTGTATGTTGGGGTGTTGGTCGTTGACTAAAGTAAAGAAAATGGCGGCATCATGTTCAGAGCAGTGAAAAAGGCAAAATGTGTCGTCAACGTAGCGACGATAAAATAATACCTCAGAATCCCTGTATTGTTCCTACAATATCTTTTCATGGTGCCCCGTGAAGAGATTGGCGAGAACGGGAGCATATGCCCCTCTCAAAAATATTCTAAGAACACCTCGCTGTTCGCTGTGATCTCACACTATTTCTCTTAAATCTTAACTGCAACATATTGAAAACTACTCAGTGCGAAATCATTAATAAACGACACGAGTTATCACTCTAATCATCGGGAACCCGATTACCCTGGTTATATGATACATCAGCGCCTAAAACAACGAAACATCTCCGCCAACAAGGTTAGGAAATACAGAGAAGTTACTACCTTGGGAATTCCAAAATTCACACGAACAACCCGAATGCACCCGACTGAGCCACGGAACTAACGACAGAAATGTGCCTATATCTTCCCATTATCGCTTAGGCGGCTATCGCAACCACGAGATAAAAACAAAGTTCTTGTTTTTATTTTCAAAATTGTAAGCTGCGTATCATAGTAAATCTTCCACTCTACTTTTCAAAATTAACTGTTGTTTTATCGGGCATGGAAAAACCACAATGCTGCAGTAGGCACGTCTTGAGTGATGTTCGACGAAGTGTGGACGAAGTGTCAAACGCGTCCTCGCAAATATTGCCCTTAGCGAATCCCTACATCATGGTCAGTGCTTACATCAGTGATAACAAATTGGTTTTAACAGCATGGACAGCTATCGTAGTTTTATATAGGTGATTATTTTAAGAAACAACACAACACTTTTAATTTTGAAACAAGACAATTCTGTTACTTATATAAAGAATGTTTCAGAATTTCCATTCAACTGAGGATGGCATCAGGGATGCCGAAACATGTCTTATTTCAAATTGATTTAAAAGCGTTGTACTTTTTGTTAAAATAATCACTTGTTTCTTGCTACCAAGACCTTTTATATAGATGCTACTCAATATTGCAGTTTATTAGACTAGCAACCATTGACTAGGGGCAGTTCATGTATTCCATGTAGGAATTCAATTGTGATTCTATTAAACTACGTGTATTGCATCTCTTTCAGTTAAACCTAGGGCTACAATTCAACAGTGTCCTACCCCTATTATTGAGGGAGACAATGCAACACTGTTCTGCAATGTCACTGGTAACCCTGCACCTAACATAACATGGATCAGAAAAAGTACAAGGGAAGTTGTAGCGTACACTGAGATATTGTCTCTTGAAGCCATCACACGGAATGAAACTGGCAGCTATGAGTGCCTGGCTTGGAATGGCATCGGGGACGAGAGTGCCAAGTCCTGTACAATTGATGTACACTGTAAGTTAAATTCTTTTGCGTAAGGACGTTCGCACGAATTGATTCTGCGCATCCTCACTGCGCACGCAATTCACATTGCGATGCCGTACCACGTCATGCATAGAGCGCGCGCACTTTTGAAGATATATAGCGCTAGTGGGCATTTTAATATCTATGCACGGGTTTAACTCTCTTAAATATCCGATGACCCCAGGTTTTCTTTCGATAGTTCAACTTCTTTATCGATTATCTACGTTATATGGAAAATTGAAGAAAATCTGTCTTGTGGAAGTTGGATTTTTTTTCACCTTTTCTGCCCTCGCATCATTAAACTCCGCTATTTAACAATTATCCTGCGAAATCGCGCGGAATATCACCTGATACTTAGCCGACGAGGCCGTAGGCCGAGTTGGCTAAATCAGGGGATATTCCGCAAGATTGAGCAGGATAATTGTTTTATTATTCAACAAATTCCCATCGACTACCATTTTCAGAACGAGAAAAACTACGGCTCTATGATGAAAACGCTAAAAGCTTAAGCAACACATAAGCTTAATAAAAATCAAAACAGAACTTCAAGAAATCGAGGTTTACTACCGTTCACTTAAAAAGACTTATTTACAAACTCATGTTTGGGAATGACAAGACAAAGTAAAAAAATATTGCTACCTTACCGAAAATAAGTCCTCTTCCTGTGAATTAAAATCTTTTCAACTTTAGTCTTTACAACTTTCCGTGAGCAAGTGTGCTGCTTCGTTCGCAATAGCATTTTCTTGGTTGAGTTCTCACTACGAAAATTCCAAGTCAACCTCTGGATATCTTTGTGAGCTGAAGCAAATACTTGTTGACCTTTTGAGAGCATTTACTCGTGGAAAGTTTCTTCCAGGGAGTTAAAATTTCCGGAGAACACTGCTAAAACTGCCTCGCTTTTCAAAATGGCTGCCAAACAAGCAATGAAAGAGAATCTGCAGTGCACTTCCGAATATGGTCATTTACGTATATCGCAGGATATCTGTCATGTACGGATGACAGATATTGAGGGCTTCCTTACCATATATGGACATAGTGAAAATTTGTTGAATAATAATATATTTTATTATTCAACAAATTGTCACTATGCCCATATATGGTAAGGAAGCCCTCAATATCTGTCATCTGTACATGACGGATATCCTGCGATATACGTAAATGACCATATTTGGAAGTGCACTGCAGATTTTCTTTCATTGCTTGTTTGGAGGCCATTTTGAAAAGCGAGGTAGTTTTAGCAGTGGTCTCCGGAAATTTTAACTCCCTGGAAGAACCTTTCCACGATTAAATGCTCTCAAAAAGTCAACAAGTATTTGCTTCAGCTCACAAAGATATCCAGAGGTTGACTTGGAATTTTCGTAGTGAGAACTCAACCAAGAAAATGGTCTTACGAACGAAGCAGCACACTTGCTCACGGAAAGTTGTAAAGTTGAAAAGACTTTAATTCACAGGAAGAGGACTTACTCTCGGTAAGGTAGCAGTATTTTTTACTCTGTCTTCTCATTTCCAAACATGAGTTTGTAAATAAGTCTTTTTTTAAGTGAACGGTAGTAAACTTCGATTTCTTGAAGTTCTGTTTTGATTTTTATTACGTGTTGCTAGCTTTTAGCGTTTTCATCATAGAACCATAGTTTTTCTCGTTATGAAAATGGTAGTTGATGAGAATTTGTTGAATAATAAAACAATTATCCTGCTCAATCTTGCGGAATATCCCCTGATTTAGCCAACTCGGCCTACGGCCTCGTCGGCTAAGTATCAGGTGATATTCCGCGCGATTTCGCAGGATAATTGTTAATTAGCTGCACGGTGTTCCCAATTCAAAAGCCTATCTTAAAGGTTGAATTTAACTGAAATGATGACACCGGTTCAAATTATTTACTTGACAGACCTACTTAACCAAAATTTGACTAAGAAAGTGGGTCTACATCGAATCACTTCTTAAAAATATTTTCAACTAGCAACCACTGAGGCCATGTCGAGTTGCAAGGACCAATTTGTCGTATTAGGGTAGATTTCCACGCGCTTTATTTCAAAAACGAAGTCAGTGACCCCCCAATTTTTCGCGTTTCTGACAAAGTTAACTCATTATCAGACTGTCAGAAAAGTATGAAAAAAATCTGTGCTGTAGAACTTTTTCGTGCGAACGTCCTTTACGAAATATTTTTTAGTCATTTAGGTGAAATGAATATCATTGTTTTTAACCACAAAATATGCTTGTGTTAATCAGTTTTTTTACTTCTTACAGATCCTCCAGAGATTTTTCTTACCCCACCAGCTCAACAAGTTGTGGAGGGCAGTGGAGCCACCCTGTTCTGTAATGCAACTGGTAATCCACCACCCAGCATTGCTTGGACCAAACAAGGAAGTGACACTGTACTTTCTTCATCTGAGACTCTTCCTCTGACAAACCTGACGAGGAGAGATAATGGGGCAGTGTACAAATGTAAAGTTAAAAATAATATTGGCTCAGCAGAATCTAATGCCACGGTAACTGTGTTGTGTGAGTATTGATTCAATTAAGTCGTCTTTTCATGATCAATAACTGTCAAATTTCTCGGGCATTCACTGGTCGAGACCACTCTCCATAAGCGTTCATCTGATAATTTGTCATGGTCCACTCTACCCACCGCTTATGATATTTAGGGCAAAATGTTGAATTAGTTAGTCTTATAAAACGTGCCAGGTACTTTTGGTAGGTGTATTTATACATTGGAGGTTTTTAGATTTGTATCGTCGTGAGCGGATGCATTATAAGATGACTGTGGTATTACTCCAAACTTAATTTCATTTGTTTCAGCTCCACCTAGTGTGTCAATCCAACAATGTTCAACTCCAGTTATTGAGAGTAAAAATGCAAGACTTTATTGCAATGCCACTGGTAACCCTGTAGCCAATATTACTTGGATCAAAGGAGGTGAAGTTCTGTCACACACCAAGATGCTTGCCATTACAAATATTTCACGGAGTGAATCTGGCAGTTATGAGTGCCTGGCTTGGAATGGCATTGGGAAAAACGGCAGCAAGTCCTGTACAATTGATGTACACTGTAAGTCATCGTTCATAATTTTTTATGGTTTGCAAGTATCTCAAAACAAATATGAGTCAAACCTTTTTACTTTACTATGTCAACTCCTGAGTACAACTACTCAATGTTTTGTTTGTCTTCTCAGTTCGTCCAGAAATTACCAAACCTCACAGTGACAGATGGAACGTAATGTTTGGGGATAGTGTCATTGCTGAATGCTTAGCAGATGCCAGCCCAACTGCACAGTATGTTTGGAAGAACGAAACCGTTGGCGTTGTTTCAAATGACAGATATCTTCGTCTTAATAACGTTGATGACATTGATGGTGGAAACTATACTTGTACTGCAGCCAATATCCTGGGATCAGACAACTTTACTATTTTGGTTAAAGTTACAAGTGAGTTTCACTAACATGCTTTACAAACACAACTTAGAAAAATACACACACCTGTTGTTACTAACCAAAAAAAGGCTTTTTTTCCACTTACTAATTCCCCAACGACGCGGCACCACAGTTTCTTTGGAAACTAGCCCCGTTACAACCAACCTTTCTTTGTCATTAATTTAGGTATATGAAAAGTATAGAGGCCACGAGAAAATTCGTTCACACTGATTGTCTTTACAAGTAATCCCCATAAAATACAAGTAATAAAATTTATTTACCTTGGTTTTTACTTCAATCCACAGGCAATTAGTTATTGGTTTTTTTCTTACCTTTAGATAATACTAGTCTAGCTCCCTGTCCTGGGAAAAGAGGTTACTTTGTTACAGGGCTACAATAAACGATATCAATATTTAGACTCTAAAGTCCTTGGATGGCCAGATGTAACTTAAGCTGTCCTTATTTTTAGGAACTAGAATAACATGCGAAATTTCAGTAGAGAAGCTGAATGGATCAGAGGTTGAATATCAGGCAGAGTACAACAATCTGAATAGTGAATCTGCAAGAGCATTTGTGGCTGCATTTGAGAAAGGGGTAGGTTATTTTACTTATTTGTTTATGCTGTAAATGGTTTGAACCTAAGAGTCATATCATAAGTCGGGCAGGTATAATCGTCCGGGTAAGTGTAGTCCTGAGAGAGACTGTTTGTTTGGACTGTTTGTTTAATTCGTTACCTGCAGTACGGACTACTATCAACGAACCACCTTGCCCCAAAAAACTGGTTTACTAACTCAGAACAAACACCACTGAACCGTTCCCAACACCTACTTCCACCTTACTAACGACGTATTGCCAACAAAACAACAAGACAGACAAGCAATAATCAATTCGACTAATTTTACTGAGAACAGTTCAACGGATATTTGACTAACTTAAGACAGATTAAAACGCACCAATAACGTTTTACAGTCCTCGCAGCCAATAACATTACGGCTTAACTGACGACCTTCAGTAACATCGCACTGGTTCGTCGACTTATCAGAACAACAACCAGAGACTTATGACATCTACTGACGATTCACATTTCACTTAACCATGATGATGACTTCTGCTCAGGTTGTCGAAACGTCGCAGACGTTGTCACCACAAACGGTCCCTCTCAGGACTTCATTCACCGACTTAGGGTATTTGTTTACTCATCTCATTCGTATTCTGCCGTTACAGTGTATCGCCATTTCCATCTCCTCCAAGGAACTTTGAAAGTCTGTTTTGATTGAGGAACGAACCAACCTCAGTCAAAGAGACATATAATGCTTGGGGTAAGGGAAAAAATGTAAGTTCTTGAAGGAAATCGAACCCACGATCCGCTGTTGTACTGTTTAGATGCTCTAACTATTAAGCTACTGGAAGACTTATGACGAACGAGGGTATAGTTACTAGGTTCATTGTGGATCGCGTCCTGTCTACTGCTAGTATCCGCAATGTTGAAAGCGTCCTTTTTAAAAACAAACAAAGGAATTTTTTTTTAAGAAAATAAGAACGATTCTTCACCTAGCTTAAATTTACAATTGGTCTGTTTCATCAAAACAAGAATTTATGAGCGTCAATTTAACTTAGCCCAGTGTTTTCATAAACTTTCCATAACGTTTAGAACTTACACACTTGTGTAGTTAGCAAAATCTAAACTCTGCCGCCGGTTCTTTAATGGAAAGGTTTGAAGCTTTACTTTAGTCGTGGGGCGTCAATGACAGTTTTGAGCCAATCACAAGCCAGCATTTAAGACAACATTGCTGTGATAATATTGTCGTCTCAAAAGCAATCAAAATCGTGATACAAGGAGTTACTTTTGTTGCCGTCTGTTTTTTCAACGACTATAGAAATTAACTGACATATATATTTCAGGTGAACACAACGTATGCCAATAAATCCAGCTATAGCAAGGTAGAAGTTATTGGATTAAGGTTGGTAACACGCAAACTTGCTTTTGTTTTTTTAAGTTGCATATAGAAGCTGTAATTTATGTGTATTACCTTTCCTCATCTTTATTGACAGGAATGGCAGTGTTATTGTCGCTTTTCGGCTGTTTTTCACAATGCCTGTCTCTACTAATGAAGGAGTTGGTGAACTAAGAAACGCCGTAGGTAGAGGCACCATCGGTCCGTACACAGTAAGCAATCTTAAAGTTATAAAGGAAGTGATGTCTACAACCGCACCTTACTCCACATCATCTGAAATTACATCGGCTTCCGAAACTGAAGCGTCAAGGGAAAGGAAAACTACTACCTCAACAGGTGAGGTGCACGTTTTACTCAATAGCTAGGTGATACATAACATCTAGGAAATAAGTAATGTCAGTTATAGGCCCCCAGTTTGGCAACAAAATGTCAATCCGATATCCGCCCCCCCCCCCCTCCCCTCGTCCTTATAGGTATGTACCATATCTTCTTAATTCCCAATTTTGTAAATGAACTCATGCTAAATTTAACAAAATAACGTCTCGTTGTTCTAATCATTTGTGCTTGCCAACCAGAAAACCCACACCAAGTTGTAAAAATCGAGGACGTATAACCGGAATTCTTCTAGTTGCCTTAGCAGCCAAGTTGTAGCTTTCTTATTGTGAAGTAGCGACAAACGAAAATCAGTTATCACAGTAGAAGTAGTGGTAAATAGGATTTTTATGGTTCATAAACGAACTCGTCTTTAAGGACATCGGGCAGAATGCGTGGACATCATTAATTATTCATAACCGCTGAAGCGGCAAATTTAAATGCGACCGCGCTTTGAAAAGCCCAGAATAAGAGAAGAAAGGGGCTGAATTAGCTCAGTAGCGTTCATAAAATTCGTTTTTCTGATTTCCAGAAGTCATAACTGAAACATCCACGCACGGCTTTTTGAAGAGGAATGTTGTATCTGTCATTTTCTTTTTAAACGAATGAGTTTTACAAAGTTTAAAGACTATCCCTTTACACTTGAAAATTCCCAAAAAACGGGCCTTTTTTGTATGGAAGCCACTTTCAACAGCGATTTTCTTGAAACTTACACTGACTTCCAAATTTCCACGCACGGCAAATGGAAGATTGATCTTTTCTTGAACAGAATCCGTTTAAACTTTGAAAATCGGTGAACAAGAACCACTATCCCTTTTAGTTTGAAAATTTTAAGTTTGAATAAATTCCAAAATGGCGCGTCTTGCCCCTGTGAGCTATTGTTCTGAAGCCCACGACCGAATAACAATAGTTGTCAAGACTATAACAATACCCTATTCAAGAAAACTACTCAGATGTAAAATGTCTCATTAAATTATCAGTTGCCGCGAACTTTGAAACTCATCTCGGTGTTCCAGCTGATTTATTCATGTTCAAAGCCACAAGAGGTGGTTTCTGTTCGGTTGCTACATGCGATTGCTAATAAAAAAAGGCGCACTGATCGTAGTGATCGATACCAGTCAGCCTATAAACAAACAAATGTTTGTAATAGATGCAATCACGGAATCGTTTGTGTGTCGCGTATCCTTATATTCACTACGATCGCTGACCACAATCAAGCCTTAGGTTTTTGGCTCTGTTAAGGAATGTAAACTCACTTACCCGCTGTTTCGTTTCACATAAAAGTTAAAAAGCTCTCAAAGACAGAAGCGAAACGTTACAGTGTTTGCCGCTTGCGCACGCAAACCACCAACAATAGAAATGCTGAATTTATTTACGACACAATCATCTCGCTCGCGCAGTGATGATTCGAAATGCCTTTCTTTCTGTGTTGTAACTTTTGCCCCGACGAAACCACTCTAAAATGCTCATGCAACACCGTATCAAAATGGAAAACCGTTTCGTGAAATGTTCTACGCGAAATATGCGCATATGTTCGATTTTACGAAACAAAAGGCGAAACAATAGCGCGTTCCGTTCATTGTTTGGTTTGCCGCCTTCATCATGATAATGAGTATCGCCGTGCATTCATGGCAACCAATCAACCAAGCTCTTTCTAAGCGTCTATGAATAATAACTCACGATATGACAGATCTACAAACTTTCTTGAACTGGAAGTAAATGTCCCGAGAGCAATAGGCATTCTGCGCGATGAAGTTTCTATCACATTCCTTTTCTTGGCACTCTAACAAAAAATACTCCTAAGAAACACGAAGCCACTGATGACTATTACTTTTACGCAGACACAACGAACCCATATGCAACACCTCCTTCTACATCTAACACTTTGGAGGAAAAGGCTATGTTTTCTACACCTACTACCTTAAAGGAGAAGTCTTCGTCAGGTGACGATATGTCTGTATATATTTGGATTGCTTTTGTTTATAAACCTATGGGAGTATCCATTGTTTGTTCTCTAAGCCATGCCTACAGAGAAAGCAAGTGATCTTAGAGAAAGTCGAAAGAGGCATAGCCTATAGAACAAAAAATAATAATAATAATAAAATTAAATTAAAAAGAAACAATGCTATCGCAAAAAGAGGCGGTGTACAAACCACCGATAGATATTTATTAATTTATTACAGACCCTCCCCACTTCGTTATAAATAGTTTTATTTGACTCTGATGATGACTTTCGCTCTGGTTGTCGAAACGTCCCTCAATGTCATTGCAAACAGTCAATCTTTGATTTGCATTGTAATTAGCATTTAGCAGAGAATCATCTCGCCATAGCCATTTTAGGGTGATCGTGGACTCTAAGTCCGAAAGCTCTATGCTCCAAAAGCTCTAAAGTCTGTTTTTTTAGAGTTTTTAGATTTTACCGTTGGAAGAACATATTGTGAAATAGGATAACCGTTACGGCCTCGGATTTTCTGTTAAGGTCTTTTAGACGATGAAATGCCTTTTAAAGTTCCGCCCAGTTCTAAGAATAAGAGTGCGTGTAAGTGTAGCCATGAAACTTAAATTTCACCCATTGTGCAAACTTGTAAGCTACAAGCCAAAAAGCCAATGAGGATCCTGAACAGACTTCACGCATACGTTTAAATTGTGTTTTTAGATGGTCCTCGATTGTCTCTTATCATTGGCACTTCAGTGGGGGGAGGAGTTGTAGCAGTGATTGCAGTAGTGGTTGTCATCGTTGTTGTTGTGAGACGGCGTTACTAGGGAAAGCAGAGGCGAAGCCGGGACTGTGGCCGTGAAAGTGAGTAACAATTAGAATAAGAATCTAAACCAGTAAAGGAAAGGTTTTTTTACGAAAGTGAAGGCATTGGATTTCCCAATGTGAATTAAAGAACTTTAAACTTCTTAAAGTCTGTTTTTTTTTAATAAAAACATAAATAAAGAATGTAATAGGTTAACGTGAAAGGCCTAGGGTTCATATCAGCTAGCCTTTTGCTGCTCAATGACAGCTGAGTTCTTTGTTGTAATTTAAAAAAAAAACAGAGAAACAGTTAATATATCAGTGATTCGATCAGCAACTAGTAACCAATTTGTATGTTCAGCAACTCCCTGTGGTAAATTTGTGTCTACTTAAAATACGGCAATTATCCAAATATTCGCTAAATATTCACCATGTTTACGTATTTATTGTGTCCTATTACTTTTCGCGTTTGAAAACTGTCAAAACTTTGAGAAAGTGTCACATTGGGCTTGAAAAGAAAAAACAAATATTTATTTTATTTATTTATTTGTTTGTTTATCTATTTATTTATCTATTAGCAAAAAGGCGTACGTACTTAAAACTGAACATAAATCTTGAGGCATCAAGGCTTGCCCACGTCACAAACTGCCTGCCAGAGAGGTTTTCTACTCCTTTTCCTCGTCCAGTTTGATGATGGAAGGAAATAGGGGATAACAATCATTCATCGGGTCTTAGACGAGCGTATAGCGAGCAGCACCGAGTTCGCTATACGACAAGAATGAGTGGTAAAATTCTTATAAACAATTCCAGGAACATGAGAAACGTTCTTATATTACCAAGATAATATTAAAGGGACTACTTTTTTTTTATGCATGGGCGGCCATTCAGAACTGAGAAACTGAGAAATCTAGGGTGACTGAAAATTTCGGAGAATCTTCTGAGTTTTTGACCTAATGCCGAGTATAGAGTTTCGAGCGGTTTCTGAAGCTTACTCGCTACAGACGCGCTTTTCAAATTAAAATCGCCGGCCTTGGCTCCAGACTCGCGAAAACCCCACCACATCAAAATGGTGGTTAATTTCTGAAGTTGAGGGCTTCCCGTGATAATCACCTTGAGTCTTGAGGGTTCCTAGTTGTTTTATATAAATTTATGTATTATATGTTTTATATATTTTAGTTGCTCCTAGTAGTTTTATGTAAACTTTCCTTTTTTTCCGTTTATATCGAGGTTTGATGATGTCCGCCAAAGTTGTTTCTTGTTCTGCACCTCATATTTAGTTCCAACGGTTTTCGAATTTCAGGAATCTTACGAACAGACGCAACATGCAGACGATACAAATTCTTAAGAGAGACACTACTTTATCTAAAAAGAATGAAAATCAAGGTACCGAACTGCAGCTCCGAGCATGGAAGAGAAAACAAGAATACTCCAGTGATGGTCAAGGTCGAGAGATCACTCTTCCTTTAAAAGTTGTACAGCTATTTCAATTAATGTTGTCGGATAAAATCTCAAGCTCAAAAGACAAAAAGGTGGTATGACTAGTTGTGATCAATATACGTTTTACAGTCTTCAGTGTGATACGTAGGACGAATCAAGAAATACTACAAACGTTTCTGCCGTCCGGACGTTCTTTTTTATTTGAGCAAGGTGATGCTGATTTCATTTAAAAAAAAAACACGTCACCTTTCGGTCTTGTCACAAAAGCTTGGCTGAAAGCTTCATTCGACAACTTTGATTGAAACAGATGTCTACATGTAGTTTAACTATGAGTAGTACCAGTCTGTTATGGCTCGCTTTTTTTCAAATGTGTTAATAGTATTCAGAATATAGACTATATGTGAAATATTTTTGTAAGCACTATAACATTTTTTATTATAATTAGTTTCCAGCCCACGTAAATCTAAGGCCCAGTTCAGACGCCATACCCCTCATTTGCCGTACCAAATACATTTTCGCTCTGATTTCGCAGGAAGTGGCTAGCTTTATCGTACCCTGAGATTTTGCCTTGCCTAATTAAAATCTGACGAATAAAACCGATTTGGAACACCGTACCACTTCCAAATAACTATACGCACTACGTGGTACGGCGTCTGAACTGGGCCTGGGAGTATTTAATATCACCTTGTGATCTGGAGTGTGCCTTGTTGACTTGCTGTTTCTTATACATTTTAAAAGCGGCATCCAAATTTGAAACTGTTCGAATTTTTTTTGGTTTTGTCACTCCTGTTTCTAGAGGTCTAGAGGTCTTATAAATTTCAATAATTAGGGAATGTGTGTGTAAATGGTTAAACGTAGTTTTAAACACGAGTAGAAAATTAGCTTTAAGGTGATTCCCTTCAATTGCATTGCGCATCCTTTCTGCGCATCATTTTTTGCGTGATTAGCGTGCGCACGAGCGCACGCACCTTCGGAACTTGATAGGTTTTCTATAAAAGCTGAGCAGTTCAGAGAAATAACAGATCGTTTTCTCCTAAACGAGCTCGGTGACCTCCATTTTTTAATACATAAATTCGAATGACATTCGGTCGAGTACAATATATCGCCATTTCAAGAAAAGTTAAAACTTCTGCTTTGAGATATTTTTATTTAAATGCGCAGAAGATCACGTCTTTAGGTACAGCAGGGTATGTACGCACGCGGCAAATTCTTTCATTTTTTTTTATATTCTTAATTCCTGTTCAATTAAAGTTGTATACAATGCAAGATAAATGTCTACTTTGTGAACTAACCAATATTTCAATACAAGCAATCACTTTTTAAAGCAATTATAGTTCTAATTTCTGATTACTAGGGTTTCTCAGGAAAACCTTGCGGGTCGTCTATTCGCTATCAATGGCTATCCATGTTGTACCAAAACAAGCTCGGTGACCCCTATTTTTTATTGCATTTTTGAAATGTTCTAAACATAATTTTTAGCTGGACCAAATCTTAGAAAATTTTAAATATTCCTTCTATTTCGATGGAATCACCTTAATTTACCCAAAAAGTAGAAGTAGAGTGGTCGATTTATGTGTAATATCGTGTCTCGTTTGTGTTACTGTGTGTTAAACAATAAAAATACGCAATTTTTATGACTGAACTTTGCGAAGAGAATCAGTCTGAAGATTCATATTTTATTCATGTTTTTGACTGCTAACAAGGTGTTACACCAGCTGATGTTATTGTATGAACTGTGGTTTCAAGAATATTTGTGTAATACGTGATTCTTTAGATTAATGATTGTGTCAACGTTTTCAACAGTTCGTTTTTGGCTGTGTTTTTGATATTCCTTGGTACGATTTTGGCGCGAAACGTATGTTTTGCGATGCTTGCTTACACGTTGCTAGGAAATTAATCCTTATTTGATGAAATGTTCAATTGTGTTTGTACAGTACATCAATTTGCTTGCTTTGGTTTTGACCTTAAGGTCTGACATTCGTGATTGTTTTCCTGGAAATCTCTTCGTATTTCCTGCTGAATTCGTACCATTTAATATTCCTTGTAGTTATTGCTTTTTAGTCGGTTTGTTTCTAAAGGGAAACTTTAATTCACAAGTGTTAAACAAGACAAATAGTCTATTGTTAGTGGTGTTATGTCAAGTTCTGTTTTGCATGTTAATTTTGCTCTCGAAGATTGAGATCACGTCCATTTTTAATTTATTGAAAATGGCGGACCTTAAATCCGGAGAAGAAGCCTTTATTCTAAAAATAGTTTACGCGTGGCTTACTGTTATGTAATAATATTCAACTTGCGATTTCACTTGTATTTAAGTAGAGTGCGTTAAATTTAAATCGATAGAATTGTTCTTTGTAATTTTTATATTGCTCTTGTTACTTTATTTTGACCAGATGCCTTGAGAACGATGATGAAAATTTAGCGCAAAGAAGATTTTGTAGCTGCGCAATTTCGCGAGGGTTTTTATGCTAATCATTTTCGTGAGCATGCGTATTTTTGCAATAGATCATGTGCGCAAGTCATCACGTAAGAATATATTTGAATTTGACGCTTAACTGGTATGAGATTGACAGTTCTCGCCTGATCAAAATAAAAGGATGGGAGCGATAGCTCTTGGGTGATTCAAGCTAGCCTCTGTATTGTAAAGTTATCAGTTTACATTAAAAAGACAATCTTGGGAGAAGAAAGTTAGTCTTCAGTTTTGTTGCTGGTCTGTACGCTAGTCCCCCCTAACAGACTATCTCAACATGTGTTATGTAGTTCATTACGTTATCCGCTATACCCTTTCTTAGTTAAAAGTTTTACAGACAGTCGGTTAATTAACAATTATTTTTATAGTCCGTTTTTTCTATTCATGTTTTCGTACCACTATGACAGATCAAAGTAAATGCTGTATTATCTCAAGTAGTTTAAGGCCTGGGTCAAGGGCTTTATCCTGAAAAAAAAAACAGTTTATTCATGTTAACTTTAACAAACGGACTAGAACTGAATCGAGATTTGGCACATGAAAAGGTTTTACTGTCCTTAACATTTTGAAGTATAATAAGCTTTCCCATAAGTCACGTGACATGCCACGTGGTCATTTTTCTTAAAATAGCAAATCTTTGACGAATTGATGTCGGGTTTAAGAGAAAGCACAAAATAAAAACGCTTTTCTGATGCATGCAGAATAAAAATTTCCAGCCCTTCACGTTTGCAATGATCGTCCATTATTCTTTAAAAAAATTTTTAAAGAATAATGGAGGTCATTTTTAAGCCCAAAATTCAACCTTTGATTATCTATAACTGTAATTTTGAAACTCAAGGTCAATCATTCCAAACGTAGGAGGTTAAATATGTTAAATTGCCATCGAAAAAGCTAATTTATTTAACTATACAAAGAAAATTCGCCACCATATCGCTAAATTGCTCAATTTAAACATTTTGATCACGTGACATGTCACGTGACCAAACTTATGCGTTAAGGCAGAAGAAGACGTCAAGATTAACATTTAGGGAAAATTTCGACCTGGTCTAGGCAATCTATCCGAAGATATTAAGTGTGAACCATATTTTCCGAACGGCCTTAAACTACTCGAGATGTCCTTAAACGTTCGGGGTTTGAGAAATCGAGTAAAAAGAAGTAGTATTTCCAGTTTTTTAAGGGACCAAAATTGTCAGTTCTATTTTCCTCAAGAAATTTTTTTTAGAACAAAAGATGAAAATGTGTGGTGAAATGAATGGGGAGGTGATGCTTTCTTTTCACACGGTTCAACACACAGTCAAGGTGTATGAATCTTAGTTAACACTTCATTTAGACATACCATTGAAAATTGTAACAAACTCAAGCTACTTAAGGCCTAGGTCAAGCAAGGAAACTGGGCTTTTTAACAAAATCATGTATATCTTTGACATCATACACTAGATAGCCGCGAAATTTTCCTGGTAGTTTGTTCTCAATACGAACATTTGCTTTAAAGCGACAATCAAGCACATGGTGGTCACGTGACTGGTCACGTGATGCACCAAAACTTCGTTCAGTCTCTGACCAAATTGCCGCCGAAAAACAAAAATCATTATAAACAAATGCGCTAAGCAAACAGCCAATTAAAATTACCTACCTTTCACGTTTGGAATGAATTTCCTTCATTTCTCTCAAAAAGTATTAAGGACGAAAGTATCGTAATGGAATTTGCGTAAACATAATTGTTTTTCGCTCTTTGTAGATACAATCGGAAAGTTCATTCCAAAGGTGAGTATAAAGGCCTGCCATGGCTACTTCACATTTGGTTAAAATATTCGATTCTAATTGAAAACTCGGCGGCAGTTTCAGCATTTTCTGTGCCCTGTTTAACACAACACAGAGGCGCCATTTTGTTTTCCTTTCGTTTCACAGAGAAGGGCCTGGAGCGGACTATTAGACGAATCCGCTGGTCTAAAGAGACAACAACGCGACTCAAAATAAATATGGCCGACAGACAAAAGCTACGAACGAGCCAGATGAGCTACAGACGAGAAAATGGCATAATAAACTTCTCTGATAACGTCTTTGGCGTCTACTGCTTTAACATCGGACAATTTTATAAATGCATGATTACGCTGTGTATTTTTTGTTCCTTATCACACGTCTTTTAAAGACAATAAACTTTATAAGCTCAAAATCCTTGTTGAAATAAAATGATATTTTGAAACAAGCACCTGCAACATATCATTTGGGGATACGCTTCAGCTGTTCAAAATCATATCTGTTTAGATTGTTCGCTTATTGAATGATTTTCATTCAACTTCACTCTACTACCAATAACCACTGCTCACGAGGGGAGGGCTGGGTAGTTCATTGCATTTCGCAACTCCAGACAGAACAGATTGAAACACGACCAAAACTTTCCCATGGGAAGCGATACAAAGAGCCAAAGTTGGACGGTAATTTTTAGCCATATTTTGTGTCCCAGGTAGGATTTTTAGTAATGCTTTCTTCCCAAAAAAATATTATAAGCTTCCCTCTCCCTAGCCCCTCCAGTTTTCACTTGGGCCGGGTGGGTGGGGATATATAGCCTAAGAATGCGCAATTTGCGCTGATTTCCCGCCTTTCCCGCCGACAAAAAAGAAAATCCGCAAAAAAAAAAAGGTGAGCTTAAAGTAACTGGACTAACTGAATGAAAATGAGAATTGACTGTGGATTTGCTCGTGTCTGTTTGTGGGAAACAAAATCCATGGTCCAAAAAACATTAGAAAGGAGAAATGGTGAAACGGAAAGATCGTACAAGAGTCGCCTCCTCAGTAAACGGCACAGGGTATACATGGAGACTTTCAAAGATTACGCACGTATGCATATCAGCAAAAGTAAGCAATTAATTTTTTTTAATAACTTTTAATGGCTTCTGTGAGTTTTTTAAACTTACAGTTAACAAACAAAAAGCGTTAATTAATTAAAAACAACTTTTTATTGGTAGGTCTATTCCTAAAGAAATACAAAAATATTGACAAGAAGTTTGCAAAGTGGGCAGTACAAAAAAAGTGTACTTGGAAGCATTCTCATCTTCCAAGTGGAAAAAAGCAGCTGAGGGCAGGAAAACATTGCACATTGCAAACAACTGCAAATGTTGTACAGTTATGCACCCCACTGAGAGCAGTCTTTTCGAGAAGAAAAGAGGTTGTGTGCCAATGAATCGGGAACCATTCACTGCAATCCGGCAACAAGCACAGGCGATGACAAAGCCACTCCCGAAACCGTCCCAAAGTGAGGTGAAGACCATTGGGACAACAATTTACAAGGAGTTTGACAATACATGCAAGGAGAGGTTGGGAAAATCTTTCAGTGAAGTCCTGACACCAGTTCCAGAAGCTGGTTTACAGCTCAAGATGACACCTGCTGAAAGAAAGAAAAAAAATCGAAATCAAAAAAGAAAATTCAAAAAAAGGGTAGAAAAATCTTGGAAAGAAAATGACGTACAGCTTCATCTAGCTCAAAGATCATCATTTGCAACAAGAAAGCGGCAACGGCTAAATGAAAGCTTCGAGAGTATTGACGAGGCTGAGGAAAGAAGCCAAACGAAAAAGCGAAAAAGGTCACATGGACCAGCATCAATTGATGTAGAACTGGATCGACTACTGGCAGATGTCACTACTTGGACATCTGTGAACTGGTCACAGAAGGCCAGGGAATATAAAATTAGGAAAGCAGGCTCGTCAACTTCCCCACAGAATGCTGGACAGCTTCTGAAAGCTTTCTTACAAGCCCAAGGAATTAACACTGACAAGTTTGAACAACAAAAGGGTGGGTAATTTTATTTTGGGTGTTAATGTAGTCTCTTTAAATGACTTATAATTCTCATGGTAAGAATGAAGCCATGGGAAATTTAATAAAAGCAAACACAGTGGAGTGGGGGTGGGTAAGAGGCACAGTTGCTTTACTCAAATAGGCCATTTCACAGTTGTGTTCTTAGTGACCCTCCCTTTGAGTGGAAGTGAGGTTAGAGTTGACCTTGTTTTGATAAAGACCCTCCTGCTTTTCACATGTAAATCCTGTTGTTCTCATGCTAACTAGTTTGTATTTACATATGAAAAGCAGGAGGGTTTGTATCAAAGCAAGGTGAACTCCAGCCTCGCCTCCACACAAAGGCCAGGTCACCAAGCACACAACTGTAAAATGGACTATTTCTGCTAACAGAGTATTATTCATATAGTACACAAGTTCAATTGAGACTGAGATTTAGTCTGTATGTTTAGTGTAGGTAAGGTGGTCAGTAAGTGCCTATTAGATCTCAAAATACCCTTGCTGGATCAGTAATAACACCCAACAGAAAATTGTTCATTAGCTTGAGGGCTTTGCAGCTTACAGGTTGACAGCTAAATATTTGAATGTCCAGCCTGCCCTAACATATTTCATAAGGGTGACCCTACCAATTGCCTCCAATAACAAAACCTCTCCAAAATAAGCTGCACAAAAAGTCCAGGGCTTATATTCAGAACTTTATGGTATACACTGTACACCATCTACACGTATAACACCCAGAACTACATGGAAGCCATTCTAGCCATCCTCAAACAAAACTATTTAAAAATTGTCTCACCTTTTCTTTGCACTTGACCAGACTAATGAGACTGCAAGAAAAATATTTTTATTTGGTTAAATGTTAACTGGTCTAATTATAATGAATTCAGCAATAAAAACAGAGATGTAACATGTTCAAGAAAGTAAATCAAAACTACATACTTTGAGATTAAGGGAAACTCTCCCTTTAATAAAAGGCAATAAATGGAGATTTAATATGTGTACATATATAGCAATTGAACAAATGTTGTCCAAAAACAAAATTAATTATAAGCCATGCACAATATGTCCAGTGGATTTCTTGGAAGTTAGTATGTTTGCTTACTAAGACATGCTAAGGCTATACTAGGACTTTGTTACATAGGGGTTCATTGTAATTGGGGTTCCACTGTAACAAGTTTGACAGTGTTGTCTTCCAGGAAGTCATGACTTAGCAATTCTACCTTGTTTGCAATTATTGCTTTTGTTTATCACAGAATAAAATTAATGCAAATGTTTCTCTAGCTGAGTAAAAATACAACATATGTAGTACTTGGGGAATACAAAACTACGTTAAATAGTAAAAATAACTGAGTTTAAATGTTTGCTTCGTTTTAGGGCCAGAAATCCGAAGGGCGATTAAGAAACAGATTGGGGGTGAAATATCTATGCCAGTGCAACGTACCAACAGTGAGATCAAGCGCGAAATTGCAGAGAGAATAGAGTCGGGCGAATTCAGTATGGGTGTTCCAGTACTGGAAACAGATTGAATAAAGCTGGTCATAACCCCAGAAGCAAAGATTGAGAAGCACCCCTGTAAGTGGGCAGCATGGAAGTTCCCACGGTCTGAAATAAGACAAAAATGCTTGACCAAACATGAAAAATTTATGAGTAAGGTCAGATCAGGAA
The DNA here is from genome assembly GCA_964017195.1 of Siderastrea radians. Classification (NCBI taxonomy): domain Eukaryota; kingdom Metazoa; phylum Cnidaria; class Anthozoa; order Scleractinia; family Rhizangiidae; genus Siderastrea; species Siderastrea radians. Next base: position 9,014,561 of record OZ024895.1, on the reverse strand, counting down.
TACAGCCAGTTTAGCAGAGAAGAATTACGGCAGCGATTGGTCCACCTCAATGAACCATGTACCGATGAAGAATCTGAAGAATTGAGAGCGCGACTGAAAGAGGTAGAGAGAACAAGACATGGCTTGGTCTGGCATGATCATGCTGGGATTGGATCAAATGGTCTTCTGCTCTTTCTTCTTCGAGAGATTTATGATCCTGCCATCCACCTAACAAATGCTGAGTACATGGCCAAAGCTGAAAGCTCCACCAAAGAAGTTGATGTTCAAGCAGTTGTAGAACAGCCTCAGCCTTACATGATGGGGGTGTGCGGCAGTGGTGATGCAGATCAAATGCTGTTTATTCCCACTAGACAAGAATGTCTACGTGGCCTGTCTCAGCCAATAAATCTTCAAGGTGTTAACATCAAAGACAAAATGCGATTTATGAACGGAGACAATCCAAGTGTTGAATTCGAGGATGGAACCCAGAAAGGAGGGCACAGAGGCTGTGTTGGTTGTGATGGGGACATGAGAAGTGGAACTGACTTTCAGTATATGTCACATCGGAGGTACACAAATCTAGAAGAAAAACAGAAACTTGTTCTTGCTGGCCCTGAGGGAAAGAAAGGAGGCCTTCACCCATTTAAGAATTTGAAAGTGGAGCAGCCTAGGAGGGAACTCCAAGCAAGAGGTGAAGATGACAGTGGACTGAAACAGGACTTACAAGAACGACTTGCTGACATTCTTGGTGGTACAGCCCGTGTTCCTGCACTGTTGTATGGAGACAACAACCTAACATTAAAAGAACTCAACCTGGAAGATTATGAGGTACTGTTCTTTGAACCACTTCACTGCTGCCTGAATCACATTTCCAATATACTTGATGAACTCTCTCATCACATCACTGCACTGACTACCGCCTATTCGTGCTTCCGCCGAGCACTTCTACAAGTGACCATTCTCCTTGCTGACAAAGCAGATGAACATGTGATGGAATTACTGACAACAATGGCAGAAATGATGGGGATTTTTTTATTCTAAAGAGGTCAACAGGAACCCCAGACAAATTTTGTGCCTTGCCAACCTAGCATTCCGACATGCCCTAGCAGTGAGGGCGGTACTGACTCCACCAAAGACAATGACAAGTCGCAAACTTCACGGCATCTACTACCACAGTGCTGTGCACCATGCTGCAGTCATTTACAGACTGGTCAGCCTGTCATCAATAAATGCAGAGCTGTTTGAGAGATTTTTTGACAGAATTGTTGACATCACCAGAAAGACATGGAGTAAGCACGCTGAAGATCTGGTCCCGAATGCATTTCCCCACATTCAAGGAGAAGGCTGCAATGATGCAGATCATACAGTGGTTATACAGGAGCGAGAAATCTCCAAACTTGCAAAGAAACTACCTGTAGGGAACAACACAAGAGTGAGCAAAGATCTGCTGACAAAGAAGCCCAGTCTATGGCAAGCCCACCTTGAAGTTATCAGCGATTTCCTTTTACCAGGGCCTGGGGTGTGGTGGCACTGGCAAGATGATGGATCTGTGGAATTTTGCGATGGCCCTGATGAACCCACAGAGCACCCAGAGGGTCCGCGTCTACTGCATTTCAGATCAAGTTCTACTATTAAAGGAGTACAGTGTAGCTTGGAACTTGCTTGGGAGCAATGCAAAGAGAAGCCTGAAGAGCTACCCCTTTACAAACCGAGATGTGAAAGTGGGAAGCTAGTGTATGACAAGCTGCATTCAAATGAAGCCAGAGTGCCTGAAGTTGAAGACAACCAATCAGTGAAATTTGACAGTGGCCAACACCATGGTATTGTGAATTTGTGTAATAAAATGTACATAGTAGCACTTAGTCAATGCTTGTCTGTACATGTAACTTGTGCCATCACACTAAACAGTCTGTAAATCATGTACTAATTATAACAATACTCTAATTATTACAATGTGTCTACACCTGTATCATCATCATTATCATCTCTTTTTCATAGTGTTCTGTAAGTTGTACAGTACGTTTACTGTAGTGTACATGACTATGTATAGAATACGGAGAATCAAACTTTATTGCAGAAATCAAAATTTACTGTGATCATTTTATTTTTTCCCAGAAGGAACATCCTGTGAAGAGTCTGGCAGTACAGATGAACCCACAGTTGCAGCTGTAATTTTTGGCCAAATAGAAGTGGAGGACCATGAAGATTATGGCAGTGAAACAGAGCATACAAGTGATGAAAACAAGAGCAAAGAAGAGAGTGAAAAGGAGCAGAATGTAACTGAATCTGATGACCAAGACCAACCACCAGAGCAACAGAAGCTAGAACAACAAGCTTCTGGTCATGAGCAACACAAGATGCCAGAGGACCCTGCACATGTCCCTTGTGAAAGTGAGCAGCAGTTGTCCTCCAAAAAGCAAAGGCAACAGAGATTGTGCTGGGGAAAACACCCGAAGTAATACAGCTTGACAAGCTGCGGGCTAATCTTGCACGCAACCCAAAATCACGATATTGCTTAAACAGGTATGAGAATCACCTTACAAAAATACAAGTTTTTGTCTTAAAAGCTGTCCAGCAACTGAATGCTGATCTAAAGGCCTGGGATACTTATTTTCTTATGAAGAATGAGTGGCTTCCAAATTCAAGTGATTATTCAAGATCAGAGGAATCAAGAGGCATCCTACATAAAAGGAAAGTCGCATTAAAACTGCTTGAGTCTTGGAAAATCTCAGTTCATCTTGACACTTAAGTAAAAACAGTACTTTTCACTACCACACAGTTGTTTAAAAACTTTCATGTATGGTTCCATTACTGGTGCATGTAACTGAAACCCATTTTTGATGCTGTATAATAATTATTGTTTATTCTCAAGTTGAATATCTTCAGTAACATGTGCATGTAGGTTTCTAAGGGCCAATTTAGACAGCACAATTTTTGCTTACAACTGTTGTATGCGACTTGCTCACGTGGTGTCTGCGACACAAATTGTGTCGTCTAATTCAGCTGTACAACATCTTCACAACAGTTGCACACAACACAAAAAATGCCATAGGATTTTGAAACATGTTTAAAACCCTACGACAGTCGTAGCCACAATCAAAATGTTAGAATGATGAGTTGTATACGATCTTTGCCTGACGCAAGCAGCATGCCTAACAAAAGTTGCACACAAAAGTCATAAGCAAAAATCATGCCATCTCAATTGGCCCTTTTTGAACAAATATGTACAAATAGTTCAAATAATTGTGTCAGGCGAACACAGGTCAAACGATGAATGCAAAATTGTTTATGTGTTTGCTTACCTGGAGGTAATGGTATGTAAATGCAGATTCTGCTACGCTGAGTCAAAACTCACATTCACCCAAATCACATGAACACAATGTACATGCAGATTTTTGTCCTGCAGAAAAAAAAAGATATTACCATGAACATGGATAATGTAACCACATAATTAGATACTATAGAAAGGTGGCTTTACACACATCCATATACATTAGTTAAATCTTTTTGAAAAAAAAAAAGTTGCTAAACAATGTGACACTAACTTAGTTCATTAATGGAGTCACTGAATGACTGTACAGTACATAAAGCATTAGCTAAAAAAGGCAATAGGATTATGGAAAAGTTGTCAAAAGTACCCATGTTTACTTTGCTCTTGTATGGGTATGCTTTGTGCTTGGTTTATAATTTTTTTATGCCAATTTTGAACTTCATGTAGATTTGCATGCCATGCTTTACATGCTTGTTAGAGGGTGCTTATTACTGTTTGCAAGCTATAAACAAACATGGTGTTATAAGGAATACAGTGACATGTATGTGAATAGCTGTTAATCTTAATGGTTTATTGAAACAAAAAAAACATACACACAAACACCATTGTGGTGAAGAACTATAAATTAGATACAGCTTTATATTACATGTACCTTGTTTCATGTGCCAATTAAGTCACAACTTCAAACCCAACCCCCCCCCCCCCCACTTCCCCACCCAATATCCTAGCCACTGTTTTTGATAAGTACTGTGTCCGACATACTGTAGTTGATTTGGTGGACAGCACTATGTACAGTGTATTTTTGGAGAGGCAAAGAGAGCAAAAAAAAAAAAAAAACACATCTAGAAACATTATTTTTCTGAAGCCACTGGAGGAAGATGTTATCTGTGAAAGTAACAGCTGTTTCAGTCAGCACCACTGGCATGTGGTATAAATGGAACGATCACCATTACGGTCGAAATTCTTTGGAAAAGGTAAAACAATAGATTGTCCACAGGCGTCATTTTTTCTTTCTCCTCATACATGTACATGTAAACTTGCTCGGCTCAATAATGCCTGTTAGGCTAACAAAAACATTAAGGTAATCTGTGTATTGAAACCTTACACTCAGGAAGTGTCTATATACACTGTACAGAACAACTGCATTTAACTGTGCCACCTGGGGACAGAAATTTCCAATAATATTATCCGTCCCCTCCCTGCCCCCCCCAAAAAAATATTCCAATTAGTCTAATTCCAATACCGTATTTTTTCGATTAAACGCCGGGCCCCGAATAAAGGCCGGGTATAAAAGAGGAAACTGTAAATAAGCCCCTCAGACATTTGTTTTAAGGGCAAGATACACGGCTGTAAAAAATATATATATATAATAATACCCTTTCCTTAAAAATGGCGGGCCCAAATAAACTGCTGGTTTAAGCACAGGCACCCCAAGCTAAGGTTGACAGCTGCACATATATTAGACTGTTTTTTCCACGCTATGCATAATAATGACATCGGCAACATTTAAGAGTTTGTATGGAAATGATACTTAAACGTCTCAAATTGCCACAAATCAGAAAGAAGTCGAAATAAAAAAGATTTGTCTTATTTCATTGTTTTATGGGTCATTATTGGAGGGCTTCCTGGGCTGGTTTGAAGCTTTTTGGGCAAGAAATTGAGGTTTATATTTTTCATCAGTTACTGAACGTTTAGAATTACTTAAAGGCAGGAAACAGTTTCACACTGCACCTCATTTGAGGTTCGATAAATTCCATCACAATAAACGAATCGCCCTACAACTTCAAAGGTGTATTCTTGGGTCTTGCGCATACCTCTGTTCTTTCTCATGGGTTCCAGATCCTATTTTAAGCCGTCAAAAATCCCTCTTAAATACAAAACTCGCCTTTCCTGGTATGCGTTTTCATTTGAAGTGCACACATGAATCATTGCGAGCCGCGTTTCCACGACAAAATGTCCCTCAGCCGGGGAGAGGCTGAGTGAGATTGTCCACAAGCAGAAGGCGACACTGCGGAGTCCAGAGAGGTCGGTTTGAGGGAAATAGAAAACTATCGGCACGCCCGTGAAGTTTAGTCGCTTCACTTGACGCCACGAGCACACTTTAATGTCTTCGTGCGACAATATATTAGCATAGTGATTTGTTCCGTCACATTACCTGTTTACCGCTAAAAAATGTTGTCGAAATTTAGAAGCATAGATGAGGAGCAGTTTCCATCTAGAAAAAAAATTGCACCGGTTTTCAAAGGAATGGAAATTGTGGTGGGTATTTTCCACGGTCACAGCAATATTTTTTTTTAGGACAGACAACCCTATATAGGGGAATTAAATAATGAAGTTGATTTGAGGGCAGTGAGCAGGATCACTTGCGCCAAATACTCGGCATAAAATCATCGAATGGATTGATTAGAGTGCAGCAAAAGATAGTTCTTCGTTCGTCCCTAAAACAAAATTATGGTTTTCCAAGTCAAGTGAGGCGAGTGAATTTCACGGCCATTCTAATATTTCTCTATTTCTGTAAACCGACCTCTCTGGACTCCGCAGTGTCGTGTTTGCTAATGTCGACAATCTCACTCAGCCTGTCCCCGGCTGAGGGACATTTTGTCGTCGAAACGCGGCTTGCAATGATTCATGTGTGCACTTCAAATAAAAACGCATACCAGGAAAGGCGAGTTTCGTATTTTAGAGGGATTTTCGACGGCTTGAAATAGGATCTGGAACCCATGAGAAAGAACAGAGGTATGCGCAAGACCCAAGAATACACCTTTGAAGTTGTAGGGCGATTCGTTTATTGTGATGGAATTTATCGGACCTCAAGTGAGGTGCAGTGTGAAATTGTTTCCTGCCTTTAATTAATTCTAAACGTTCAGTAACTGATGAAAAATGTAAACCTCAATTTCTCGCCCAAAAAGCTGCAAACCAGCCCAGGAAGCCCTCAAATAATGACCAATACAACAATGAAATAAGGCAAATCTTTTTCATTTCGACTTCTTCTGAAATGTGGCAATTTGAGACGTTTTTTATCATTTCCATACAAACTCTAAAATGTTGCCGATGTCATTATTATGCATAATGTGCTGATGTCATTATTATGCATAGCGTGGAAAAAACAGTCTAATTTATGCGCAGCTCTCAACCTTAGCTTGGGCTGCCTGTGGTTTAAGGAAATGCCGGTTTGAAATAAACGCCGGGGGCGTTTAGTCAACAAAATACGGTATGACCCTCATCCATACTAGACAGTTGGACCGTAAATGGAACGTCTCGCTAACATTTAAATCTCTTGCTATTGAAACGCTTATAAACTGTTAGTAAAACGAGGTAATGATATGGCTTCAAAATCATCCTCATCCCAAAACTGAATAAGAAAATACATATCGCGAAATACAACATTTTCTATACTATACTTCTTTAATCTATTCTAAGCATGCAAATGGATTTAGTCTGTACACTCGTCAGCTGATTCGATCCTTCGCATCGAACGCTAATTCAGCGTCGGGGAATTAACAAAAGAAATGCACTTACCTCGCTACAGAAGACACATATTTCACGCGTGCAGCGTCTTCTAAAAATTTCTTGCTTTATACATGCATCCTGACTCCCTCAAAAACAGCACGGTCTCGGCTCAAACTTTCGAACAGACCACGAGGTAACCGCCGCCATTTTCATGCTTTTTGATTGCGAACTATAAACCTCGTTCCCAGGGTCTTCTCTTTTTTCAATATGGCGGCGGGTGACCTTTTACTATGCTGGGGGTCTCAAGCCAAGGTCAGACCCAGGCCTTAAGTAGCTTGAGAAGATCGGAATGGAAGAATTGTGTCAATTGACTTACGTACCTATACCGCCAGCATTTCTCTGTGCAATATTTATGCTCCTAACGACTTACAACAACAGCTTTTTGCACAATTTGAATACATATTTGGTATCCAATACGGACACTGGAAGCCTCATTATAGGTGGTGATTGGAACGTTACCCTGGAAGCGGTAGATAAAAAAGGTGGTGTCCCATGGAAACCTACTATTTATCGGGATAAAGTTGTCACAATGATGGAAGAGCTTCACCTATGTGTCTAAAGCACTAAAACTTTCATCACGAATTGACTATTTCCTAGTAGCTCAACTCCTTACAAATCAGGTCTCCCAGTTAGACACGATAGTCTCCATCGATCCTGATCATAAGGCAGTTAAACTCCAATTAACTATCCCACAAGGAAAAAGAGGCCCCGGTCTATGGAAATTTAACAATTCACTTCTAGAAGATGAGGATTACATAAAACTAATCAAGGAGAATTTTCCTGTCATAAGCGAGAGATGCCTTGGAATCGAAGACGAAAGACTGAAATGTTAGCTTCTCAAAATGGAAATAAGAGATATTACAATCTCCTTCTCAAAATACAAAGCCAAATTACTCCGTAAAAGGGAACAAGAGGCCCAAAATCGACTAGAAATCCTAGACAGCTTTATCTCCTGCGCTGCGCATACAGACTGTACCTACAAAAACGAGAAGGAATATGCTAATTTAAAACGTGGACTCGACCTTATTTAAGGAAGAAAAGGGCAAGGTTCTATTCTACGCTCCAAAACAAGGTGGATTGAACAAGATGTAAAACCGACCAAGTACTTCTTTAATTTAGAGAGGAGGAATTATAATCTTAACCCTATTCTGCCTGGGGGGGGGGGGGGCACATTGTGCCCGCGCTGACTTTAACGAATTAAAACTTTTAAGCGGCTAGACAAATATTCACCAAATCTCGTGACTTTTCCTAAAATTTATCAGAGAAAATTTCCCTGTGTCAATGACGTGTCTATGATGATTGACGTTTCCATAGCAACCGTCTACTCAGAAGTGTATTTTGACTATTTTCTGTCTTTTTAAAGTCTTTTTTCAGGTTTTCCCCCTTCGTTTGTACGAAAGAGACATTTTTTTACTTTTGTGTGCTTGTTTTGACTAAGTATGTTTCTAAGAACAAAATCATATATTTTTTGGGGACGTCATTGTCAGCTGTATGACTGCAGGTTTGGGATTCAAGATGGCGGCCTCAAATTCAAAATGGCTGGTTTGTGACGTTATTGTGACGTCACGACACGTCATTAGCCCAATCTATTAAGCTAATGACTTACTACAAACGTGCCAAGTTTCATGGCAAGAGCTTTAATACTTTTTGAGATCTATAGGGGGAAACTCAAAAAAAGCCCAGGCAGAATAGGGTTAAGACAATCAAGAAATTAGAACGATCGCAGGGTGAATTTTTGACCAAAGAAGATGACACACTCAAAGAAATTTAATCTTTTTATACCAAATTGTACGCCTCTGTCCTCCTAGACGATAACGATCTGTTCGATAGTTTTGTCCAAAACTTGGATATCCCTAAGCTTGACGACACGCAGAGAGATGAGTTAGAGGGTGAAATTACCCTGACAGAATGTAGGGACATACTTCGGACTTTAGGCAGTGGGAAGTCTCCAGGAGATGATGGCTTCACGTGGGAGTTTTGTAACTACTTCTTTGATTTGTTAGGACAAGACCTGGTAAATTGCTTCAACTATACATATAAAAAAGGTGAAATGTCAGTCTCCCAACGGAGGGGTGTCAGGCCCTCGTTCCAAAGGAGGACTCAAACCTCCTCTCCCTGTCCAATTGGCGGCCGATTACACTATTAAATCTGGATTATAAAATTGCATCCAAAGTCATTGCGAAGAGAATGGAGAAAGTCCTGAGTGTTCTAATCAATCCAGATCAAACAGGCTTTGTAAAGGGCGGGTACATGGGGCAAAACATAAGACTAGTCAACGACATTTTAGAGCAAACCAAATTCCAGAGCATACCAGGGATACTTTTGCAACTTGACTTTTGTAAAGCCTTTGACACTATCGAATGGAGTTTCACTTATAAGGTCAATGCCCTTTTAAACTTTGGTGGCAGTATACAGCGTTGGATTTCGACCTTTTACTCAAATTCTGAGAGTGCAGTCTTAAACAACGGATTTTGCAGTAACTACTTAAAATTATCAAGGGGGGTGCGACAAGGGTTCCCACTGTCCCCTTATTTGTTTATTATAACTGTTGAAATTCTAGCATGCAAGATAAGACAAGACCGAGAAATAAAAGGATTAAGTCTTTTCCACAGAGAATTTAACCTGAGCCGGTTCGCCGACGACACAACCCTGCTTTGTAGAGACTGTAACTCGGTAAATACTCGGTAAGTTTTAATGACTAAGTCATTAAAACTTGCTTGGATATCTAGATTCTTGGATTGTGAGCGAACGCATGCTGAATCATGGAAGGTTATTCCCAACCACTTCCTTGATAAATATGGAGGTATAAACTTTCTGCTGCGGTGCAATTATGATGATAAGTTTCTTGAACGGTTTAACTTGCCTCACTTCTACAAATTGATATTACAATACTTTTTAGAACTAAAAATTTCCTTTAACACTCAGTTCTGTCAATATGTTTCATTTAACAATAAGGAGATTTTAATAGGTGGCCAAACTTTCTTCTATAGAAATTGGTTTAATAAAAACATCTTTCTTATACAAGACCTTTTGTGCGAAGATCGGAAGCTGCTCTCCTACTCGGAGTTTACACGAAAATATAAAATACGAATGCAATTTTTTAAATTTACATGCAAGTTGTTTCAGCAATTCCCAAATATCTTATTGAGCTGGCACAAAAGAGTCCTATCGACAAAATAAATTTTCTTTGCCCAAATTTATTTCAGCTTGCGCCTGACGTCTCATTAGACCTGCTCAAAATGAAAAATAAAGACTATTATTGGCTTGTGATCGACAATGAAAAACATGCAAAAAAGGCAAGCTGAAAGTGGAAAAGAGACTTGCAAATAGACGAAACAATCCTAGAAACCTCCTTTACGCGTGTGAAAAGCATTTGTAGTGACAATAAGCTCTCTGCTTCTGCACAGAACTGTAGTCACAAAAAAAGAATTGTTCATCTTTGGTATAGATCTAGAGGACAACCTGTGTGTTCATACTGGGGATTGTTCTTCCTTGAAGTCATCAAATGGTTCAATGTTGAAAATGTCACCTCTTTCTCGTTATCTCTAAGCGAATTAATCTTTGGAATAAAAACCGGTAGCAAAAAGTAAAATACATTTAAAATTAATAAAAAAACTGAACTTCACAATTTTGTTCGCTAAATACTACTTATATACGCAAAAACTACCGCTAAAAGAATTATCATTAAACGAATTCATAATCAAATTCACCTGGAGATATGATTTAGAAAAACCCTACTTCTAAATAACGACATTATCTTAAGACACTCAACCGATTGTTTCATGGAATATTTTGTTTTGTTAATTAACGTGACTACTACAGCGTGTGAAAAATTTATTACTGTAATACACGCGTAAAAAAGCAGCGACAGTCCTTGTCGCTTAGTCTCTGTAAATGACGAGTTGCTTGGGGACATTTTCCAACATCGAAATGTTATTGTAGCGACGTCGCATGATTCACGTTTTCCTGCAGTAAGCCAAACACTTCCTAAAAGAACTTAATTCTCTCTATTTCCATATTCAGTCCTTTCTGTTTATGCTGCTATAGGAAGCAGAACAAACGGAACACTACTATTCCTTTCATTTCCGATCACTCTGAAATAGTCGACGAAAGAACGCCCCCCCCCCCCCTTTGTTTTTCCTTGAATGTCAGACCATGATGAAGTCCTTTGAAGCCTTTTTTCCATTTGTAGGTGAAAACTCATGCGCACATACCAGCTCTAAGATTAATTCAAAACGACGGACATCACGTATCATAGTTATTTCAGTCATTTCTGTCATTTGCATTACAATGTATTTGAACGTGGATGTTAGGTATTTTCGGGCAGAAACTGCAAAATTGCCTCACAACCTTGTAATGCAAATGACAAACGTTAACTCCGAAAAGGGCCATTAGAACTTTGCATATTTAAAGAAAATTGTAATCCCATTAAAGCGTAGTGAGAGCGTTCAGGATTTGAAAAAGGTGGCGGAGCGGTTTCAAGTTGCGACCCATTTCCATCCAGGCCATCCATGGCCAACGACACCTATCACTAGCTTCACTGCTTAACCACTTGAGTTCTTCTGTCGAAGGCACTATCGTGTGATAGGTCGCCCGAGGAAATTAGCCCGAGAACGTAGTTCGAGGGCTTCTGTGAAGTTTGAACATCAAATTTCCGAGGGAAACTATCACACATAGGGCCTGAGACAGAAGGACCCTATTGTTTTTATTGTACAACGCTAAATTTTGAGCGAAAATTGGCAAAACTGATAGGCGCCAGCTGAGGAGAGACACTATCGCGTCACGTGATCGATTTCGACCAATGGAAGCACGCCAATTAGTAATTAGTATAGTGTCTTTGAACAAACCTTGACTATCATTTTTAGGGTGAAACGTGACTTTTGGTACTATTGTGTTACCAGGAGGTGTTACTAAAACAGCAGACAGTCCCTTTAAAACACGTTCTTCAATGTAAATTCAACATGCTTTATTTGTTTTACTGCTTTACAACAAACAATAACCAAAAGCTCTCGTTGCTTTCATTAAAAAGCAAAGCTGCTACTAATAAGGAAAAGTAAGCTTACATTAGTTGAATTTACTTATTAATATCGGTTAATTAACAGTTATTCACGGAAGTGGAGGTGAATGATTGTGGTAAAAATCACTATCACTATTCACTGAAACTAAGGTGAATAATTGTATTAGTTTATACCAAGTCAGTGGATAGCTAGCACCAAAAAGTTCCATTATTTCCTGAGAAATGAGGAAAAAACTCGAAATCCAAAATAATGCCGGGAAGTGAATGAAGGACACCCTCCAGAGTTGAAGTAGCCAATCAGAGCACGCGAAAAAGCTATTCACTGACGTTGTTGGTATGAACTAATTCAAACTCATTAGGCTACACCATTCCAAGCAAATTTGCTTTTGAACACAACAAAGTACGAATGTTTTAACTACTCTAAAGCACTCTTAATATAAAAAATTCACTAGAACGTTACCCAAAATTATTAATTCATAAATATCAAGCTAAATAAAGAACAAAGAAGATTATAAAGTACTGAATACTATATTCTCGTCACCTAAACAAGTCTTACGGGTATGATTATGTTACTTCTTTTGTGGCTTTCTGACGTAGAAATATACTTGAAATCGTAATTGCCTTTACAACAAGTAAATCAAAAGGCAAAAGAAATGTCGTCCGTGCAGTAGCAATCATCATCGGGGAAGCCAAATAAATGGACACTGAGGGTCGAAGCGGTCGAGATATTCTACTTCTTTTAAGTACATGTAAAAGTACAAACAAAGTAAAACAACCGACGATCACGATGGTTTCAAGTTGCCCCGACTTAAATTGGTGAAATAGCCGTAAGACTGATACTAGGTAAAGAAGAGCTATCTCTTCACCCTTGCAGGAGGGTGCAACTTCTTGGACGATCACCCTTTATCCATGCGGTTTACTTAAATGATGTGTGATAGTTGAACTTTCTGCAGCTGCGTTTGCAAGTGGGTGAATCCACTTTTGATCAACCACATTGAGACTAACATTATAACAGAGAGTTACCGTTGCCTCGACTTTAACTGGAGAGATAGGCCTTGGCCTGACACTAGGTAAAGGAGGGCTATCTTTTGACCCAAGAGTGGAACTTCTAGGACGATCACCCTTCAACGATGCAGTTAACTTAAATGATGTGTGCAAGTTAAACTTTCTGCAGCCGCGTTTTCAAGGGGGTGAATCCACTTTTGATCAATCACATTGAGACTTACATTGTGCAGATTTACTGTTGCCTGTTATTGAAACTTCTACGCAACTTCTACCAAAATAGGTTTAAAAAGCAAATTTAACGTCTGTCGACGATTTGAATTTAGGAATAATTCCCATTCACGCAACATCTAAAACTGGTCATTCCTAGCCACAAAATACCATTTCTGTAAAAAAACACTGAGATAACATATCGATTAAATGTTTTAAATACATTTACATTATCTAAAAAATTCTCATTGCAGAGCCTATTAAGGACGGTGCCTCCTAATACAGAAGTGTTTTTGCAAAGGTTATGACTATGGGGAAAAAGTAAATCTTAGAAAGGGTTATTGGAATCCAAAAAGAAAAATATGGGTAACCACGCATTTTTCCGAGATAATTAAGCAAAAAGCAAGCGCTAAAATACAAAGAATTTATGGCAATTTCTTTCCAAATTTAAGGTCAATTATCTCTGAAAAATGCGTGGTTAAACCCAATTTTCTTTTTGGATTCTGATAGCCCTTGCTAAGATCTGCTTTTTCCACATAGCCATAAACCACGCAAAAATATTGTTGTATTAGTGGGCAAATTCCTTAAGAAACTTGAATATTACAAGATGCGCAGAACGTATGCTCAGTAACAAAAGGAGGCACCGTCCTTACATTGTGTTCATAATGAACTTTAATTTTACAAAAATTATGCTTGTAGGTAGATTTCCATTGTCGCAAAAACAGTAGGAGTGCACGGACATTAAAATTAACTGTCTTTATATGTGTAAAATAAAACGAGAGACGATGCATGGAGGGCTTACGTTTTCGTAAAACGTTGAGCACCTTTGAGCACTTTTTTTACGTTTACTCAAGACGCTACCTCCTACAACATCTCCTATTTTATGTACGCACGTATAAACAGCTCAATTCACACCGGTAAGCACAGAAAACTAAGGCGACAATAGAAATCCATCTTACTCCTTTTAATCGCGTTTCTACAATTTAAACCATCTACTGTTGATATTGACAGTTTCTCAATTTACTACCAAAGGCTCCCGACTGAAAAAAGAAAAATGAATAAAAAACAGCGAAAAACATTAATCAACGTTTCGGTGCCATCATGGTGTATCTATCAAGGTAAGAACTAAATGAAAACAAAGTTGTTTTCTCGAAAAAAAAATTGAGAAATATTGTCCCACAATTTTGCGAGTACAGAACAATATCCTAACTTATCATGCCTAGAAAAGTGGGCTTGCAATTCTAACAAATCTATGTTGTGGTTTAAAATTGTTTTTGGTTCAATTTATTTTTTTTAGCCTAAGTTGCACCAAAATATTACGTTGTTACAAAGTTAAATTTCGTCTGCGACGCAGGCTAATTTTTCTCAGCAGTTTGATTTTTATTTTCCTTTGTTCAAGATTACGGTAGTGAATCTGACAAAAAGGATAAGCTGGTTTGAAAATGCTTCTTGCAAATTCCCCAACCGAAGTCAAAATTACACCGCAACATCTCCAGAAAACGTCAACTCGATCTAAAGCATTTATAGTCAATTATGTGTACGAGATTCCAATGAGTTTCAACGGTTTACAGGACTTAAAAAAACGACTAATCTCTTATGAATTTTAATCCAAGGCGTGACTGTTCAATGTAAGGTTAACATCTAACCCAGGATTAGCATACGTTGTCAATTCCAGTTTACAACTCAAAAGTGTGGATTTCTGTAAATTTGTTTGTCCTACACTTTTTACTCTGAATGTTCCCAAACCGTAACACAAAATTAGCAACAAGCGCCACTTTTCAGCAAGAGGAAAGGAGACCTTGATTGACAAGCTACTAGCTTTAATCTATTAAATGTAGATAAAGTTGTTTTACGCTTCTTTTTCAACTTTAAATGCCGGATGAGCGTTACCTTTCCTTTTAACATCTCGACCCTAAAAAAATACGGAAGCGAAGATCCGGGACTTTACAAACCACGTTTTCTCATTCTTCGGTAGTGCAGATCAGCGGCATCTACCTCAGATTATTAATTCAGCATACTGAGTGTCATCATAAGCGGGCGGTCTCCTGACTGGAGAAGCTGCAGCCCTCGGCATGCTGCCTCCCGGATTGACTTGCTCAACTTGAGTATACATAACCTCCCCTGGCTGTGACTGTGGTAGTTAAAAGTAAAAAAAATAAATAAACAAACAAATAAATAAAAAACTAAATAGATAAACAAAATAAAAGGAAAATGCTTCTATTTACTGTAGATTTGCACGAATCTACACTGTAAATTCAAAAGATCTGTTTCAGCCCCAAAAGTGCCAAAATACCAAATTAGCCCTGATGCTCATGGGACTGATACGAACCTCTGTGGAACTACTGTGGTCACCTTTGGGGCAGAACGACCCCATCAGAAATCGTAACCGCCCACAATGGCACCCAACTAGAGCCTTTGCTGCCGGACCAGTCCCTGTAGGTAGGACTATCTATTATGGCCTTAATCGTCTCTATAACAAAATGCTCGATTGTGATTGGTTCTCCGCGCGCCTATTTATAATGGTAATAGGACTGAGTGGAGTCCAACTCCGTCTGTAATCATGCGAGTGATTCACAAAGTCGGACGACCGCGTAGTGGGAGTCCGATTTGTTTAATTGCGAGTATGATTACAGACTGAATTGGACAACACGAAGTCCTGTTACCAATTAAACATATCTATAACAAAATTTGAGAAAGAAAATGGAGAAAACGTACCGGAGAAGGGATAGACAACACTTTTATTTGCGAAAATATAATTTATAATTTTGTTATAGTTGTGATTAATAATGGTAACAGGACTTCGTGTCGTCCAATTCAGTCTGTAATCATACTCGCAATTAAACAAATCGGACTCCCACTACGCGGTCGTCCGATTTTGTTAATTACTCGTATGATTACAGACCGAATTGGACTCCACTCAGTCCTATTACCATTATAAATCATGGCTGGTGATAGCCAATCAGATTCGAGAATTTTGTAATAGTTATGATTACTCCCTGAATTGTAGTCCACTCAGTCCAATTACCATTACTAATTAGGACAGCCAAATTAGCCCCTAAAATGGTACTGTATTTTACACACTGAACGGCCCATTTCAGAGGATAAAACGGAACTTTTGAATTTACAGTGTATCCAGGTAGTCTGTAGGTACTTTCCTCAAATACAAACATTACAACCGCAGTAAAACCCAGTTAGTGCCACAACCAACGGGTCACAAAAACATTGTCGTATCAACGGGGTTTTCATATAAGAAAAGGACTGTCTCAGGTAACCTTTGGCCAAGAAAACGTGGTCGTTGCATTTGCTGACTGTTCTCAGACTATCAATTCAATGAAGGGTAAGGAGTCAAGCATTAAATTGATGAAGATTTAACCCTCTCAACTCGTTAATCAGTCATGACATCAGCAGCCAATTGGGTAATTTTTATTTCTATTTATTTTGGCAAAATAAAATGGTTGTTGTTGTTGTTACTCTCGTTTGGTTACATGTATGCATGCGTTTGACTACTAGAGGAAGACCACTAGTGCTTGCATGCAAAATGATTGTTAAGAAATTAGAGGAAGACCACTTGTGATTTTCGTCGATTTCTTCCCGACTGAGAAGCCACTTCAAGAACGTGTGTTTTGCGTTTCGTCACGGTCTCCAAACACTTGAAAACAATAAAGCACTGGCTGTTGTGTTTGGAGCCCCTGATAAAAGAGTTAGACTCGTTGTTGAAATATTACATCAACAAATAAAAGAGAGTTTGGCTTCGATGGATTTGAACATGACAAAAATTGTATCTTTTACTGGCAAAATGCTATTTTTGGTACCAACAATCAAATAAACAACAGCTCCACCAAGACCCTATACAAATGGCACCTTTAGCTTTATTCGCACCTTGCGTGATCTCTCCACTTGATCGTAAGTATTCAACGGTGGCTTCGGGGTCTTCTTGGACTTATCCACCTGTGCATATAAAGGTAAAGCTTGCTGCTCATTTGTTTCTTTCTGTTTCTTCCCCTTCTCTTGCTTGTTTTGTTTTTTTGAAGGTGGCTTCGCCGGTGGCAATCCAGACGCATTAGCATAACCTGAGGCAAATCCCGCGTCAACATAGCCACTGTTATTTAGACCAGGAGCCGCAGATGCAGGAGCTCCACTCCTGAAAAAAAAAAATTACAGGTAGAAAGTAATGAACACGCAAACCTCAGTACGTCAAGTCATCTGATGAACGTATGTCCCTACAAATTTAACCCCTTCATCGATGTCCGCCACACACAAATCTGTGCGTGATCAACCACTTTGTACTTCTTCATACTTAAACCTAGCTACAAAGACCCCAAAACTCCTGCCTTATTTACAGCGCTATCGATTACACATACAGGTATGATGGGCCGGTGGTTACAAACCTTGCCTTAGCCAAGAAACTCTACTCCACTAAACACTGTCTCTCCCCTCCCAGGTCGATAAATATGTTCCGGCGACAACTTAATTGAGATAACCTTGCCAGAAACTAGCGTTCCATCCAGCAGGAGGGGGGGGGGGAGGGGGGGGGCGGGGCTCCATGCTACAGAAACCGGGGATAAATCCGGTTGTGTGGGGGAAGTTTTTGGCTTGTGTGGAACTTTACATTTACCTGCATTTATCTTTACCTTTACCCGTTCATTCAACCTTGGAAATAGCGCTACCAGGGCACCACACTGAGAGCTATCCCATTTTGTGTTTAATAATCAGCTCCGCAGAAAGAGCCTTTTTAACACGACAAGATAGAAAAGAGGTAGTGTGAATGCTAAAAGAATAAACAACGAATAACAAAATACTTACTTCCATTGACCTGCAGCTTGATCATCACCGGTTTCTTAATAAAACAAACAAAAAAAGGCAAATCACAATTGTAAAGAGCCACATCGTATACTCAATTCGTCTACATGCGACTGTATGTGCATCGACATCCTTTGCGCTTACTCGTATGCTTGCTACTGAGTGGACAGAGCCTCTGACGGGTGTCACGGTCTTTCGGGAACTCAGATTTTTTTTTTCAGTGTAATTTCATTACTTCGTTCCTGTGCCAATGTTAACACCAGTTGGCAATGCTGATCCAAGCAGAATACAGCGACTGCCACATATGAACGAAGTTAATATGACTCAGCTCCAAACGATTCGTTACGAGTACAGCTCAGTGGTAAGAACATCCGACGGATGTGCAAAAAGTAATGGGTTCGATTCCCATCGGCGACTCACTTAAATGACTGACATAATTAAAGATTTCTACCCCTAATACGCCTTTTTTACTCATTTAAGATCACAGAAACTTTATTTGAGGCAATCACAACAAGAATAAATCTATATCATAATTCAAGGGCAAACCATCTTTGCCAACAAATACATGCAGTGATGGCGATTTTCTAGCAAACCAAGACGAACCTCGGAAGCGAATGAGGTAAGAAAAGATCGTCCAATTACATCTAGAGAATTGCAAAGAGTTCTGCAGAATTGCAAAGTACGAAGCCAAGGTCGAATTTGCTTTCCTCCATCCGGCTTAAAACTAAGAAAGAAGCTGACAACTTTTCCAGCAACGACCAACTAAACCAAACTGCTCAACTTTGCTTTTGCAAACCTTCCAGAAGTTTTTTTTCTTTAGCATCGCAGAAAAATAGGGAAAAGTTATTTCAGCTTGTATAAGGTGTAGTTCATCGCTAGTGCATTCGTTTCTGTAGTTGGCCCCTCCTTGTAAACAGCCGCCAGCATTTTTCTGTTATGTATTCGGCAACCAGTTATTCTAGACCTCAAGCGTGCAATATTATTTCATGCAAAAGGAAAAACCATCATCTATTTGGTAAATAACCTTTATTTGGCGCGAAAATATACAGGGATCTTTGTCTTTATCCGAGAATTAAGGACGATGCCTCGTAATACAGAGGTATTTTTATGACTATAGGGAAAAAGAGGATCTTGGTTAGTGGAATCGAAAATCAAAAATGTGGGTAACCACACTTTTTTCAGAGATAATTAAGTAACCATAATTCGAAAAACGCTTCAAAATACAAACAGTGTATGGCATTTTCTTTCAAAATTTTAGCTCAATCATCTCTGAAAAATGCGCAGTTACACCCCATTTTCTTTCTGGATTCTGATAGCCCTTGCTAAGATCTGCTTTTCACACATACTGTAGAACCGCGGTAACTAGAAATCTCAAACAGTTCGAGTTAGCGGGGATTCGACTTATCGGGGTCGATTGAATATTCAATTTGTCAGGTTAATAATTGATAGTTTACTGATTTTTCAGCACTTCAGTATACAGTACAGTGCAAAGCTTATCCCGTCAGAAACTGTAAAAACGATCATGTATTCTTTTCTTGATACAGTACTGTGAATGTAACTCAGATACTCAAGATCATAAGATCGGGAAATGACTGTTAGTGTTAGCTTTAGTGTTCAAATCCGAGCTAATCCGATTACACGTCAAGAAGAGCTAATGGGATATTTCAATGGGCATCCGTGATGAGTTGCAAGAATCAGAATTGGGTAAATTTTGATCAAGGGAAACGAAAGTTCGAGTTAGCGGGGAATTCAAGTTATCCGAGTTCGAATTAACCGAGTAAAAATGACTGAAAAGTGGGGTCAAATCCAAGGGAAATGGGACTTAGTTCGAGTTTGCGGGGGAGTTCGAGTTATCCCAGTTCAAGGTACCGGGGTTCTACGGTAGTCATAAACCGAGCAAAAATACCTTTGCATTAGAAGGCGAATTCCTTTAGAAACCCGAGTATCTCGGACCAGGGGCCCGTTTCTTGAAAGTCCCGATAGCTTCTCGGGCCCGAAGAGCTATTTTATGAGCACGCGGTCTACCTTAAAGATTTAAATTTTGTTGTTTTTTAAAAGCTAATCAGTGAAATTGTACGTTCATGAAACAAGGCAAGCTGGTTTGCGGGCAAAAAGCTACACTATCATTCTATAGATTTTGATTTTAAATTATAGCTTTGGGCCCGAAAAGTTACTGAGTCTTTCGAGAAACGGGCCCCTGGAGCCCGTTTCTCGAAAGTCCCGGTAACTTTTTGGGCCCGGAGCTATATTTTAAAATCAAAATCTATAGAACGTTGGCGTAGTTTTTAGCCCGCATTTCAGCCCGAATTGTTTTATTAACTTAGAATTTTAATTCTCAGCTTTTAAAACCAACAAAATTTGAGTCTTTAATGTAAACATCGCGCACATAAAATAGCTTTCCGGGCCCAGAAAAGTTATCGGGACTTTCGAGAAACGGGCCCCAGGGGTCCGTTTCTCGAAAGTGCCGGTAACTTTTCGGGCCCGAAGTTATATTTTAAAATCAAAATCTACAGAAGAGTGGCGTAACTTTTAGCCTGCAAACCAGCTCAACTTGCTTCGACAACTTCAATTTTAATGTTTAGCTTTGGAAGTCAACAAAATCTTGAATCTTTAAAGTAAACATTGCGCTCATAAAATAGCTTTCCGGGCCCGAAAAGTTACCGGGACCTTCGAGAAACAGGTCCCTTAAGGCAATCTCGTTCCCAAAGCCCTCGTTACCCTCGTTAGAGGACGAGATTGTCCTTAGTGTCGAAGGAAACTGTGAGATTCGACAAACAGATAATGTCCAAGGACAAACATCCGTTAACCACCAAATAAAGGTTATTCTCTTTATTATCCTTCAAATATTTCTGCTGGCATCCACGAGTGCATCAAAAACATAGCTGCGTAGGATGTTGAATTTTAGTGTTTAGGTTTTTGCATCGCTGAAAAGTGTGTTAATTCCCTTTTAATTCTCTTAAACAAAAAGAAACTCTTCCAAGGTGAAGTTTACACACAACGTTTTTGAACTGGAGTTCTGAAATCTGAGGGATACCACTTCAGAAATATCAGTTGATATTTTCCGGTTTTACGCATTGTGTTTGGAGCATATAATTTGGAACTAAAGACA
Organism: Siderastrea radians; assembly: GCA_964017195.1. NCBI lineage: Eukaryota > Metazoa > Cnidaria > Anthozoa > Scleractinia > Rhizangiidae > Siderastrea > Siderastrea radians. The sequence goes on along the minus strand of OZ024895.1, from coordinate 8,993,663 downwards.
CATTTTGGCCCAGCACACGCTAGCTAAAATATTTTGATGGACTATCCTGATAATCATTACTCACCCTTACTGCCCTTTCAGGTTGTTTCTTTTTCTTATGCACATACCTTATGCGACAATGATGGCCACCACAGCAAGAGAGCCCACGACAGCACCAACAATAATGCAGTTCTATTATCTAAAAAACAAATGAGATGGCATACATGTGGGATTTTTTACTGCCCCTTGATTAGCTCAATTGGTAGAGCACCCGTCTCCAGAGCACGAGGTTGGGTCAAGTTGTGGACTGGACTCAGGCAGGGGAACTGAGGAAGAAGGAGCTTCTTTCGTTTGTAGTTGAGGGATGTAAAAGGGAGAGGTTCAAACTATCTTCACAGAATTGTTAACAGTCATGACTCACGTAAGAATACCACAGACCCGAAAAAAAAAAAAAACAAACAAACAAACAAATTTTGTCGACTTTCAAAAAAATACATCTGTAATAGAGAAAAACAAGTGTCATCGGTTGCTGAAAGTTTTAGCCGGCTTAAAGCCTGGTTTCTTAATTGCTTTATTACTCGTGGACAACTGCTAAATTAAATGTATTTCACCGTTCGGGAAAAAGGAATAAAATGTAACCCAACCATTGATCAAGTTTTAACCGGGTCGAAAATCTGCGACAAACTTTATCACCTTCCACATAATACAGCGCAAAGCACCAAAATGTATTAATGTAAGTTGGTGAGTTAAACCAGAATCTTCAGTATATTTATCAACAGCGATAAACAAAACAATAACTGCAGATCTCTGTCATGTTGATTCTGGATTCACCGGTCAGGAACACAGCACGTAGTCTGAATCTGTTGTAAAGACATGTGGATATCCTGGAGCAAGTAACACCGCTTATAACCCAGGGTCCAGAGGAGCGAAGTTCGAGCAGAACGTTTAGTTTTCCTTGCGAAAGACAACCGACATAGTTTGCTGCGAACTTGCGTTACCTATGTTTTTACCGCACATCAAATTACTGTGGGCTCTTAGGATCACTGAGATCGACATACACAACTCGGCACTTCGTGCCTCATTCGGAAAGCGAAGCTTTCCAAAGAAAAGCCGTTGCCCTTCGGGCAAGGTGTTAGGCGACCGCGGAAGAATGGTCTGCGGGTTTTAAATGGCAAATTTCAATATGGCGGACGATGGCGTACTAAGCGAGCGCAAAGGTCGAGATCGAGAAATACAGCCTATGGAACGAGAAGAAAGCCGTTCAAATTGGATTCAGAAAGGTTGCATGGGGCAAATTTATTGATCAAAATGACGAGGTTATGTATTTTACAAGGTAAGATGAACGAAGGATAATTCTTGCGTACAAATGTGACTCCTCCGGGCCCTGTGCATGTAATTGTAGAGTTGTAGGCTATTTAGTACATTGTTATTCAAGATTTATCCGAAATTTTAATTAAACGTCTATAATAAAGAGAACCTCGAAAGGTAAGGCATATTGTTTTGCCTAGAAAAAAAGATGTCGGGTACAAAGGATTAACTGTAACGTAGCGACAGGATGGAGGTCTTGGAAAACAGTACTGACACCACTGCTACTTAGTTCTGTTTACTGATATTTCAGACATTTTCATTGCCAGGATGATTTGGGAGCAGAATATGTGGAAAACATTATGTGTTATTATAATATGCCAGTGTCTTCCATTGTCTGTTGGGTCAATCGTTCATGTTTTACGTTTTCACCCAACAACGTTTCTATGTTTAGGTATACATACACTTAAGTGGAAACATACCACCAGGCTTTGGTGTAGTTGTGGTTGTGGGCGGCTTGGTTGTTCTTGGAATAATAGGTGCAATTCCAACAATGGATGAAGCATTGACAGAAAATCCTCCCAGTGTTCCACTTTCGGTGGCATTACGGAATACAGAAAGAACCCAATCTTCTGTAACAATAGATGTGAACTTCACAGCCAAATTAACAATGAGAATTCCACAACTATATAAAGAAATTGAAAAGCAACTTTAATGATGCTAATGACCTCTATATTGGTGAACTGCACCTTACAATAACACAAGTTGTGTTCTACAATGCTGTCAATTTTATTACTAAAAACAAACCATAGCCTGCGTAGCTGGCGGAATTGTTTGCGCGAAGTTCGAGCGGCGGAGCCACGAAGGGAATGGCCGCGCGCGGCTTCCGCCACCAAAACTTTACCCTCGCATACAATACCGCCAGCTACGCAGACTAAAACAAATTACAGCGGTTCAAAGCTCGCCCTTGTGCGTTATGATTACTGGTTTTCCTTTGTTTCTGATTTTTGGGTCTTGCTGACGGTTATCATTGTAATAATTACGAGTGAAAACGGAGTAAAACACTACTGCGATTTTTCAACTTCAGAATTTGTGTATAACGGAAAGGCAAAGTAAACTGAATTAGAACTAGAAGTCAAATAGCACCAGGTTTGCTGAAGAGCTACCCAATAAATTGTTAGTATTCTTACGTTTGCGCAAATACTTTTTACACGACTGAAATCAAATTTATCCTTTCAAACACAAATGGACGATACATAGCATTATACAGAAATAATTCATATAGAAAATGAAAAAATAAAAATACAAAATAAACGTTTAATGAATACGTGTATCTAAAAGGGATGAGTAATGAATAATAATGAATACATGTATAAAACGGATAAAAATTTTCTGCGGTTGCCTCTTCAACTGTACAGCGCATACGTGTAGCACAACAAGATGACTAGGAAAATTTCCCAACATACATGTATCCCAAACGCTGTTTGAGGATGCATTACAAGATCAAATGAAAAGGGAAGCATGTGGATTCGGTTGGAGAAATTGGCTTGTAAATGTATGAGAGTTAACCAGAGTACCCTATGAAATCACGTGAAGACAATTCAACTTTAATACTAATTTGATCTGTAAAAGTTGCCCACCTGACTTTTAGCAGTGTTGTCTCAGTATAGGACCTCTCATTTTCAAAGAGCTTGTCCATCTAAAATCATGTTATCGTTTACTTCAAGTAAATTTAAGGGTGGGGTAGCTTTACTGGAATACAACAAAAGGAACTACACTTGATACACTTGACATGAGACAGCTGATAAAGTTCTGTTAATTATTGGTTTCAGATAGTTTAACCATGATAATCTACGACATTCAATTCCTCTTGAATAAACCTTTTGGAAATGACATGAAGTTGTTCCCTGTTATGTACATGTACACTTTACTTTGTACCTCAGTACTAATTTCTTTTATTCTGTATGATCGTTTACTTTTTGGAAGACGTACTTTGCCTTCCCTAAAATGCCGTAGGATTGTGAAAATAATAGTGCCCCAAAAGTAGTCCCTACCTGGGCCGTTTCTGTTAAAGAGTAATGAGCCATATGAAATTGACGGACCCCAGACAAAAGTAATGGTTCAACCAAAAACACTATAAAAACTACTCCCAAGCAACAACAATTTGCGTATACATGGTTGAAGTACACTGGAAAATCTGGACCATTTACAGACTTCAAGAAAGTTAACTAAATTCTGTAAAATGTCTACATTTCCTTTGTAAATTGCAATGTCTGTAAACGTGCACACTTACAGAGATTTTATAAACCCTATAAAATGTCTGTAGATTTTACCACATTTTGCGCGTCCAGATTGCATAAAATGTTTGTGAAATCTTTATCTTTTCCTTGTAAATTGTGTCCAAAATTTACAGAGATTTTATAACATACGTAAAAATCCTTGTAAAATCTCCACATTTTCTCTGTAAAAAAGGCTAGGAAAAAAAACTCTGTCAAATAGAGAACATAAAATGTCAATAAAAGCTCTGTAAAAATCGAACTAAAATAACTGCATAAAATTTCAGTGAAATGTACACAAATAAAGTACACATAATGTTAATCAAAAGTGCATTTGATGTCTGTAAAATATCTACAGTTTAACACATCAAATCACTGTAAAATGTTCATATTTTCTCTGTTAAAAGAACATGAAAAGCAAAACAGGATGTAACAGCCAGAACACAAAATCACAACAAAAACTCTGTAAAAAGTGAACAAAAATGTTACTGAAATGTCCACAAATAAAGTAAACATAGGGCCGGTTTTTTAAACCAAGTTTAGACGGTGTTTAACAAAACCACTTATTAACCCAATTTCAATCTAGCCAACCCTAATATTTAAACGCTATTTACTGTAAGCAATTTCAAGAACGCGTATAGCACACCCAAGAAAAACATTTATCTCCTTAGAATAACCAACTTATAAACAGATATGGAGGCCCATTAATTTTCTTAAGCCACAGTCTAAGTTAGACTTCGTTTAAATAACCGTCCCATAATGTCTGCAAAATGAACATCTCTGCAAAATGTTCACATTTTCTCTGTAAAAAGAGCTGGTACTAAAAACGGCGTAAAAAGAGCCTTAATAAAAAAAATAATAATAAAACCTTAGAGGCCGTGAATTTTCAGGAGTGAACTTTCTGATCACTCAGCGACTGAAAACCGGGCAAAGGAAAAGGGGCCTCTGCTAGCAGGGAACTTAGTCTCCTGTAATTTCGTAGGTTACGGAAGTAAGTATAGAATGAAAAGTATTTTAAATAATTCCTGTCGCTGTTCACAAAAAGGTTGATTGGCGTGTTTACTGACAACAAAACATTGGACGAAAAGCTTAGGCCATTAAATATTAGAAAAGTGAATTAAAAGCTCACCTCAGCATGAGCATTCAGTTTACAAGATTTGTACTGTGCCATATTATCCTTCCTAATTTGTTTGTTGTTACATGTATGTCGCACTGTGGTCAAGGAGAATGCCAGTTAGGTGGGAAGTTTCTTGCTGAGATTTGCTGTCTGAAGTATTGCTTGATAGTGTTTCTAAACATCCATTTCTGTTTTGTTTGTTACTTTGCTGACTTTGGTCAAGGCGTAAGCCAGTTTGGTGCAAAGGTTTACGCTGAAGTTTTCTCCATGTATCTGTTGCATTGATTGATCATGATACAGCATGTGCTGTATTCCAAATTATCCATTTCTGTTTCTTTGTTATAATGTTGTACTGTGGTCAAGGCATACCGGGTAGTTGCAAAGTGTTACACTGAGGTATACTGTAGCGTAGTTATATACTTGTTAATCACTTAATGATACAAATATACAGGATTTAATCAACAGTTGATTTCAGTCGTAATAAATCATCTAAGCATTGAAGTCATCAGACCGCACATACTGTGTGTACTGTATCAAGGTAAATGTATTTTTGGCTGGTATTCCAAGTAATGAGTCGTACTTGTTTGCGTTTCACACCTGCCGCACCCGCTATTGTGTATTCTGATTACACGCGTGACCTGATTGGTCAGTTTTCTAGCATTTATACTTTCTGTTCTTTCCTGAGCGTCGTTCACGCTCGCGGTTCCACACAGTTTGTTCATCTTTTTCGGTGTTGTTCGCCAAGCTTGTGTGACTAATGCCCAACGACCAGAAGCAAAGTGAAGGGTCTTCTTCCGTTCCACCAGAAACGGGCCAACCGGCTGGTGATAGTGGAGAGAACTCGGCAGCTGTTGATCAAGTATTTTCCATGTTCAAGGATTATCTTGAGAAAAAATTGGAAGATAAAGGAAAGCAGATTGAGCTGAAGAGCAAGGTTGATTAAGAGGTAGTGCAGTTGAAGTATAAAGGTAACCAGAAGCAGTTCGAGTTGAATGCTGAATTAGATTCCCTTATTGAAAGCATTGAAGTTGAGAGCGAACGCTGTGAGCCAGATTTAGCACATATTAAGAAGCTTTCGCAGGAAGCCAGGCAGCTTATTCGTAAACGGCAGAAGCTGATAAAAATTGCGGACAAGGGTAAGGACGGCTGGCAAGTTGTAGCGGAGTATGAGTCAGATGAGTTGGCTTCCGGCTCTGAAGATGAGAAACGGCTTAAGAAGGCCAGAGAAGCGACGAGTCGTAAGAGGCGTCAGAAAGAGCAGCTTACAAGCGATCGTGGGACGAAAACAAGGTTTACTGTGGGTGCTGATAATCAACTTTTTCGTGGTAAGAAAATGAGCCTCTCATTTAACTCGGTGAATTCACATGTTTTTGGATCCGCTTGCGTATCCTCCCATATTTCTTGTTTGCCTTGTCTGTATTAAGGGAATTTAAAGGTTAAAATAATTTACGTTCGTTTGAGCGAAGCGAATTAGAACGTAAATGTATTTTTCGCTGGTATTCCAAGTAATGAGTCGTACTTGTTTGCGCTTCACACCTGCCGCACCCTCTATTGTGTATTCTGATTACACGCGTGACCTCATTGGTCAGTTTTCTAACTTTTATACTTTAACATTTATACAGTTTTGTGATTATTTTTCTTAAGGCCGTAGAGACACTCCTGGCGACTTCTTCCGCTGTTACAAATGTGCGAAATTTGGACACTGGGCTAAGGACTGCAGATCCATGTTCTGGTCAGGAAGCTGCCAGTCTCCCAGCTACAGTACCTACCCTGGACTCTCCTACGAGGGAGAGTATCAATCAAGAGGAGAGCTCAGTATCAATCAAAGCAGTGAAGATGACTTGGCGCAGGTAGATGAAATTGTGCAGAAATACGAACTTGAAAGTGGACAGTCTTTAAGCGTTAAGGGTAATTTGAAGAAGAATCTAGGATTTTGGAGAGCTATCGGCGCTCCTAATTTTATTTTGTCAACCATTGAAAAAGGCTACAAGCTGCCGTTCGCTAGCTTTCCAGTGGCTGTACGGCTAAGAAATAATAAGTCCGCTAGACTTCATGCTGTTTTCGTGGACCAAGCCGTCCTTGAGCTTGTTAAGTCTGGTCGGGTTTGTAGGGTTGATGAACAACCTTCAGTTGTCAACCCCTTGTCAGTTTCTATACAGCCCTGCGGTAAAAAGAGGTTAATTCTCGATTTGCGCCATGTTAACAGGTCGTTAAGTAAACAAAGGGTCAAGTATGAGGATTGGAAAATTGCTATGACCTATTTTTCCAGAGGGGCGTACATGTTTGCCTTCGCTTTAAGAAGCGGTTATCACCATATCGATATCGCGCATGAACACCAAACTTTTCTGGGATTTTCCTGGCGGGCAGCTGATTCCAATGATGAAGATTTTTTATGTTTTCACCGTCCTTCCGTTTGGCCTGTCCTCAGCCCCTTATATATTTACTAAGCTTTTGAAGCCTTTAGGAAAAGTATTGGAGAATACGGGGTCTTTGTACAGCTATCTTCCTGGACGATGGTTGGGCGACTGTCCAGGATAAAGAGGGGTGTCGCATTAAGGTCCAAGCTGTAAGGGGGGATTTGTCTAATGCGGGCTTTGTAATCAACGAAGAAAAGTCGCTATGGGAACCCACCCAAGTTTTGGATTGGTTAGGAATAACCTGGAATTCTCTACTGGGTACTTTAAAAATTGTAGACAGAAGAATTACAAAGATTGTTGATACCATAGATCGTATTATTGAAGCCGATTTTAAAGTTTCTGCTGGAGAGTTGGCTTCCTTTACGGGTTGGATTATTTCTACCGAGCCTGTAGTCGGTAACATTAGTGGGATAATGACCAGGCATTGTGTCATGTCTACCTTGTGTGAAGATAGGTGAGATTCTGTGTCCTGTCTCGATGATTACTGCAAAGAGGAATTGTATTTTTGGAAGGATAACCTGGTTTGCACCAACAGTCGATATTGTTTTGTAAGTAAAGATCCTAGTTATTTTGTATATTCAGATGCCAGTGCTACTGGGGTTGGTGCATTTATTGATTTTAATAATGATTTTGTGTGTCAGAGTTCAACGTGGAGGGAGTTGTCTGTTATTGAGTTTGCATTACAAGCATTTGCCTCAGTGCTTGAAGGATCGCACGTTAAGTGGTTTACTGATAGCCAAGCTGCTGCTAAGATCGTTGAAGTAGACAGCATGAAATTGGGCTTGCACAAGATGGCTCGTAAGATTTTCGATATTTGTATTCGGTCGGGGATTCATTTAGAGGTGCAATGGAACCCTCGTACTATGAACCAGCAAGCTGATTATATAAGTCGGTTTATTGATACTGATGATTGGCAACTTACCGATGATTTTTTTCTTTCTCTTAATGGTTGTTGGGGGCCCCATAGTGTTGATTGTTTTGCCAATTATTATAATCATAAGCTTCCTAAATATTTTTCAAGGTTCTGGAACCCCAATACTTGGGGCGTTGATTTTTTTCTTTCAGCCTCTTCGAGGAAAGAATTGCCTGGTGGTTCCTCCTGTCGGTATTGTTCTGCGTGTTTTGCATTATATGAAATGCCAGCATGCTGCGGGTACACTCGTCGTACCCCTTTGGCCTTCGGCTCATTTCTGGCCTTTAATTATGAACAAATATAATAATTATCTTGTGGCCCATCGGGAAGAGGTCCTTACTCGCGGAAGAAACCCTAATTTGCTCTTAGGGTCTGATCATTTCACAGGCTATATTATTGCCTTGAGAGTGGAGTTTACTGAGTAATTTATTGGATATGTATATTGCGTTGGCACTGGCCAAAATGGTTTGGTTTTCGTGGCACTGGCCCAAACAATGAGTTGTTGATTTACGTGGCACTGGCCCATGGTTTATTTACTTATGTGGCGCGGACCCAAACGATGTTTTATCATTTCTTGTCGATCCGAGAAATGAATCTCATTAGTGGGACTTAGAAATATACAAGATCATGTCTTGTGGTTATATCAGTGGTGCTTAGAGGTTGTCGATCCGTACGAATCGTTCGAATGGAAAGATCATCGCCAGTGGTTTAGCTAGGTGCATTAAGGTTGTCGATCCGTTCGAATCGTACGAATGGAGAACATCATTTACGACCCGAGAAAAAGTGTTGTCGATCCGAGAAATGAATCTCATTAGTGGGACTTGAGATAAAAGAGATCTTCTCTTGTGGTCAGGTGGTGTTTGAGGTTGTCGATCCGTACGAATCGTTCGAATGGAGGACATCACTCACGACCCGAGAAATGAATCTCATTAGTGGGATTTAGAAATATGCAAGATCATGTCTTTTAATGTTTTGGAGCCACACGCTTAAAGAACGAAGCATATTCATATTTGCATGGTTTTAGTGTTTTGTTTCTTTCGAGCGCCCCTCATGTTTTGGGCATACTCATACCTGTATAGAACGAGGCATAGTCTTATTTGTATGGTTTCTTGGCTCTGTGGTCGGTTTGTTTCATAAAAGTGTAAGTTTCGGAGTCATAGGTCTCGTTTTTGCAGCGCTCTAAAAGCGAATGTTTTGGGGTAACACGCTTAAAGAACGAGGCATAGTCATATTTGCATGGTTTCAGTGTTTTGTTTGTTTCGAGCGCCCCTCATGTTTTAGGCATATTCATATCTGTATTGGCTCTGTGTTCGGTTTGTTTCATAAAAGCGTGTCATAGGTCTCGTTTTCGCACCACGCCAAAAGCGAATGTTTTGGGGTTAACGCTTGAAGAACGAGGTATAGTCATATCCGTATGGTTTCAGTGCTTTGTTTGTTTCGAGTGCCCTCATGTTTTGGATACTCTCATACCTGTATTGGGTCCGTGTTATGCCTATTATTTTCACTCTTCGCTGTTAATGAAGGCACTTTTCGGAACGACAAGTCTATCCAGCTGGGCTATAACCCTAATGATTATGGTCTTCATAGTTTAAGATCCGGTGGTGCTACATCTGCGGTGTATTATAGTGGTCACTCGATTCCTGAAAGGCTGCTTAAAATACACGGCAGGTGGAAGTCCGACTCCGCTAAGGATATGTATGTTCACGAAAGCCTTGAGAATAGATTACAAGTAACTAAGTACCTAGGACTATAATATTATCGAGCTTACATGTTTACTTTTATTCCTTTGTTGTAAAAAAAAAAGGAAAAAATCAGATTTATATTTGTTTTTTGTATTCCATTTTGTATTAGTAATTCAATCTATGATGTAATAAACTGTTGGATCCGCTTGCGTATCCTCCCATATTTCTTGTTTGCCTTGTCTGTATTAAGGGAATTTAAGGGTTAAAATAATTTACGTTCGTTTGAGTGAAGCGAATCAGAACGTAATTCTACGTTGGCGGCGAGGTAAAGTGAAGGATGCCCAACACTCCTCAGCCCTCTCCAAGCATGGAAAATGGGGCAACATCTAATGCAGATATTTAATGCCACTTGACGATTCAACTATTTGTAAAGCAAGTCAACCATAATGACAATGCTGGCGAAGATACAAGCGGGATATTTAGCAACAACTTCATTTTTTTTTTCAGTATCACAGATCCAACAACAAAGAAATATGGCTTTCTGATCTATGGAGGAAAAGACATTGTTGATGTCAAGAAGGCACTTCTGGATCCACTGCCTGAAGAGGGCGATGATGTCTACAAGGTCTTAATTCTAAAAATCAATGATCACTTCATGCCTAAGCAGAACAAGGATTTTGCTAGGTTCCAGCTTAAGGAGCTCAAACAACACAACTCAGAATGACTGGTAATCTTATTTCAACCAACCTGGTACAATATTCCAGAGTATTTTCTATTTCTATTTTAGCTTTATGCTGAGTGAGGCTTGTCTCCCCTCTATAGGGCATTGCTTAATCATTTTGTAGCAGATGTAATGTTCCAAAGTATTTTCCATCGCTACTGGCAATTTCATATTTCCTGTTTTGGCAATTTTGCTATGTTGTACTGTGGTTAAGGTATATGCCAGTTGGATGTGAAGCTTTATGCTGAGGTAGACATTGCTTAGTCATATTAAAACAGATGCAATGTTCCAAAGTATTGTTCATTCCCAATTTCACTGGTTTGTTAGTATTTTTATGCTATTTTAGCGCTACCCTCGTTAAATAAAGACTTTACTTACTTACTTACTAATTATCATGTTCTGTTTTAGCTTTTTGCTATGTTGTACTTTGATTGAGGTATATGCCAGTTGGGTGTGAAGCTTTATGCTGAGGTATCCCTTCTTTAAGGCATTGCTTGGTCGTATTACACTTAACAGATGCAATGTTTCAAAGTATTTTTCATTCCTAATTTTAATTCATAATTATTATTTTCTGTTTTGGCATTATGCTGTGTTGTACTGTGATTGAGGTATACATGTATGCCAGTTGGGTGTGAAGTTTAATGCTGAGGTATCCATTCTTTAAGGCATTGCTTAGTCATATTACAACAGATGCAGAGGTCCAAATCCATTCGGTTGAAGCAATGATTTAGCATTAAAATTATTATTGTTTGGTTACACAGCTTAATGTTAAAAGCAGGAGGAAGGAAAGGCAAAAACAGTTTTCGGTTTCATCCAATAGACCTCAGAGATAGACGCTTGTAAATCCTCTGCCCTCTATTTTTTTCACAGCTTACAATGCATACTGGGGAGTCTACAATTTCCCTCTGTTAGTAATTACATGTATGTCATTTTGTTGCCTCGTTTTTGTCTGCTTTTTTTTAGACACTTTTGTTCTTTGAGGCTGTTTCAGCACCACAGATACAGTGTATTTTGAAAACAAATGTTTTCTGTGATCTAATGAAATTATTATGAGAACGTGTTTACAATTTAAAAAAGTTAATTGTATTGGTGAAGGAATTTGTATTAACGGTATGTTGGTAAAAATAACAGGAAGTATGTTTGTTCTTTCCTTGTTTTTATTCTTCTTTTTTGCTTTTCTTCAACGCTACGTCCAACCTCACCTTGCTGTTAATTCTATGTATAACAGATAATCTGCCTGATTTCTCTGGAGCCCGGAAAGAGAATGTAATACGTAGATAGTAAGAGAATTAAATGTTGCAAGTACATTTAAAATAATTTTTTGTGCTGTAAGCAAGGCTGCTGCCTACAAATAATTTAAAGGAGCCCACATTAGGCCAAACGCTGAAAAGTTAGGAGCCCAATCTGTAAAAAGTGTTACGTGCTACAGCAAAAATTTAGATGCCCAAAGAACTGTTTTGGGTGCCACAGGCTACGAGGCTCCTGTTAGGTAACAGCCTTGGTAAGTGTATATATTTAAAGACTTTGAAACGTGGAGGGAAAGACATGAAAACCAAGTCAGCCATTTTAAACTGTGCAAAATGTTGACTAGTTTCGCTACAGTGTCCATTTGGGTAGAATTGTGCTGACTCGAGATCAGCTACAAAAAGGTGGGCCATTTCTGTTCCTCATTAAAGGTTCAAAAAGGCTTACGTGGAGCCATATTGACAAATAGGAATAGCTGTTTTAACCCTTCCACTGTACTCTTTTTACACCCAACCAGATCCGAAGCAGATCCGATATCCATTGCCATTTTCACCCCTCTGGTACTGATTAAGATCTAACATGGAGGTCTGTTTTAGTGTAAATTAAGCCTAAAACAGCCTAAAAATTAGGGCCATTTCAACTCTGCGCTATTGGTTGAATTGGCCAAAAATGTACTATTCTGGACACCCCATATGGCTATCTCAGCCCTCTAAAAAACCAAAAAAGCCCCCATTTTTGTCAAAACAGCTCTTTTACAAGATACGCCTGACCCCTAAAATAGGGCTATTTCTGCTATGTTGACTGGGGCCAAAGCAGCTCCGCTGAAACAGACCTAAATCAGCCCTAAAAAAATCACTGTATTTTACTCACCGAAACGGCCCCACTTTTGGGGCTGAAACAGATCCACTGGATTTAGTGTGTGGTCAAAAGTGAGCGAGGGTACCCTAGCCGTCCTCCCACAGAACTGGATTTGTAACATTTCTACATTCACATTCACAATTATTCTTTCAAACTTTTAAAGTAACGTCTTTGAAAAAGCTTTTACACCAAAACCCTTATTGAAAAGCTTGGTCCGTCGCCATTAAAAATGCCCCAAACAGTTGGCCCCTTCTCACTGTAATTCTTAGATATAGGAAGAAAGAGTTGTTGCGATGTGTTGCGAATCAAGCGTTCTTGTCGGCAGGAAACAACGTAAGAAAAGTGACCAGCCTGAAACAGCCGACCTTCAGCTCGGACAGAATGACTTTTACGATCTGAAGTATCTACAAAATAACAAAGATGGCAATGGCAGAGTTTCCACTAATCCTATCACGCGAAAATCGTCGAGGTTTAAAACAGAACAATAAACGGATTTAGCAAATATAATATGGAGGGTAGGCTTGTCCTTGGAAATATTGAACATGGAAATTGTCATGTTTCTGGGAATTTTCGGCACTTGCTCTTCCGCCGGAAATTGTTTAAGAAGTGTAGTGACCTCCTAATTATGTTTATTCTGCTTTTACAAAGCTTTTCTTTGCAATAGTGGGGAGTTAATATAATTCTCGTACTGATTTTGTTGATTTAGAATAATCATCATATCCCCAAGAGAGCGCGCAATACACCTATTCAGACGAATTCTGCAACGGATCACTACCGTCTCATATCCTCCATCATTTACATGTAAACTCGTTAAAATTGAACAGATGTACCTATTTCATACAGCAACAGAAAGCAACAAATTCGTCACCTAGTCCGACAACTTTCTATGTTCTCTCACCAAGTTAAAATACTAACAATGGAACGAATGATGAATGAAATTTTTTTCTGCTTTATTATCGTCATATTTGGATAACTGCTACCATAAACATTCATTTTTAACAGGGGAGGGAGGAGGGGAGGAGTGCTGTGCTACTACGTGCACCATCATATTATCCAAAAATATTCCCAGGAGAGCAAATTACTGAATGATCATTGATTAGAAGAGTTTTCGTTGTATAGGGGGCACAACTGCTGGTTCTTGATTATTCGCTTCTTAACTCTATTCTGCCTGGGGGGTACATTGTGCCCGTGATGACTTTAACGGATTATAACTCTTAAACGGCTGGACGAATAATCACCAAATCTCGTGACTTTTCCTAAAATTTATCAGAGAAAATTTTCCTGTGTCAATAATGTGTCTATGATGATTGACGTTTCCATAGCAACCGTCTACTCGGAAGTGTATTTTGACCGTTTTCTGTCTTTTTTCAGTCTTTTTTCAGTTTCTTCCCCTTCGTTTGAAAGAAGAGGATATTTTTTACTTTTGCTTGCTTGTTTTGACTAAGTATGTTTCTTAGGACAAAATCATATATTTTTTTGGTGACGTCATGGTCAACTGTATGACTGCAGGCTTGGGATTCAAGAGGGCGGCCTCAAATTCAAAACGGCGGGTTTGTGACGTTATTTTGACGTCACGACACGTCATAATTGATACGTCATAAGACCAATCTGTTAAATTAATGACGTGCTAAAACGTGCCAAGTTTCATCGCAAGATCTTTAATACTTTTCGAGATCTATGGGGGGCACTTTGTGCCCCCCCCCCCCTCTCCCAGGCCCAGAAACTCAAAAAAAGAGCCCAGGCAGAATAGGGTTAATACAGAATGTGGATGGAATGTTTCAAGCACTCTCAATGATCATTTTGGTAGAGTAAATGTGAGTTGAGTTGTTTGCTAACAAAATTGTGGGTATCAAAAAATCCTAAGAGATCACGAAGAGATTACTAGGAGATCACTCGAAGCAACCAACGATTGATCGGTAAAAAGCCAAAATTTTGGCCCGACTCCTGGTGGGTTTGCGTGAACGTAGATATAAACCATTTCAAGCACATTTTCCGCCGCTCCTTGAATAGAGGCAAACGTGGCAAGAAACAGTGTTTGGATACAAATCTGATAAAAAATATGTATATAATTTCTGGACAAATTAACTTTGGGAATGATCAGACTTATAATCTAGTATATTCTTCTTCCAAAAACGTTTTATGATCATTGTTCTTTTAGAGTAGACACAGTGGTTACAAAACCCAAAATACTGGATCCAATATTAAACGCTAGGTAGGATAATATGGACGTTCAAAGTGCTGTATTGCTAGACAACGTATCGTTCATTTGAGTCTACACTAATATAGTTTTCTCTCTGGCTTTTGAAAGCAGTGTTAGTGGACTTTTTCCAGCCATTTACAGTTTCTAACCCATCCACGTGATGAAAAAGGAGAAAGATGGGTAATCACCGAAAATTAACGTAGCTCTGTAAGGTATCTTAATTGCAGTATGCTGTTCAATTCTGTCTTGTTTGCCGTTGATTGGCCTGGTAAATTTAAAGAGAAAAAAGAAATAGAAAACTCACCTGCTTTATGACAAATTCCAAGCAGTAACAAAGTAAAGCACACTATCGATGACATGATTGCAATGAAAACCACTGAGACAAAATATCTGTCAATCGGAAGCAATCTGTCCGAAGAATGATGGCCAATAAAAAGAACTTCATACGATACCAAGAGAGCGGTCTAATGTATCGAAAAGTGGCATAAATAAAATTTTTCCTTACATGAAGTAAACCGAATAAGTCGATGTGTCCATGAAAGGGCATTGAAACCTGGCTTCCTTTAGTTTAAAAATAGTGCCATATATGTGTTTTCTTATCATTGTACGTTACGAAAATCTTATGAATAATGCCAAATTTCATATAATAATTCCAGTGATATCAACAGCCAAAAAAAAATCGGGTGGGGAAATAGGCATAAATCTCAGTGGCCCAGTCATTACACTCAAGGGATTAAAATAAACCATTATTGGTTCTAAAATTATTAACTCAAACATTTTTGAAAAACTGTTTCTTATCTCCACCTTAAAGTGTTCATGGGTAACGAACGCCAATGGAACATCCTTGAGGATTTAACTTAAAATATTATTCTGACCTCAAACAGCTAAAAAAAATTTTACTCGTCTCTAGCTGTCAATGAGCAAACCCAAATAGTGAAAATAAACTAACAGTATTTTTCTTTCTAAAATAAGAAAAAGATATTTTGCTTTAAAAAGAAAATGACAATAATAAACCCAATAAATATATCTCTTACAAACGCACCAACATTAGCTTTTTAAACTCAAACAGAACACGTAAAGCTTGACCGTACAAAAAAAGCTACTTAAGAGAAAATGAAATTCCTCCAGCATTTCCTTTTGCCAAAAGTTAGGTGTCGTCTTCAAGGCTTCCCAAAAAAACCTTTTTGCAACCAAATTATAGCTTCAATTTTGCCACAATATCCTTAAAAAAGAAAAAAAGGTAGTAAAACATAAAGATGATACACAAACAAGGGTCACGTATCAAAGAAAATGGGTAAATATATAAGCTAAAATTCCGCTTTGGGCAAAACCGGAAACTCGGAGAACACGCAACACATTGCAGGTGCGTTAACAATGGGGATTGAGATGATAATTTGAAACATACTATTTAGAGAAACATCTAAATAGGTGAATGATATATGTCTCATCT